>CM062252.1:31356647-31909877 GCA_031216285.1 Syzygium syzygioides | reverse complement strand
GCTGTAATGTATTGTTGAACACTATATTGGCAAGAAAATTCCATTCAAGCTAACTGAAGAAGCCTTTAAGAAAGCATTGGGAGATCATGTAGTTGATGTTAAACTACATGAAAATGGGTTCTACTTCTTCCGAGTCCCAAATGCTGAATTTTGCAGAAAGATTATTGATATGGGACCGGTTTCCATCTTCAGTAGCATAATGATGCTACAACAATGGCACCCGAAATTGAAGCTTAAGAAAGGTACCTTAGATTCTATTCGGATTTTGGTCAGGCTCAGAGATATCCCATTCTTCCTATGGTCTCCGGCTGGTATTGGGCGAATTGCCAGCGCCATTGGGAAACCTCTTTATGTGGATATTCAAACAGAGCAGATGACCAGAATATCTTTTGCACGTGTTTGTGTGGAAATTAAGGCCACAAATCCCCGAGTGGAAGCAGTCAAGTTTCGTTGGGATGGTGAAGTGAATCTGATCGGCATTGAATATGAATGGAAACCTCTGGCGTGCTCTTCTTGTGGCATATTTGGCCATAAATTGGGCACCAGTGGATTTGAATGTGCCTCTGCACAAACTGAATATAGAAAGGAGACCTCTGTTCGACCCCAAGGATCAGATGGGTGGACTCAAGTCTTCCGGAAAAAAGGCAAATCTCCTTCTGGCAAGACACTCAACCAGGTCCATATTGCACCAAATTCACATTTGGCACCGAACCTGGGAGAGAAAGAACCCCTGCCTCCTGCATTGAATCCTGGTGTGGAACTCGACCAAATAGAATCTGATCTTAACCATTCCAAGGAAACTAAGGCTGGACCGAGCACTTCCATAGCACCGTGTTCTTCAGGGCTAATTGAGCAGCAGGTTGAGGATCCTTCTCAAAATTCTCAATCACTCACTGAAGACTCGATTGACTCCCGGATAATTTTGGAGAAATCTAGTGCCTCAGAAGATATGGTGGAGGAGGAACCAGCTTTTATATCCCCCCCAACACTCGATCACGAACTATAGAGTCCAGCGCCACAGACGAGATTTCTAAGCCCTCTCCCGGTTCTACGCCTAGATCGGTTTTTCCTGTGAAGGCACCTAGTCTGTCCGCCTCGAAAAAGAAATCTAAGAGGAGAAGGCCGAAGAAATCTTAGAGGTAACCTTCCTCGCCTAATATATGTTTTTTGGAATATGGAAGATTCAGGATCTAGTAGGACCCCTTAAACAAGCAGAAATTCGAGCCTTTATTAGGACTTATCGTCTTTCCTGTATTGGCATTATTGAAACTAAAACCAAAGCCTCTCTTTTTGGTGAAATATCTGGAGGCTTATGCACTAACCGGAGGTGGATATCCAATTATGATTCTTCCCCCCTTGGCAGAATTTGGTTCGGTTGGGACCCCAATGAGATAGAGATGAGTCTTATTTTCTCTTCTTCCCAGATGATACATGCTCAGTTAAGGCTACTGAATATGCATAAATCTTGTCTTCTTACAATTGTTTATGGGGAGCATACCTTTGTGAATCGGCGTCCACTTTGGCATGACCTTATCCGGCTTTCTTCAAGTGATCTACCATGGATTGTTACTGGTGCTTTTAATGCTATCAGAGACTCGACTGATAGAGTAGGTAGTTCAACTCCGTGGATACCAGCTTTTGATGATTTTGGGGACTAACTTAACTAGGCGGGACTTAAGGATCTACGGTACGTGGGCTGTAGATACACATGGTCTCATTCCTCATGTGAGAATCGAATACTTCGCAAAATTGATCGGGTACTCATTAATGATTTATGGAATCAGCATTTTTCCTTCTCGGAAGCCACCTTCCTCGCACCTGGTATATCCTATCACTCCCCCATGGTGATTAAAATTTTATCGCCTCTTTATTCCAAGAAACCTTTCAAGTTTTTTTTAACTTGTGGTCTACACATCCAAAATTCTTGGACTTAGTAGCTCAAGCATGGGATACTCATATAAGGGGCACACATATGTATATGTTTTGTTGCAAACTTAGAGTCCTTAAAGCAAAGTTGAAATACTTGAATAGAAGTGCCTTCTCAGATATTTCCATGAGGACTGAATAAGCCAGATCAGACCTATATGCTGTCCAAGCAGCCTTGGAACTTCATCCCTTTGATCAGAACCTATGTGTTAGCGAAGAGGAGCACATACCAACCTTCTCTACTTTGAGAATACAGGAGGAATCCTTCTTCAGACAGAAATTCAGGATTCAATGGCTTAAGGAGGGGGACATGAATACTAAATTCTTCCATCATTTTGTTAACAGAAGGTGGTTACAAAATCGAATCCTCTCAGTGTCTACAAATGATGGGGTCTTAGTGACTGATCTAGTTGCAATCGGGAACCACATTGTTAGTCACTTTCAGGAACTTCTCAACGGTAATTCGGCTTCTATTCAACCCTCACTCTAGGAGATAGGTGGTTTCATTGATCGGGTCTTAGATGAGAATCAGAGGAATCTCCTAAGACAACCGGTTTCGGATGAGGAGATCAAATTCACCCTTTTCTCGCTTGCCAAACGAAAAGCCCCTGGGCCAAATGGGTATAATGTTGATTTCTTCATAACCACGTGGGAGATTATTGGACCCTCTTTTCTCTTAGCGGTAAGAGATTTTTTTGAGAATGGATGCATGCTTAAAGAAATAAATAATACCATCTTAACTCTAGTGCCGAAATCCCCTAATGCTTCGGCCATGAACGATTTTCGTCCGATACATGTTGCAATACCCTATACAAATGCATTTCTAAAATCCTGGCTAGACGTATTGCACATGTTTTATCAACTTTGATTGGACCCTCTCAAACGGCTTTTGTTAAAGGGCGTAGAATTAGCGATAATATTATGATTGCTCAAGAGTTGTTTGTGAATTTTCATCATAAGGCCTACCTTCCCAAGTGTGCCATCAAAGTGGATTTTCAGAAAACTTATAACACGGTCGACTGGAAATTCATTGAAAAGACTCTAGAGGCCTACAGATTTCCGGACTTCTTTATCAAGATGGTTATGGCTTGTGTTTCAAAAGCCAAATTTTCGGTTTCAATCAATGGGGAACTACATGGTTATTTTGCTAGTTGCCGAGGAATACGACAAGGTGACCCATTATCGCCGTATTTTTTCATACTGGTAATAGAAGTCTTCTCTGGCATTCTTATGGCCAAAACAGACAATCCAGAGTTCCATTGGTTCTGGCATTGCAAAAAAACCCGTATTTCTCATCTATTTTTTACGGATGATGTGCTATTATTTTCAGAAGCCCACTTGAGATCGATTGAACTAATCAAGGAATCTCTTGAACTGTTCTCCGCCTGGTCTGGGTTAAAATTGAATACCACAAAGAGCAACATCTTTCTCTCGGGAGGGACTCCAGTTCTACATGGCCAACTGCTTCAATGTCTTGGCTTCCAACAAGGTACACTCCCTTTTCGCTACTTAGGAGTGCCTGTTATTTCGTCTAGATTACGAAAAGAGGACTGCAAAATCTTGATTGATTCCATCACTGCTCGAGCACGATCCTGGACTCAACGCTTCTTGTCCTTTGCCGGTTGGCTACAGCTCATTAAATCAGTCCTGTATTCCATTCAAGTATATTGGGCTACTATCTTCTCTATTTCGAAATTGGTGTTGTATAGAATTGAGATTATTTTGCGACAATTTCTATGGAATGGTCCTGATTTAGGCATGGAAGGAGCTAGGGTAGCGTGGAATGCTGTATGTCTACCCAAAGAAGAAGGTGGCCTTGGCATACGGCGACTAGTCGAATACAATCGAGCAATGACTCTCAAACACATATGGATCCTTTTCACTGATAAGGAATTCATGTGGTGTAAATGGATACACTCAACCTTTTTAAAAAAAATTAAACTTTTGGGTTGTATCCAAGCCTACATTTTGCTCTTAGACCTGAAAGAAGATCTTGGATTTGCGATCTCCCGCCCAAGCCTACATTTTGCTCTTAGTCGCGGATCCCTCGAGATACTTCGGTTCGAGAGTTCTATGATCGTATATGGCAACCTTCAGTTGCACTGGAGATTATCCTCAGCTGGACGGACTCACTATCCTTCTTTGAGGATAATACTCCGGACAAATTGATATGGACACCTCATCCAACTGAGTCTTTTTCGGTAGCACTAGCATGGAACCATATCAGGAGAAAAGGGTACCCTGCCCTTTGGCACTCATTCATCTAGGATCATTATATTGCTCCCCGGCATGCTTTCTTTCTATGGTTAGTCACTCTTAACCGGCTGCCCACTTAGGTACTTCTATTACAAAACCGCAGGATTGACAATGTCATGTGTGTTTTCTGTGGTTCTAGACCGGATTCGGTCAACCATCTATTCTTCGGTTGTACTTCCACTCATAGACTGACTTCATTTTGGGCAACAAAATGAAACCTTCCTTGGCGCAACCGGCCTTGGCAAGAGCTTATTAGGTGAACAATGAAAGTCTGCGGTGGATCTTCATTTACTCACCGCCTTTCTAGATTTTCCTTTGATGCATTATGTCATATTATTTGGATTGAAAGGAACAATGCCATCTTCAGGAACAAGAGTGTCTATATCCCGGGTATGTGCAAGCATCTTCTCAAAGTGGTGAAGGATAAAGCCATATCCATTGGGGGAATTGAGGATACACCTAGGAACCGGAAACTACAAAGGAATTGGGATCTTCCTCCTTCAATCTTTGAAGCAACCCGGACGGCCTCCTAATTTTGATGCTCTAGTTCCTTTGGGTTATGTTTGGCCTTTTGTTGGCTTGTTGTATAGTTCTTGCTGAGCCATCCTTGACCCCATTCGGACATTTCCATGTCCTACTTAGGTCGAGGGTTGGCCTTGGCCCTTTTTTGTATATGGTGTTTTGAAAAGTAATACATATTCTTACCTTTACAAAAAAAAAACTATTCTTATTCACCAACAAAAGTGTTCCGCCATACTTTATAACTGTAATTAAAAAAACTCATTATTTTGGTAACTTGTCGATAATGATATGTTATCATAATAAAAACCATTGAATTAGTTGCTTTTATTAATTAAAAATAGCAATGTATCTATTTTCCATTCAAATATCTACAACAACGATGAAGTTAAACAAGTTCTGCCTACTATTGGATTTGAACCATTGACACCCCGCCACATATAAGCTACACTCGAACCACTAAGTTAAGTTTGATTATTTGTCATCACAAAGAGAAACACAAAGAACTCATCCATCCGCATCCCATCGTAACTTATGAATCCAATCTCATCCCATCGTAACTTATGAATCCAATCTTACTTCTAAGCAATACCGATCAGATGAATTCAGTCTAGTTTCAAGGTTCTTTTTTGTTCTTTCGCATCATATAATGGAGGGATTATACAACCAATCCATTGATTTGAGCTAGGAACGAAGAATTACTTGGACAAAGAACATATTGGGTAATGAACTTGCCAATCGAGGGATCGAACCCGCGGTTCTTGAGCTCCCAATACTCTTGACAAAGAGCACATGGCCTGCAATAATGGTGCAAGCAACTATCTCCGCACTGGTTGCTAGGGATTGAGTAGAGGCCGCAAAGCTTGATCTGGTACGTGCATGTGTACCAAAATGAACATTAAAAGAAGTGGCATATCATGCAGCACATAGCCCCAGTACACGCACAAGCTGCCAGTTCATTAGCCAAAGTCAAATTGTTAGCAGGAGAAAATCGAACCTTAATCATAGTTTTTTGCTAAGGTGAGGTTTTGTTGAGGTTTTACGCTTACATGTGTTTCCTTTGTCTATGATCTTGGCAATCTGGCCAAATGTGACGCACGGACAGAAACAGGTGATCACGCCTTCGTTGGAAACAAATAAGGAAGATGATCGATATTTAAGAGATATAGAGATTATATTATATATATCTCCAGCAAAGAACGTCATTGACGTGATATAAGTCATTACATGATTGGCAAAAGCAAGATTGAGCCCTATGAAATTTTTCTTTGGAGAAAACTTACAATTCGTCATATCATCAAAACAATCACAAAGACCGGTGGTCCACATGCCTTCATTGCTGAGAACATTAGGGTGCGAATGGTAACCATTCTGCTCTAAAAATCAAATTCTTGCTAAAAATTGATTTCTGGAATTCTTGCTAGAAATTGATTTCTGGAGGAGAAATTTATTTAGTAAAACATAACTAATTCTGCTCCAGAAATTGATTTCTGGAAAAGAAATCTGTTTTGATTTCTTGATTTTTTTTGCACTTAAAAAAATTTAAATTTTATTCAAAGTGGGTGGCCACATGCATTATAAGCCATTCTATAAAGTTTTGAAATTTTTTATTTTTTAAATTTTTTTGGGCACCTGAAAAATTTAAATTTCACTTAAAATGGGTGGTCACAAGTATTCTAAACTATTTTGTGAAGTTTTGAATTTTTTTTATTTTTTATTTTTTTGGGCATCTCAAAAAATTTAAATTTTACTCAAAGTGGGTGGGTACAAGTATTCTAAGTCATTCTGTGAAGTTTTGAAATTTTTTATTATTTTTTTATTATTTTTGTGCACCTCAAAAAATTTAAATTTCACTCAAAGTGGGTGGCTATAGGTATTTTAAGCCATTTTGTGAAGTTTTAAAAATTTTTATTTTATTATTTTTTTTCTTTTTTTTTGGGTACTTCAAAAAATTTAAATTTCACTCAAAGTAGGTGGTCACGGGTATTTTAAGCCATTTTGTAAAGTTTTGAAATTTTTGATTTTTTTTGGGCACATAAAAAAATTTAAATTTCATTCAAAGTGGGTGGCCACATGTGTTTTAAGCTATTCTGTGAAGTTTTGAAATTTTTATTTTTTTTATTTTTTTTTCAAAAATTCACCAAATTTCATATTTTCCTGAAATCTGACTTTTTTTATTTTCTGGAAATTTTTATGAATTTTTCTAGAATTTTTCAATTTTTATGCATTTTTTGAAAAAAAATTGTGAGAAAATAGGGAGAATGCATTCCGGAATCAAGAAACTACAAAAAGTAGCTTCTCTTTTTCTTGTCAAAAACTCATTCTGGAATCAAGAATGCATTCTGGAATCAACTAGTTTTAATAAACGTATTTTTATTCCAGAACGCAAAAATCGCTCCAGAATGCGTTCCGGAAATTTTTTAACAAACGCCATTCTGTTCCGGAATGCATTCCGGAACAGAATTTTTATTCCGGAATGCATTCATGCGCACCCTTATGCGCTGGCACTCCTACATATTGCTGTGGACTGGGTTGGCTGACGTACAGTAGCTGAGCTATTGCTTTCGGGGTGTATGCCAAGGGAGCCGGGACGACAACTGTTGCCAGAGGCAATCTCGAGTCGTCCATGGGGTTCGGGGAACTCATGTTGGAGCTAAAGTTTTCATCACCAAAAGGCAAAGAACAAAAAAGATGGAGCTTCGTCAACAAGAGGCAAGCATTGCCAATATGTAGCTCCAAATCGACACTGCTGCCTTATTGGTCATACATACCCGTGCGCTTCAAGGGAGTATGTTTTTCCTTTCTCATTTTCATATTCTGCGGATTGCTTTGGCTTCTGGTACGTCGATGGGCTCCATGATAGGTTTCTACATTTTCGAATAGACAAATTAGTCATAATCTAACTCGTACATTCCATAATAAGGGTGACAACATTAGATGATGTCTGTAGAGAATGTAGTTGCACTGATCGCTCCTCCTGACCCTTGTTATCTATAAAAAAAAATTATCGCTTTTTTTGTCACGTTCAATGGTTTGCTCTCGTTGGCTGTATGTATTATGGGATAATCGAGCAACAAAAAAGCCAGAGAATTATGAATCTTTTTGGTCGTCAATCTTTGACCTCTATGGTCTGTACATTATGAGATGCCAACCGACTGTATAATTATCATCGTCCGGAAACCACGATATGAATATATTAGCATTCTCGATCGAATCTAACTCGTAATCAACTATAAGGAAAATTCTCTTCAATCTCAAGGTTGTTGTGATGTAACTTAAGATAGCATCGTGCATTTACATTACAATAAAGTAGGAAAGTCCCATTTCTAGTTCTGGAAATTAAAACTAAGCCCCGAAACAAAAATAAAGGCACATGAAATCCTCTCAATCGCTTGGTTGGCTCGGCTGGCTCGGCTAGGTCTGTTAATGCTTGAGATGATATGGTCCATCGATTTCGCCAGCTATCGACGTGGATCCGTGCTTAAAAAATCCCATCTTCCCTCACTTTAATTAAAAGAAGGGTTAATACCATGAACAATCCTAAACTGGTACACTTGTGACAGATTTGCCCCAAATTATTTTTTGATCATAAAAAACCCCAAACTGGTACATCTATGACAGATTTATCCCGAACTAATTTTTTAATATTATTTTTTATTATTTCGAATTTTTTTAGTTATTCTTTTCTTTTCTTTTTCCTTTTCCTTTTTTTTTCCTTCATCTTCAACCTCTGGCCGTTCGCCGGTCCAGCGACCGGCCGGAGGCGGGGGCCGACGAGGTCGACCCCCCCGGCCGCTGGCAAGGCCAGCCCCGCCGACTGTTGGCGAGGCCGACCTCGCCGGCAATTGGCAAGGTTGGCCCTTGCCCCACCTCCGACGAGTGGTCGTCCTTACCATCGCTGGCAAGGTTCGACCTCACTGCTTTTGGGTGAGGTTGACCTCACTAGTTGCGGCGGGGCCAAGCCGCGCCAGCGATGGCAAGGACAATCCCTCGCCGGCGATTGGCAAGATCGAACCTCGCCAGGGGTGGGCAAGGCCGACCTCGCCGTCGGTAGGTGGGGCCGACCTCGCCGACCATAGGTTAAAAATGAAGGAAAAAAAAGAAAAGAAAAGGAAAAAGAAAAGATAAGAAAAATTTAAAAAAATTCGAAAAAAAATCGAAAAGATAAAAAAATAATATTAAAATATTAGTTTGAGGTAAAATTGTCATATGTATATTAGTTTGAGGTTTTTAGTAGTCAAAAAAATAATTTGAGGTAAAATTATGACAGATGTACCAGTTGGGGATTTTTTAGGATAAAAAAAATAATTTGAGATAAATTTATCGTAAATGTATTAGTTTAAAATTTTTCGTTGTATTAACTCTTAAAAGAATTATTTGCAACTATTTGGTTAATGTCAAATCAAGCACTAACCTAAGTAGCACTTATACATGACATGCGATACGACACGATCATATAGATTGCCTCCCTAGCGCATCGGTGCTTCCTAGGTCGTAGCTGTCCAGACAGCGATTGCATTATCACTCTCCTTATCTACGCTCCATCCTCAACCAGCCTCACAACCAAAGCAAGACACCACCATCTTCAACCTGCAAATGGAGACTTCCCCACTCGCCCTTCTCTCGACCCTTCTTCTAATATCTCTCTACTTCTTCTTCCACCACCTCCGCCGCCACCGGAATGCCCCCAAGCTGCCGCCAGGTCCAACCTCACTGCCCGTCATTGGGAACCTCCACCAGCTCGGCAACCTCCCCTACCGTAGCCTCCACAGCCTCGCCAAGTCCTACGGCCCCATCATGTTCCTCCGCCTCGGCAACAAGCCGACGGTGGTGGTCTCGTCGCCGGAGGCGGCCGAGCTTGTCCTCAAGACCCACGACAGCATCTTCTCAAGCCGCCCGAGCGTGGATGTCCTGCACCATCTGTCATACGGCAACAAGGGGATGGCCTTTGCGCAGAGTGGTGCGTACTGGCGGGGCCTGAGGAGGCTGTGCATGCTGCAGCTGCTGAGCCCGGCGAAGGTGGAGTCGTTTGCGCCAATGAGGAGGGACGAGCTGGGGAGGATGGTCGTGAGGGTGAGGGCGGCAGCAGCGGTGCGTGAGGCGGTGGACGTGAGCGCAGAGGTGGGGCAGCTGATAGGGGACTTGGCGTGCAGGATGATATTGGGGTGCAGTACGAGGGATAAGTTCAACTTGAGGCCTGTGATTCACGAGGCTCTGAACTTGGCCGGGGCTTTCAATTTGGCGGACTATGTGCCTCTTCTTGGAGCCCTCGATCTTCAGGTATTAGTTATTTCTTTATTTTGTGATTCAATTAAAGTGAATTTTTAGCTTGTTGCATATAGTACAGTGATTTGGAATTATGTGAAGCAATGCTTGAGTCATTGCTTTTGTCATTTGTCATTTGTTGTAGGCGGTGCTTATAAGTTTGGAAAGTTTCTACTCTCTATAACAATAGATACGAAGGGTGAGTTTGGCTCGGTTTTTGACAAAATGCAAAGAGCTTTGTAGATACAAAAATTTGGAATTTCTAGTACATCTTTTCTCGAATCGATTTATTTTTTGCCTTACTAGGGAATGACTCGGCGTGCAAAAGCTGTTAATCGAGCCATGGATAAGGTGTTCGAGGATGTCATCAGAGAACACGAGGAAGATACTACCGGAAAATATAAGGGTGACTTTATAGACACATTGCTCGCCGGCATGGGCCATCCCATAAATAGCTCACAAGACGAGCAGGTTCACATAATGGGTCGGACCAACGTCAAGGCCATAGCCCTCGACATGATCGCCGCATCGTACGAGTCCTCGTCCACCGCGGTTGAGTGGGCCTTCTCCGAGCTAATCCGCAACCCACGCGCGATGAAACACCTGAAAAAAGAGCTCGAAGCTGTTGTCGGGTTGGGCCGGACCGTTGAGGAGTCAGATTTGCCAAAGCTGAATTATTTGGACATGGTGGTGAAAGAAAGCTTCAGGCTATATCCACCGGGCCCGCTCCTGATCCCGCACGAGTCCACGGAGGACATCGAGATCAGTGGGTATCACATCGCAAAGAGGACTAGGGTCATCGTGAATGCGTGGGCCCTTGGGAGAGACACCAATGCTTGGGCTGAGGATGCAGAGGAGTTCTTCCCGGAGAGGTTCGCGAGCAGCGGCGTGGACGTCAAAGGGCGAGACTTCCAGCTCATACCGTTCGGGTCGGGTCGGAGAGGCTGCCCAGGGATGAACTTGGGCCTCATTAATACTCGTCTTGTTTTGGCCCAATTAGTGCATTGTTTTGACTGGGAGTTACCGGAGGGGATGATGCCGGACAAGCTGGACATGAGCGAGGACTTCGGGTTGTCGATGCCGAGAGCGAAGCACTTGATCCTGAGGCCAAGTTATCGCCTGCTTGTTTGAAGTTTCGCAAGATTTGTTACATGTTACCGGGCATTGATGTTTGAGATTTATTTTGACAATTGTTGTTGTGCTACTCTGAACAACATAGTACTATAGACCCATCAAACGTTCTAGGCTGCATCCGTCTCTCTTCAGAGAGTCAACTTAGGTGCATCATAACATTACCCCTTTCTATATAAAAACGGGATTTACAATTGAGTTCTTTCCCTCTACTGTCCATGCAACTTAATTCAATTTTTATCTGGTACTTTTTTTTAAATTTATGTACCAGTGCTGGAAATAAGCTGTCTAATGATGATGAATTTGACCGATCAAAACCATGGAATGATAAAGATAAAGCAACACCATGAACAAGGTGTTGAAGGTTGGTAAAAAGAACACGAGGAAGACACCACTGGAAATACAAGGGCGATTTTATAAAACACATTTCTATTCATCGTGGGCCATACCATAAATAGCTTGTAAGATGAGTCGGTTCACATAATGGGTCGCATCAACATCAAGGCCATAGCCCTCGACATGATCACCACGTCAGACAAGTCATTGTCCATCGTGATTGAGCGGGCCTTGTCCGAGTTGATCTGCAACCCGCGCGTGATGAAGCACCTTCAGCAAGAGCAGAAAGCCATGGTCGGGTTGGGTTGGACGGTCGAGGAGCCGGATTTGCCAAAGCTGAATTTTTTGGACATGGTGGTGAAAGAGAGCTTCAGGCTGTAGCCACCGGGCTCGCTCCTGGTCCCCCTCGAGTCCACGGAGGACGTCGAGGTCGCCGGGTATTACATCGCGAAGAGGACTCGGGTCATCGTGAGCCCGTGCGCCCTTGGGAGAGACACCAAGGCTTGGGCCGAGAATGTCAAGGAGTTGCTCCCACAGAGGTTTGCGAATAGCAGCGTGAATATTGAAGGGCGAGACTCCAAAAACCTATTGGGACTTGGGTCATGTGTTCGGATCCGAGGGATTCAATTTTGACCAATTAAATTCAACTGGTTGTATGGCTCTTGTTTTAATTATGCGGATCATCCTCGAGCTCCTTTTCTATCGAAATCAAATAGGATTAGTAAGATACGGATTGTTTGAAAATTTAAACATATCAAAGCCTTTAAAAACATACCCGTTTCAATCCATCCCCGCCCCCCCCCCCCAAAAAAAAGTAAATAGCTGAAAATATAAAAATAAAAAGAAACAAAGAAAGCGTAATGAGAACCGTTGTAGGCCATGTCCCTCCGCTAGGAGTGTCAATGGGGTGTCAATGAGTCGAGTCTTCATGATACCCAACCCGACCCGACACCTATTCAGCATATATCCACGGAGTCGAATTGGTCCAGGTTTTTTTTTTTTCTAGATAGATTGGAAATGTGTGTGAACTAGGAATAGCGCATTTTCCCACTTGTATTCTTATTACAGATAGATTGGAAATGAGTGCTTAAATTCATTTCATTACGTGATTTAACTGAAAACACCAGCTAATCAACGGTTTGCTCTTGTTTTAGCTGAGTTTAGTGGTCATATGCAGAAGAAAGGTCAACCATCAAGACTTGTTGGACGCGATCGTCGTGGCAGCACTAGGGTCGGATCGATCAACTCGCCGCCTCCGGTAAGCTGCGCTGACCAGAGATTTGCTAGAACGAGTTTTTGCGCTCAAATGTTCTCTCTTTCAAATGTGCATGCGACGGGTGTTCTGTTTTGGGAGCTCAACTTCTTATTCACAATGATAATTACGATTTAAATATCGCTCATGAAGGAAAAATGAGTCTTTTTAAGATGGGTTATTATTCTTATCAAATCTTTATTTTTTTTTGGTGACATTCAACGGTTTGCTCTTGCTGGTCGCTTGTATCATGGGATAATCGAGCAAAATAAAAGCTAGACAATAATGGGTCTTTTTGGTTGTCAATCTATATGATCTTTATGGTCTCTATTATATGAGATGCCGCTCGTCCATGCATTTATCATCGTGATCCGTGACCCACGACATGAATTTATTAGCATTCTCGAATATATATATTGTAATCCGTTGTAAGGAAAATTCTCTTCAATTTCAAGGTTGTTGTGATGTAACATCACGTATTTATATTACAATGGAGTACGAAAGTCCCAATTCCAGTTCTGGAAATTAAAACAAAGCCCCGAAACTAAAATAAAAGGCACACAAAATACTCCCAATCGCTGGGCTGGCTCAGCTAGGTTTGCTAAGGCTTTCGAAAGGGAGGGCAAGATTAGAATTTGGACAGAAGATGGATGAATGGCGAAGGTTGGCTTGAGAGAGACATCAACGATTCATGATGCCAGGAATTGACGGAGGGACCACGACTCCAACCTGTGGAGTCCTTCGTTCAGTGTTAGCGACCCATCCTGCGCATCATGTCGCATATGAAAATATATAACCAGTCACATTCATATCATATACATACATGAGTATGTTTGAGTAATGCAAGGTGTATTAGGATTGGTCTACATTGGAACAAGTGTCTCGCATTTAACACTCAGCAATAATATGGTATTCTATGGAATTTGGGCTTCCAAAATGCATGTTAGAATCTCGAAGCATTTGTGCTTCCTTGGTCTCCAATCGCAATTGAGTAGAATCTATTGGTACCAAAAGTCAAAATGGACCCGCTCGAATCTCCCTAAAAGATAGGGGTTTATTTATTAACTAGCAATCTTAAATAACCTTGTTACAAGAGACTTTGTACATGAGACATTTTATTTCATTTTTAAAGAAATTTCTAGCCGACCTTCCTCTGACGGATCTTTTTAACATCAAATGGATTGATCCTAGATAAAGTCATGATTCATCGGACTAGGTCTATTTACTTTTTCTTTTGTTCGTTGACTTCTAAGTTTTTAAATAGATTTGATAGGAATATGGAATATTTGGCAATTCAAGAGACAATATTATCATTGTTCATAAACAAGTGTTCCACCTTATTTTATAATTATAATTACTAAGACTCATTATTCTGATAACTTATCAATAATGATAGCTTATCATGATAAAAACTATAGAGTTTGTTCATTATTTTTTTATAAATTAAAAAATAGCAATATCACTATTTTCTATTCAAATATGAACAATAGCGATGGAGTATAATGAGTTTAACCTATTATGGGAATCGAACCATTGACTCCTCGCCAATACTCTAACTACTGAGTAGATTATCTATCATCACAACGAAAAAAAACAAAGAACTCATCCCATCCGCATCCCATCATGACTGATAAATCCAATCGTACTCTAAATACTGAGTAGATTACCTGTCATCACAAAGAGAGAGAGACAAAGAACTTACCCATCCGCATCCCATCATAACTTTAAAATCCAATCTTACTTCTAAGCACTATCAATCAGATGAGTTCAATCTAGTTTCAATGTTCTTTTTTGTTCTTTCTGAGTACTGATAGGAAGTTAGGAACGATGAATTACTAGGACAAAGAACATATCGGATAATGAACTTACCGATTGAGGGATCGAACCCGCGGTTCTGGAGCTCCTGATACTCTTGAGAAAGAGCGCATGGTCCGCACCAATGGCGCTAGCAACAGTCTTTGCACTGGCTGCCGAGGATTGAGTAGAGTTCGCAGAGCTTGGTCCGGTAAGGGCATGTGTAGTAGTATGAACAACAAAAGAAGTGGAACATTAGGTAGCACAGAGCCCCGGCAAACGCACAAGCTGCCAGTTCATTAGCCAAAGTCAAATTGTTAGCAAGAGAAAATCGAACCTTAATCATAGTTTTTCGCGAGGTTTTGTTGAGGTTTTTCACTTACAAGTGCTTCCTTTGTCTATAATCTCCATATTCTGGCCGAATGCGACGCACAGGCAAAAACAGGTGATCAAGCCTTCGTTGGAAACAAAAAAGGAAGATGATCAATATGTTAGAGATATGAAGAATCTATTATATATATCTCTAACAAAGAAAATCATCGACGTGATATAACACATCACACGATTGACAAAAGCAAGATTGACTCCTATGGAGTTTTTCTTTGGAGAAAAAGACTTACAATTCAATGGATTGTCGAAACAACCGCAAAGACCGGTGGTCCACCCTCCCTTGTTGGCATCGGGAACGCTGTGAATGGGTGTTCCTTTGTAGACCTGTGGAGGAATGGGATGGCCGACGTATGCTAGGGGAACGCTCGATTCCGGAGGGAACACCACAGGAGGTGGCGCGGCAACTGGGGGTGGAGGCGCTTTCGAGTTCCCTCCAGGATTTCGCGGAGCCATTTTAGAGCTAAAATTCGGCTCGGCAAAAGGATGAGAGAAGGCAAAAACTATGGAGCAACGTCAAGTATGGCCACAAACACCCGGATGCAGCATAGTGGGAATTTTAAAACTTAAGAATGCTCAACAGTACATGTTGACGGTGAATAGAATATTTACTAAGCAACTTCTTGGTGACTAATGAAGGTCTGATTACTCGGTGAAGTATTATTTGCAAGATTCTTTTTATTATTATTATTTTTTATCATTTTGACTATGTCAATGTGGAAATTTTCCATCGAACTGAGTTTAAATATAGCTCAATTAATTTGAAAAAGAAATATACTAATCGAGGTCTTGTCTTCCACTGGATGAATGTTATAATGGTGTAAGTCAACACACACACACTCTCTCTCTCTATCGCACATATTCAAAACAAAGAAATAAACGCAATACAAGCTTGCGTAGCAGCTTGGTTTCTTCTACATCTAAGGTTAGTATGATGAATGATTATGACATTACATATCATTGCCATTTTTAAAAAAATAGAAAAGAAGGTCAGATTACATTTGAATAGCCATTTGCTCATTTTGCTTCGTCGAATAATCATCAACTACACATTTCTGTGTTGTTTATGTTCCACCCATAGTACCAAAGATGGTTTTCCTTCTTGTCACCAATTAATAATACAAGAGTCAATGTCAAAGACGTGATCAATTCTCACGGTCATGATTTTCGCAATGCCCCTTCGATTAGAAGTAAATCTGCGGTTCGAAATTAGAGGCTAATTTCGCCAGTCCTTAGATTTCAATTGATGTTATATTATTTTCTCGTATGATTCGTGTGCTGTAATTGACTCTGTCAATCACGTTAGTCGCATACCAAACTTTTTACGTTGGAAGGTGAAGTGGTCTTCGGGGAGAAAAAGCCTTTTGAATGAATTGGATATGCATCTTCATTTATCGACACTCGATGTATACTTAAACAACTACATAAAGTACCTCCGCCGTTTGGCTAAGTCGACAAGAAAGAGGCACGTACATGGACAATCTCATATACAAAGTGAGCAAACCGAGAGGATCCTGTCTTTGATGATTCAACTTCACTGCAAGTTATCTGTTCCCGACTGACACTTGTGTATTGCCGATTCTCACATGATGGCTTGACCCTTCAACTGAGCATATTACTGCGTTGGTTATAGCTTTGCACTATTGTTCAATATTGTTTGGGCACGATTGAAGCTTGGTAATTGTACTTCAATGAAAGAAAATTGATGGCTATATAGGGAAGTGGCAGAAAGTGGGAAGTTATTAGAATTGTTAATTATATGATCTTTGATCTTTTTATTATATAATGTAGGGTCAATTTGGAAAAAAAAGGCGCTCAAAGTGAGCACAAACCCGATTATAATTTCTAAATATAGAAAGAACGCACCGATATTGGTCTAATGTTAATCGATTAATGGTCTGACTCTTACACTTTCATCTGCCACAAGATCTTCTCTTTCATCTAGTTCGGTATAGAAAACAGAGTTATGAAGTGCTTTTGCCAATTCTTTTGGATGAGATTCTTTTTTGATCAAAAAATTCTTTTGGATGAGATATTTTACAACATTTTTTTTGTCGAAAGAAAATTGTATTCATTATTCAAAAGATACACAAGAAGTACAGTGACTTTCATGACAAAAAAAATCGAAACAGAACAAATCTCAGAAGACAACAAAACAAAGCTAAATTCAGAAATAAGGAAGATCAACAGAACACCAACAAGGTTAAGCACATACTCATTTAATAAAAACGGATTTGTCAAGCAAAGTAATCAGAGGCCGATCATTGAATCTCGTATCATCCATCAGTGATAAGCACATGCCGGAAAGTTCTTCTCCAATAACTACGCCGTTGCCTCTTGACAGTGCACGCCTGTGTTCTGCTTCCTCTACATCATTGCCAAATGAAGACAATCAAAACAAGTTGAAATAACACATATCTCAATTAGAGGCAGAGGACTTGTACAAAGACATAGCACGGGGTATCGAATCCCTTAAAATATTATTGAATTTCTAAATTTAAATCGGAAGAGAAAAGCTCATAGACCTAGAACTAAATCAGGAAAGTTCAAACTTTTAGATCTAGAATTAGACTGGGAGAAGAGAACTCCTAAATTTAGATCGAGAGAGTATAGAAAAACAAGAAAAGAACAAAAAGATCAGAACAAATCAACGGGAGAGAATGGTGAGACTAGCTCAAACCCTCTCTATGTCTAAATCTTGAAGAAGATAACGGAGAGAGATGAGAATGGAGAGAGATGAGAGAGAAATTTCGTCTTCTGCTTGTTGGATATATGCTCCTTTACTACTTTAGAAGCTGGAAATTGATGTCCCCATTGTACTAACCCATATCCACTTGTGCATCATCAATGATATGTTGACATTCGTGCCCCCTTGCACTTCCCATCTATCTCGTTTTGAGCTACAATTCCATGTGGATCATCTACGAAAACGACGAATGTAATCACACCGCTAATATCATCAATCGTGTGTGACAAAAAATAATTGCATGCATAGAACACGCGGATCAAAATCATCCACACCGTTAATCGTGCAGGTCCCTAATTGTAATTCATATAATTAATAATTGAGATGGTAAGATCCATTGATTTCGCCAGCTATCGACTTGGATTCGTGCTTAAAAAAATCCCATCTTCCCTCACTTTAGTTAAAAGAATTATTTGCAACAATTACGGGAATGTCAAATCAAGCGCGAGCCTTTCCTGACCCAAATAAATAAAAGGTGGCCCTCGGCCAGGAGAGCCCACCTCACGTCGGTCCACTTCAGCGGTTGCAGTTGCCACTCGTAGCTATCCAGACAGCGATTGCATTATCTCTCTCCAGATCTCCGCTTTATCCTCAACCAGCCTCACAACCAAAGCAAGACACCACCACCTTCGACCTGCTAATGGAGACTTCCCCATTCGCCCTTCTCTCGACCCTTCTTCTAATATCTCTCTACTTCTTCTTCCACCACCGCCTCCGCTGCCGGAATGCCCCCAAGCTGCTGCCGGGTCCGCCCCCACTGCCTGTCATCGGGAACCTCCACCAGCTCGGCAACCTCCCCCACCGTAGCCTCCACAGCCTCGCCAAGTCCTATGGCCCCATCATGTTCCTCTGCCTCGGCAACAAGCCGACGGTGGTGGTCTCGTCACCAGAGGCCGCCGAGCTTGTCCTCAAGACCCACGACAGCATCTTCTCGAGTCGCCTGAGCGTGGATGCCCTGCACCACATGTCATACGGCAACAAGGGGATGGCGTTCACGGAGAGCGGTGCGTACTGGCGGGGCCTGAGGAGGCTGTGCATGCTGCAGCTGCTGGGTCTTTTCCTATATAATCTTATTCGTTGGTCGTCAATCTATGACCTTTTGGTCTGTATAATAGGAGATGCCAGCTGACCATGCAATTATCATCATGACCCGTGAACCACGACTGGAACAAATTAGCCTTCTCTAATCTATCTTGTAATTCGCTGTAAGGAAAATTCTCCTCAATTTCAAGGTTGTCGTGATATAACATAACATAGTATATTACACTTTTCAAGATCTGATATTACAATGTAGTACGAAAGACCAATTTCAAGTCCTAGAAATTCAAACAAAGCCCCGACACTAAAATAAAAGGCACACAAAATAATCTCTCAATCATTCAGCTACCTCAGTAGGTTTGCTAAAACTTTTGAAGGTAGGACAAGATTAGAATTTGAGAATAAGATGGATGAATTGTTGCGAAGGTTGGCCCTAGAGAGATATCAACGAATCATGCTTCCGGGAACTGAT
This sequence comes from Syzygium syzygioides, assembly GCA_031216285.1. Taxonomy (NCBI): domain Eukaryota; kingdom Viridiplantae; phylum Streptophyta; class Magnoliopsida; order Myrtales; family Myrtaceae; genus Syzygium; species Syzygium syzygioides. Next base: position 31,890,755 of record CM062252.1, on the reverse strand, counting down.
GGAGGGACCGTGATAACGATTGGTCGAGTCCTTTGTTCCTCGTTAGCAACCCATCCTACGCATCACACATCATGTCGCATGTGAAAACATGTAACTGATCACATTCATATCATATGCAAGCATAAATATGATTGAGTAATGCCATTTGTATCAAGATTGGCTTATGTAATTCATATAATAAAACAAGTGTCTCGTATTCAAACTCGGGGATAATACGGTATTCTATGTAATTTGAGCTCCCAAAATGCATGTTGGAATCTTGTAGTGTTTGTGTTTACTTGATCTCTAATTGCAACTGGGTAGAATCTATAGGTAGCAACGATCTTCCATGGTTATACGAGCATTAAAAATACAAATGGGATGGATGTTCAAAATAGTGGATATAGCCTTGATTCGTCGGACTAGGTCTATTTACTTTTTCTCTTGTTTTCCGACTTTTAATTCTTAGGAATGATTTGATAGGAACAATGGAAGACAGGAATATTTGGCAATTCAAGAGACGAATTATCATCATTCATAAACAAGTGTGCCGCCTTATTTTATAACTATAATTACTAAGGTTCATTATTCTAATAATTTATCAATAATGATAGCTTATCATAATAAAAACTATAGAGTTAGTGCCTTCTTTTTTTTATTATTGATGGAATTTAATAAGTTCTACTTACTGTTGGATATAAACCACTAAGTTAAGTAGGTTATCTGTCATCACAAAAAGAAATACAAAGAACTCATCCCATCGGGAATTACAAATTCAATATTACTTTTAAGCAATACCAATCAAACGGAGAGATACGAAATTGTGTCCTTTGTTAGCGCAGAAACATGCAGAACCAATCGCACTATATCTTCTTAACGGGTACATATGCTTTTTATGCTGGGTTCTTTGGAGGCTTAGTCGCTCAGATGAATTCAGTCTTGCAATGTTCTTTTGTTCTTTCTGAGTACAGATAAGGAAGTTAGGAACGACAAATTAATTGGACAAAGAACATATCGGGTAATGAACTTACCAATAGAGGGATTGAACCCGCGGTTCTTGAGCTCCCGATACTCTTGGCAAAGAGTGCATGGCTCGCACCAAAGGTGCACGCAACAATCTCCGCACTGGTTGCCGGGGATTGAATAGAGGCCACGTAGCTTGGTCCGGTAAGTGCATGTGTAACAAAACGAACAAATGAAGTTGTTGAATATCAGGAAGCACAAAATCTCGGCACAGGCACAAGCTGCCAATTCATTAGCCAAAGTCAAATTGTTGGCGGGAGAAATTCGAACCCTAATCATAGTTTTTCGCTAAGACAAGGTTTTGCTGCTATTTTTTACTTACAGGTGCTTCCTTTATCTATGATCTCGGCATTTTGACTGAACGTGATGCATGGGCAAAAAAACGTGATCAGGCCTTCGTTGGAAACAAAAAAGGAAGGTGATCGATATGTTAGAGATATGGAGAATCTCTTACCAGCAATGTCATCGACATGATATAATACATCACACAGTTGACTAAACCAAGATCAAGTCTTATGGATTTTTCTTATGGAAAAAAGACTTACAATTCGATAGATCATCAAAGCAACCACAAAGACTGGTGGTCCACACTCCCACGTTGGTGCCAAGAACGTTGTGCACGGGCATTCTTGTGTAGATCTGTGGAGGACCCGGATGGCCGATGTGGACCAGGGGAGTGCTCGCTTCCGGAGGTAATGCCACAGGGGTTGGCACGGCAACAGAAGGTGGAGGTGCATTGGAGTCTCCTGCGGGGTTTCGTGGACACATTTCGGAGCTAATATTCGCCTTGGCAAAAGGATGAGAGAAGGCAAAAACTATAAAGAAAAAAACCAGCATGGCCACTCACGCTGGATGCAGTAATATATATGGGAAGCAACTTCTTCGTAATTAAGGAAGGTTTGGTTACCGGGGAAGGATTCTTTGCAACATTTTCTTTTTAATCACGGTAGACTATGTCAATGCGGAAATTGTTGGGAGTGCTGCAGCAGCTCAATACTTTTCGCTTGAAGAGATTACTAAGAGGGAGCTCAAATCCGAATATGTTAACATATTAAGTTAGACTAATCTTCACTCAAAATCTTAAATCAATGAATTTTGAGTCAACTAGGATATAATAACTACTCTACAGTATATCAATTCTCCTATGTGGAAGATTTCTTTGATACTACTTATACGTGCATCCTAACAATGTCCCATTCACTTGTGAGTTCAGTATAAAGTTTGCTCCCCCTTAATTCAAGCATCCTTCGACATTAAAATATGAAATCTGCCACCGGGCTTGCATTGTCCACCGCCCGGAAATTATGTCCAACTTCATCCACAAAACATCGGAACTCCACCAATCAACCATCGGTTCTAATACCAATATGTTAGGAGTGCGCAGTAAAAGCCCGATACCTTCATGCAGGGAGCTTAGCAAGAGAAAGCCAAAGTCCGAGCTTGTTAACATATTCGGTTAGATTCCTATTCATTCAAAAGGTTAAATCAATGAGTTATTGGCCAATTAATACACTAACTGCTCAACACTATATTAATTCTCTTAAGTGAAATTTCTCTAATATGACTCACGCATCCTTCCAAACACTATATAAATGAGTTTAAATATAATTCCATCAATTTGGGAAAAAAAATATAATAATTGAGGTCTTGGTCATGTAAGAAGAAGAGGTAGACATGGCCACGGGCCGGTTTCAGCCCAGAACCAGCCCGGGTCAAACTCAGGACCGGCCCGTTGACCGGGCCCGCGGTTCGGAACCAGAACCGGCTTGTGGCCTACGGGCCCGGTTCCAAAAAAAAAACTGCAGCAGGGCCTGCAAACAAAAAAAAAACTGCAGTTGGGCCTGCTGCCTACAAACGTACAAGACCTGCTCTTTTTTTTTTTTTTTGACTGGTTCCAAACTAGGCTGGAACCAGAACCGCCGGTTCATACATGGCCACAAACCGGAACTGCCGGTTCCGAACTGTGGCCATGTCTAAGAAGAGGTTCCGCCAGCAGTTTGTTCTTATTGGTTGTATCACATTAATCATCGAGCAATCAAATCAATAGAATAAATAAATAAATAACAGGTCTGTTATTATTCGCCATACCCCACACGGCTTCTGGGAAGCTACTATTTTCTTTTTATTAATCTCATTTTTTATTTCAATTCTGTGGAAAATAAGTGGTTTTTTTCTTTTGTTTTTAACAACTTGTCAATTTTACTTGCGATATTTCGTCTTCCTTTTAGCTTTATTTGTATGTCTTTGCCATAAGAGAACTTCGAAGTGGAACAAGTGTAACCTTCGGATTGCATTTTTTTCCTGAATATTATCATCGTCTGAGTCAACCCTCGGCCTCTCTGTCGCACGTATTTCAAACTAAGATATAAACCTGACATAAACATGCGACGTCGAATTAAAGTACAAAAAAAGTCATAAACCTATTATATTGATATTAATTCAGTCAGAAATCTTCCAGTTAAATCAATTTAGTCCAAAACCTTTTACATTTGTTCCAATTTAGTTCATCCGGCTAATTTTGATCGGAAATTGCTGACATGAACGTCAGCCATCCTATGTAACATAACTGTCCTTGACATGAACAAATTTTACAATTTTAAAATATTTTTTCTAAATTAAATAATTTTTTTTATTTTTTTTTCATTGTGGTCGGCAAGGCAAGAACCTCCGAGCCCTTGCTAGCCACAATGAAAAATAAATAAAAAATAAATTAATAAATAAAAAAATTCAGAAAAATATTTTAAATTAGTAAAATATGTCCACGCTAACGTTGATCGTGCCACATAAGACGGTTAGCGTCAATGTTAGCGATTTTAAGGCAATTTGGCCGGATGAACTGAATTAGCACAAATGAAAAAATTTTAGGACAATTGTTCAAATTGAAAAGTTTAGGATTGAGTTGATATCAATGCAATAGATTTATAACTTTTTTGGTACTTTTCCCTGCAACATCGCAACTGTTGTTAAATCGAACATTCAATATCATGTGAAAACATCCATAAGTGAATCTCATAGTAAAGAATTAGTTTATCCCACTTCAATTGAGAATGCGATAAAATGTTTTTGTCATTACGACGCATTATGACACTTTACAGAAAAAAAGGAAAATATCATACATACATTTCTTATGGTATAAATGAGTAATGATCGAGATGGTATCGTCCAATATGCATGAACGTGTGCCACTTTTGTTGATTTCGCCACCTATTGATTGAATTTGGGGTCGGTCCCCTCCATATCTTTTGTTCAATCCCATGAGGACATGGAAATAGCCCAATCTTGCCCAGGCGATGCTCGGTGAGGCCACCCAAGCCTAGGCGAGAGTCGGTCTCGATAGTGCTCGCTCTCACCTAGGCGCGACCCAATGAGGCCGACCCTCGGCTGTGGCTAGTGAGGGTGACCCTTGCCTAAGTGAGACCAGCTCTCACCGGCCACCGGCAAAAGGAAAAGGGAAAGAAAAAAAAAGAATAAAATAAAAATTATTTAAAAATTATAAAAGAATTTGTTCATGTTGACACGGCCGTGTCACGTAAAACTGCCAAAGTCCACATTAGCAATTTTTAGCGTAAATTAATCGGATGAACTGAATTAATACTAATATGTTGATATCTAAATTTTGGTGACCCAGTTAGTTATTTTTTATATTAAAAAAATTAGGGATCGATCCTGGTCTCTATAAAAAATATTAATTAAAATGCATAGAAATATTAGAAGTATTTGCATAGGCTCATATAATTGTATTTGTATTGGACTGGCGGTAGATGGACTTGAGTGAATGGCTTTGAACTTAATGAAATTGGGCTAAGCCCATGTTTAAGAAAATTCTTGGCCAAGTCCATGAACATTATAAGAGCTGAGATTTTCATTGGAAAATATTGGTTTATTAATCTAGATATTATTATGATTTAAATTGAACAAATTAATTTGATATTATCACATATTACAAGAGATATTGCAATATCTTCTTTGAATCGAAATGGGAAATAATTGCAAGCAAAAAACCTTACACTTTACCTACAAATACTTTCATTAAGGGTTCATAAAAGGAGGAGGCCACACAATTGAATACTCGGTCACACTGAAAAACGGAGGGTGTCTTTCCTGAGTAAAGCACGGCCACACGTTCTCGAGCTTCCACTCTCCGTTTAGCTCTCCCCGTCCAGTGCCATCATGTCCGCAAGAAACAACATTGGCAAACTCTCTCTATGTAGCGCCAGCGTCTCACAACATTCATCGTTCCCCGACTCAGGTTGGAAAGAATTCTAAAAAAGGTTCCATTCTTTATCATTGAATTGCCAAGGGAAGTGTAGGAGGAGACCAACGCCAACACAAAACGTAAGGACGTAATATTGGAAAGAAAGAGACAAAAGCAGAGGCTTTGTGCAAGAAAAGACAACTCCACATCTCTGTGACTTGGCGGCTTCATATTTGGTCTTCACGCCATCGTCAATCTAGTCCAAGTCCCGTTGTTGACAGCATCCCGTGAGATCCCTCAGCAAAGACTAGCGCCTTACGTACACCGGCAGAGCCACCAGCAAGCCTTTGTTGCTTCTTGCAGGTTCGTGGAGTTCACCTCGCCGATCTGATCATCGTCGAGGCTACATGGAGTACACATCGAACCGAATACCATCACCACGATGAGTAGCTCTCACCATCGAGCACACCGTGAGCCCACCAAGAACCCATCATCAAGCTGCCGTCCTCGCCATCAAGCACCACTGACCGCCGATCCCATGACCTGCAACCCCGATCAGTGGTAGTTATCTGCAAATTAGGTCAGAAAATTATCCAATATTGTTTCAAATGTTTGATTGCCTAATTTGATTGGTTTATATATCTTCGGTGGATTAGTTGATATTTTTGAATGATGCATGATATCCGCAATATTTTAAAATACCCAAAATTAGGAATTTTTCGTAATTTAGCAACGTACATAGACGACTATATGACCTAGGTACAATACGCAGCGGTACGGAATCGTTATCTTATCCATAACCACTTGGATACGATAACAAATTTTATTCGCTTTCCAAATTTAAATGGTCGGCTTTCCATCGATACCCATGACCATGTGGATATGATCGCTAGCCTGATTCGTTTTCCTAATTTGAACATTATAAATGGATTTTGCGGATCGCGTGGGTGGGTGGCGTGTGATTGCTATATTTGTATAATTTATTTCCCCTTTAAAATGAAAATCTAAAAACACTAGTTAGGTTTTAAATTAGAAATTTTGCATGTTAGGGAATCCTGAATATATCTAGAAGAAAGGATAATTGCTTAATTTAAATTGGGATTTAGGGTAGTTTATTTCCTAGTTTGAATGAGGGGTTATACTATTCCTAATAGATTATTTAGGACATTTTAGAATTTCGAATTTTCATAAAAATACCCAAAAAGAGTCATTTTAAGATAAGTTAGAGTGTCTTTCTAGAATAGATTGCCTGTTATTTTAGATGTTTTTTATTATTCCGAATTTTAGTGAAAATACCAAAAAATACATCATTTGCCCATCATTAGAAGTAGGTCATATTGTCGCATGACATATTGTTCGCATGCTAGGTTTAATTAATCGTATGTCATATTTTGCATGTCATTAGTTTTCATTTTAATAAAGAGAAAGCTCCAAAAAATACGTCAAGTGAATTGTTTGTTAGTTAGAAATCATATTAGAATTGTCTGTATGATTTTCTAGCTAACATTGCAGATGCTTACGTTGTTAAAAGGTACGCTGTTCTCTTAAGCTAGTAATTTATTTATTGCGTTCTTTATTGGGTGTTAAATTGATAGATTGCGTACCCGTATGGTCATTGTTAGCAACTAAGTGATAAAATGGATCTAGAGTATCTGCTCAAACATTTTTTTTGAAAAGAAAAGGTACAAGCTTTAGCGTAACCAAGTCCCCGAATTAAAAATCTCTTATTTGTAGGAATAAAACATATCTTTCTATGTTTTATTTGGATTTCTAATCAACCCACAACAAAATAGATTAGTGGTGACTCAAGCATGAAAATATTTGTATGTTAAAATCTTAAATCTTAAGTCGCAAATTGATAGGACTTGGGAGGGCCCGAATTAGGTTTAGGCTTAATAATCCATTAGCCAAACCCCTAGGTGATGCACCACGAGGATAGGTCGCAACACAATGTAAAAAAGTTCATAACAAAATTGATCGAGTTAAAAGGTTTAGAATTGAATTAGTATCAATGTAATAGGTTTATGACTTTTTTTTATATTTTTCTTGTAATAAAACTTGAGTTAGTATAGTGTATTTATTTTGCCATGAAGTACAAAAGTCTGATTTCGAGTTTTGGACATTCAAACAAAGCCCCGAAACTAATCATGAACGACATCATTGAATCATGTCGCCAGGAACTGATGGAGGGACCATGATTCCAATTGCCGAGTCCTTCGTTCCTGGTTAGCGACCCATCCTACATATCACACATCATGTTAAGTATGAAAATGGGTAACAAGTCACATTCATATCATATACGTGCACAAATATGACCCGGTAATGCTAGGCATATTAAGATTGGTATACGAAATTCATATAATGACAGATTTTGACCGACCATTTAAAAAAGTGTCTCGAATTCAACAATCGGCAATAGTATGGCGTTATGTAATTTAAGCTTCTAATATCCTGTTAAATTCTCGTAGCATTTGTGTTTACTTAAATCTCTAATTGCAATTGAGTAGAATCTATTGGTACCAAAAATCAAAATGGACCCGCTCGAATCTTCCTAAAACACACGGCTTTGTTTCTTAATTGGCAATATTATATAACCTTGTCACAAGAGATTTTGTACATGGGACATTTTATTTCATTTTTTCAAGAAGTTTCTAGCCGACCTTCCTGCATAGGATCTTTTTGATGTTAAATGGATTGATTCTAGATAAGAAGAAGAAGAAGAAGAAGAAGAAGAAGAAGAAGAAGAAGAAGAAGAAGAAGAAGAAGAAGAAGAGGAGGAGGAGTAACTTCAACAGTTTTATTTTTGTTCCCCATGGCCTTTAAATTCTAGGAATACGTCACTTCAACAATCTTCCTTGACTATACGGGTATCCAAAATACAAATGTGATGGATATAGTCATGCTTCATCGGACAAGGTTGACACAGATAGAAGCGATAACTTGGAAACTCTTACACGATTCAACTGGAATTCAATTCAATTTCATAATATCTGAATAGAAAGCTGGACGTCCTTTTATAATGATAGCACTCCTAAAGATATCCGAATTAATGAAGATAACATCAAAGGAAATCAAATCTAATCTTATTTAATAAAATCAAACGGAATATTGATAATTCGAAATTGCCTAAAGTAAAAAAAATTGCCTAATCAGAAAAATTGCCGAGATTTTCGGCGATTACGGCGATCACATTTTTCAAGATAATCACAGGCTAAATTTTCTATATCATAGGTCCATTTGCATCTTCTTTTGTTTGTTGAATGATTTGATAGGAATAATAGAAGATAGCAATATTTGGCTATTCAAGAGACGAACTATTCTTATTTATATCTTACCAAAAAAAAAACTATTCTTATTTATAAACAAAAAAAACTATTCTTATTTATAAACAAGTGTTCCGCCTTACTTTATGACTATAATTAATAAAACCCATTATTCAGATAACTTGTCGATAATGATAGGTTATCATAATAAAAACTATTGAATTAGTCCTTACCAAAAAAAAACTATTGAATTAGTTGCTTTTATTAATTAAAAATAGCAATGTATCTATTTTCCATTCAAATATGTACAACAGCGATGAAGTTAAACAAGTTCTGCCGACTATTGGATTTGAACCATTGACACCCCGCCACATATAATCAACACTCTAACCAATAAGTTAAAGAGAAACACAAAGAACTCATCCATCCGCATCCCATCGTAACTTATGAATCCAATCTTACTTCTAAGCAATACCAATCAGATGAATTCAGTCCAGTTTCAATATTCTTTTTTGTTCTTTCGCATTTTATCATAGAGTGATTATACAACCAATCCATTGATTTGAGTTAGGAACGAAGAATTACTTGGACAAAGAACATATTGGGTAATTAACTTACCAATCGAGGAATCGAACCTGCGGTTCTTGAGCTCCCAATACTCTTGACAAAGAGCACATGGCCCGCAATAATGGTGCAAGCAACTATCTCCGCACTGGTTTGCAGGGATCGAGTGGAGTCCGCGAAGCTTGGTCCGGTACGTGCATGTATACCAGAACGAATAATAAAAGAAGTGGCATATCAGCCAGCATATAGCCTTGGCACACGCACACGCTACCAATTCATTAGTCAAAGTCAAATTGTTAGCAGGAGAAAATCGAACCTTAATCATAGTTTTTCGCCAAGATGAGGTTTTGTGGAGGTTTTACGCTTATAGGTGTTTCCTCTATCTATGATCTCGGCGATCTAGCCGAACGTGACGCATGGACAGAAACAGGTGATCATGCCTTCGTTGGAAACAAAAAAGGTAAATGATCGATATATTAGAGATATGGAGATTCTACTATATATATATATATATATATATATATATATATATATCTCTAACGAAGGACGTCATCGACGTAATATAACTCATTACACGATTGGCAAAAGCAAGATCAAGTCCTATGGAATTTTTCTTTGGAGAAAACTTACAATTCGTCATATCATCGAAACAATCACAAAGACCGGTGGTCCACACGCCTTCATTGCTGGGAACATTATATGCTGGCATTCCTACGTATGGCTGTGGACCGGGTTGGCTGACAGACAGCGGCTGAGCTATTGGTTTCAGGGCGTATGCTAAGGGAGGTGGGACGACGACTGTTGCCAGAGGCAATCTCGAGCCATCCGTGGGGTTTGGGGAACTCATGTTGGAGCTAAAGTTTACATCACCAAAAGGCAAAGAACAAAAAAGATGGAGGTTCGTCAACAAGAGGCAAGCGTTGCCAATATATAGCTCCAAATCGACACTGCTGCCTTATTGGTCATACATATCTGTGCGCTTCGTGGGAGTATGTTTTTCCTTTCTCATTTTCCTATTCTGCTGATTGCCTTGGCTTCTGGCATGTCTGTGGGCTTTATGATAGGTTTCTACATTTCCGAATAGACAAATTAGTCATAATTTAAATCGTATATTCCATAACGGGTGTGACAACATTAGATAATTGTTGACATCCAAAATTATGCTTGGTGAGAGTGGGCCATTTACAAGTTACAAAAGATATAAAGTACGGCCCACATGGCGAAAATCCAAAAAGGCCGCAAGTCAGGCCCAGAAGCATTAAGAAGACTTAAGGTAATTATCGACAGGACACGTCATAGAGGTGTCTACAAGTTCAAAATCACGAGCCTTGCACGTGACATCGACGAGTTCAAGATCAGGAGCCTTGCACGTGACTTTGACGAATCCAAGATCACGAGCTTTGCACGTGACGTCGACGAATTCAAGATCACGAGCTCTACACGTGACGTCGATGAATCCAGAATCACGAGCTTTGCACGGAATCATGGTAATACGTGGCGAAAAATTTGTTTGCACGTGTCAAAAGGAAAAGATATGATCGTGGACGTGAAGATCAAGGAAGAAATAAAGAGACACGTGGAAGAAAGTTAGCTATTACGTGATGCCCAAAAAGCGTAAGCAATGTCGACAACTCAGGAAACGGTTAAAAGCACGAAATGTAAGAAAGTGAAAAACGACTATCAAGGAGAAGTGTTCGGCCAACAGTTATCAAGCTGCTCTATAAATACTCAAGGATTTCCAATGTAAAAAAGACCTCTTCAAAAAACACAACACAACACAACGCATCTTTTTATTTAGCCTTTATCCTTAATGCATTAGGAGTAGCTTTATTTGTAACTTTCAAATTATTTGTCGTAGATTCAATTCCGACGAAGGTCTTTTTCAGATTCAGCATTGTTGATTAAATTCCAATGTTGTGCCACCGGTTCAGCGTCGTTGATTAAATTTCGGCGTTGTGATTAGAGTATAGCTATTGATTAGATTCCAGCCATATTCTCTCAAGTTACATCATTGATTAAATTCTGACGTACTTTGAATGTATTGTCAAGTTTGGCATTATATCAAGTCAGGGTATAAGATCTATTGGGATTAATAAACGCATTTGACATTCTCTGTCCAAGCTTAACTCAAGACCCTGGTCTCCTCTAATAAAATCCGAAACGTAGTGTTCGGTGAAAGATTTTCGACGGAGTAAAAACCGGCGAAATATCTTTTTGGCACGCCTGGTGGGATGCTTATTGAGTTAAGTAGAGAGAGTGCTATGCCATGCACCTGTAGTAGAACCAACTCGGATAATACTACTGACGAACAAGCTGCATTGATCGAAGAAGATAATACCCGTGCTGAGACATCATCCGCTCAACTTCTTCATACCGAGGTGGCTAACCAATCTCGAGAAGAGGTCATAGAAATGTCTAGGCGGCGTGTTGGAGATGAAGGGAAACTGAGCTCACACTAGTTGCACTTTCTACCATGAGGCGGACTATTAAATAATCTCAGAATGAGTTCGCTGATTATGTGGTAAGGTGTACGACTAAAGTGGTTAGGCCTTTGATCATTAACACTTATCATGAATGCACACAAGGTCAACATGGAGGGTCCATTGCACCAACCCAACTGAGAACAAGGTCCCCACCAACATTGGGAGGTCCTGTAATACAATTTGGAACAATGATGCAAACTACATCTACGATCCCACCTATTCGAATATTACCAAGGGGTGAAACCTTGCCAATAGCACCCAGCGAAGGATTACCACACGCTAGCGCGGACCCAAATGGAGGAATTGCTCGATAGTCGGTAATTGATGAAAACCTCCAAAGAGGATATCAGGTTGCTTAGATACAAAGCCCCCCTGTCATCCAGGTAAATCCTCCACCTGTAATCCTAAATGCTTAGAATCTTGTAACACCTTTCCTAGGGGGCAAGAACAAATCCAACAGATAAATATCTAACCACAACATCAGGCACCCCAACCTGTGGTGCCTAACGTGAATCAGCATTTTTTACCCCCTATGGGTCCAAATGTTCAAATCCAGTAACCATTGCTAGCACAGTTAAACCCACCAATTAACCCACCTCTGGTTGCTCACAACGTACCACTGCTAATGCAGCCACCACCTCAACAGCAGCCATAGTTACCATAGCAGCCGTTCCACCAATTGCCTCATCAAAATCTGAATCAGTCATTACCACCTAATTATGTGGTAGCTCCTGCACCCGTCATAGGTCCAGTACGAAATCAGTTAGTAGTAGACCCTATGATGAGAGGATTTGGCCATGATATGGCATACCTTCCAAACATTTATAGGAAATCATATCTTGATTGGATAGATACTATACTACATCCAAGAGGTTTTAAAATGCCAGAATTTACATTGTTCACCGGAGAGGAAGATCAATCCCACTTTTGAACATGTTAATCGTTTTCTAGCTCAATATGGTGATGCGGTTCATGCTGATTATTGGAAATTGAGGTTATTTCCTTTGTCCTTGTCAAAAACCGCTTTTACATAGTATATTGCTTTACCTACGAATTCGGTTACATCATGCGAATAAATGGAAAAGGTTATTTCATTGCCAATTTCAAAGAGCTATGCCAGATTTGTCAGTAGCTGATCTCTCGACCATGAAACAGTTAGCTAATAAGTCTATCGATCAGTACATTTCCAAGTTTAAAAGGGCAAGGAATAAGTGTTTAGTCCCTTTACCTGAAAAGACTTTTGTGGATCTCACTTTTAATGGAATAAAGTTTGAGATTTGAGAAAAAATGGTTGGACAATCATATTCAGACATGTTCCAGTTGTCAATCATAGCTACTAAACATGAAAGTCTCCTCCAGGAAAAAGATAAAAGGTATGGTTGACGGGGTGAAGCTCAATGGGCTGATGCTGACAAGAGCGAGGATGAAATCGAATCAACAGATATAGCAGATATGGCACTCGTGAAAATGGTGATTGATAACTCATACATCTGCAAAGCTCTAAAGCCAGCAAGAGTTAGAGAAAAATTCAACCTCATGTCCAAGGCTAAGGAGAAAATTTTTTATTCTTTCGATATTAACAAGATAGAGAAAATATTTGACTTATTATTAGCTGACGGATAGATCAGGCTAACGGAGGGTCAGGTTTTACCCATCAAAGAATAATTAGCGGGAAAGAAGTATTGCAAATGGCATCATTCATGGAGCTATGCCACCAATGACTGCCTTGTATTTAAAAGAAATATCCAGGAAGCTATTAAACAATAGAAATAAAATTCTCTAAAAACAAAGGTAAGTCTCCGATGGAAGTTGATGTTGATCCTTTTCTTATAATGGCAGGGTTGGTGTTATTAAGGACAAAAACCAGGGGGAATTAGCCATGTCGTTTTTGCGAAAAGTGTAAACGACTGATGGAACAAGAGAAACATTACTCCAAAAGTCGAAGACGTCCGCCTAGTCAGGTTGTCGACGGATTTTGTGATTTGGCACTCATTGATTCATATGATGAACAAACTCCTTCTAAGGATGTTAATTATCATAGAGGTCGTCGAAGCCATAATAAGGCTATTAAGTCATTCAAGCAAAGGTACGAAGAAGGTGATCCGACTATTGGTACTTTAGGAGAGTCTAGTGGTAAATATGGCTATTATGTTAGTTATGCTCCACCACCTTCATACAATGGGAAGATCGAGCCAAGTGGATGCGGTTCTAATTTCCCTGATCGGGAAGATCTTCATACAGACTCTCATCCACCATATCGATAAACTCTGAAGGTGCTAAGAGACCCACTTGTAGGTCAATAGTATGAGGCCAGCCAAACTCAAAATCGTAGTTCAAATCTAATGCGAACTCAAAAAAGGAGAATACTGCGGAAAAGAAAAGAATATTAGCTCCAACAACAGGTAAATCAAGTTCACATCAAGCAGATTAAACCAGTTTTTGTTTGCAGAGCAAAAGGTCAAGCCAAAAAATCCTAAGCGTGGAAATTTAGTCTGGAAATGAAAACTAGGGATGCAAGCGTCGACATCTGGTCGATCTCAACAATCTTCACCAAAGCAAGACATTGAGTTTGAGCGGTACGAACCACAACAATTGTCAAGATCAATCTCGTCGTTGAGCTCTTGCATGGTTCGAGTATGCCTTCCAACGAACCTTCAGGTAATGACGATGCAGCCAGATCATCCAGTAGAGGTTACAATGGAAGCAAAAGAAAAGGCAGAATTTCACTTTGAAATAAAAGAGGTAGTTGAGTTTGAAAAACATTCACCCAAGGGTTCAAATCATTTAAGGGCTTTGAATATTAACGCAAAAGTTAATGGCCAACCGATGTCTTGAGTCTTGGTGGACAGGGGATCTACGCTGAATTTCATCCTATATCGTTTCTATAAAAAACTGGGAAGGCATGATGAGGAGATTACTCCATCAGACATTCAATTGTCCGACTTTACTGGAGAAATTTCTAAAGTTAAAGGAATTTTCATTGCCGACCTAACCGTGGATATCAAAACTTCTAGAACGTCCTTTTATGTGATTGATGCAGATGGGTCTTACAATTTACATTTGGGTTGAGATTGGATTCATGGTAATCAATGCGTACCATCAACTCTCCATATGTTAGCATTTTGGAATGGGGATAAGGTAGAATACGTCAAAGCAAACACCAAATCACAAACAACCTATGCACATGCATCTCCAACTCATCAATCAGCACTGGAAGATAGTATATCCATCAATAAGCCACCTCTCGTTGACCCCAATAGTATTGCATTCTGCCGTTTCGACAAAGGGATCATTGAGTGGGTCCCAAAGAGTCAACTGGCAGCATAATTAAATGAGGTTGTCTATGGAGAACCTTATATTGTCAAGAGACCTCATTGAGAGGTTCTCGGCCTATTGGACCAAGCTTGCAGAACAATCCGTAGAAGCTATCGATGGAATCCTTAAATTTGAAGAGTCACTCATAAAAGAAATTAAAAAATCAATTGAAGCTCAAGACCCGTTACAAGAAGTCAACCTTGAGTTAGGTAACGAATATCGTCCTATTTGCATAAGCTCGTTGATCGATG
The DNA here is from genome assembly GCA_031216285.1 of Syzygium syzygioides. Lineage (NCBI taxonomy): Eukaryota > Viridiplantae > Streptophyta > Magnoliopsida > Myrtales > Myrtaceae > Syzygium > Syzygium syzygioides. The sequence goes on along the minus strand of CM062252.1, from coordinate 31,875,682 downwards.
ACGACTTCAAAACTCAGCTGATAAGATTCTTGAAGAAGTATAAGGATTGTTTCGCTTGGGATTATAAAGAAATTCCAGGATTAAGCAAGGATGTTGTTGAACATTGACTACCCATAAAAAGGGGTTCAAGCCTCATAAACAGTCGCCTAGACGATTCGCTCCAGAGGTTATCCTTTAAGTAAAAGAAAAAATCGAGCGATTGCTAGCATGGTACGTTGGGATGACATGGTACGTTGAGTGATTATCTAACATAGTCTCGGTAAAGAAAAAGAATAGGAAGCTACATGTCTGCATTGATTTCTGAGATTTAAACACAGCCACCCCCAAGGATAAGTACCAGATGCCAATGGCAGATATACTAGTTGATTCAGCTTTCGGAAATGAAATTATGTCATTAATGAATGGTCATTCAGGTTACAATCAAATATTTATCGCTAAAGAGGACATCCATAAAGCTACATTCAGGTGTCCTGAGGCTATTGGTAATTTTGAATGGCTCATCATGCCATTTGGATTAAAGAATGCAGGGGCAACTTATCAAAGGGCCATGAATTTTGTTTTTCATGACATGATCGGAGAATTATGGAAGTCTACATCGATGACATTATTGTCAAATCAGACCAAGTATGTCATTTAAACTATTTAGAACAAACTTTTATTAGGATACAGAAATTCTACCTAAAAATGAATCCATTAAAATGTGCTTTTGGAGTAAGAGCTGGTAACTTCTTAGGGGTCTTGGTTAATCAGAGAGGAATTAAAATCAATAAGAATAAAGCTAAGGCCATCTTAGAGTTGCCGCCTCCCACAACCAAAAAGCAACTTCAGATGATTTTAGGAAAAATAAATTTTTTGCATCGATTTATCGCTAACATGTTAGGAAAAATTGAAGTGTTTTCCCCATTGTTGAAGTTGAAAAGTCATGAAGAGTTTGTATGGGAAGACAAACATCAATATGCTTTTAACCAAGTCAAGAGGTACTTGGTTAATCTGCCAGTATTGATGCCGCCAAGAGCGGGTCAATCATTGAAATTATACCTAGCCGCTACCGATATTACTATCGGATGTATGCTGGTGCAGGAGAATGGTGAAGGCAAAGAGCAAGCGGTGTATTATTTGAGTCGGATGTTGAATGATCCTGAAATAAGATACACTGCGATTGAGAAGCTATGCTTATCATTTTTTTATGCATGTACAAAATTACTTCATTATATGTTGCCGACTACAGTACATGTGATATGTAAAACAGACGTGATTAAGTACATATTGACTCGGCTTATTGTTAAAGGCCGAATTGCCAAGTGAGCATTTGCTCTGACCGAAATAAACTTGGTCTATGTACCACTTAAAGCAATATAATGACAAGCCATAGCAGATTTCATTGCGGAATATCTTGGAGCTCGAGATGAAAGTTGTGAGGGATACGTTCACGTGGTCCCATGGAAGCTTTACTTCGATGGATCTAGTACCCCTAAATCTGCTGGGGCTGGGATCATGATAATATCCCCTTATGAACAAAAAACGAAACTTATGTTCAAAATGAATTTTGAATGCTCAATAACTAGGCCGAACATGAGGCCTTAATTGTTGGCTTAAACATCTTGACCAATATAAAAATACGTCTCGTCAAAGTTATAGGGGATTCTCAATTAGTGATAAAACAATTATTTGGGGAGTACCTGTATCTTAACGAGAATATTATATCTTATTATTCACTGGCCAAAGAGCTCCTAAATCACTTTGACAACTTGGAGTTGATCCATATTAAAAGAGAGCATAACACGGAGGCCAATGATTTGACATAAATGGCTTCCGGTTATAAACTATCAAAAGAGCTCGTTGACCATATGATTACTTAGACCAAGGTCTTACCATCGATGGACAATAGAGTCATGTTTACAAAGTCAACAGAAACTCTTGTCGACAACACGGCTGTCGACAAAGTGGTAAATCAAGATTGGAGAACCCCATTTATAGAGTATCTCAATAACCCAGTCTCTACTGATAGAAACTTCAAAAGAAAGGCTTTCAATTATTTAATGATCGGAGATGAATTGTATCGTAAGACTGTAGATGGGCTATTGCTCAAATGTTTAGGATGATAAGAATCTGTGATAACAATAGCTGAGGTTCACGAAGGCATATGTGGGGCCCATCAATCAGGGATAAAAATGAAGTGGTTACTCTGTCGACATAGTTACTTTTGGCCAACTATTACTTGGGATTGCATAAGCTATGCTAAGGGATGTGAAGCTTGTCAAAAGTACGGACCCATTTAACATGTTTCTGTAGCCGTGATGAATCCTATTATTAAACATTAGCTATTTAGAGGATGGACTACGGATATAATAGGAAAAATCTACCCTCCTTCGTTAAGAAAACATAGCTTTATTCTGGTTGTTACCGACTATTTTATCAAGTGGGTTAAAGCAGCTCATGTAAGAATATAACACAAAAAACAGTGAAGGAGTTCATCGAGGAGCGTATTATTCATTGATTTGGCATTTCAGAATCTATAACTATGGACCAAGGCATGGTTTTTACTGGACAAGAGGTGATTAGTTTCGCCAAGGCTAGGGAAATTAAAATGATTCATTCAACTCCTTGAATCACATAACGAGCTTTTGCATCGTAATCCATAAAGGATAGGGAAAGGCGCCCTTATTGTTCAAAACTCCGAAGGTGTTCAAAACAATTCAGGCAAAGGAGAGCTTGAGCATTGGTTGGGGAATAAGAAAAGTTAGCCATTGTAATGGGCCAAGTGATGAAGCTTGTAAACGGCTATTAGGTATTAATACTAGTCTATTTGGCCGATGAATTAGGCCCATTAACTGATGACATGCACGTGAACGAAGGCGCAAGGTTCGAAATCCATTATGAAAATTGGTTATGAATGATCATGGCACACGTAGGACAGTCAATGAAAATAAAGGTATTTTATTGAGGAGAAGAAGGTTTATCCGATAGAAAGTCGTGAATCCCTCGTTGGAGCAAAACAATTGAGATTCTAGTCTATTCATCTCTGAAGTATATGCGCTTTTATTTTGATGGTGTTTTATTGCGGAGTTCAGTACTCGTATGTGCTCCTGTTGCTTCAAACTTTTCAAGACACCGACATAATGATGCAGTTCTTGCTCAATTTCTGCTTGTTGATGAAATTTCATCTCTCGCCATCGACGAGTCTCTTCAAGGATTGCTGTAAGATGCCTTTCTTTCTTGACAAGGACACTTACTTCATCTGTAATAGCTCGAAGAGACTCGCGACGAGTGTTTACTGTCTCACTAGCCTCCTTCGCAATGTTAGCTGGCTCTTCATGTATTTATGTGGGAATGGCCACCTCTCGTACGTGGCCCAAGAGTTGCTGATACTTATCGAACATAGTCTGAAACTCTTGGGAGAAAACTTTGAGTCGTCCTCGGAGTGCCCAAGGAAGAATAGATCCAACTTTGGCATTGTCGTTCCCAAGATGCTCAATAAGGAGTTTGAACTGCTCTAAGGCTACGGCATCATACGACATTCTCACAAATCCTCCCATAGAGAAGTCTGAAAAGTGCGTCAATTCCATTTTCTTCTTGATAATATCTAGTTTTGATTGACCAGAATGAGGTGACAAGTCATACAGATTAAATCCCAAAATAAATTCAGCTTCGTTTATAGCGTACATTGCCTTACCCGTATATGCAGCAGTCGACTGATGATCAGGAGTTAGTGAGACAGACATCGATGATAAAACCTCAGCAGAGTTAGTTGTGAAAGCCGAAGTTACGAACACTAAGGTAGACATCGACGGAGAGACTGTGAAAGGATTGACCACAGTAGCTGGAATAGTGGTCCGTTGAACCATAATACTAGTCGACGATATGCTGTAAAACCAGAATGATATCTCAGTATCAAGATTAGAATTGAAGACAACGTAATATTTGAAAGGCATGTACCTATCTCAGGTATAGTTGTCTCACATCCAACCATATTAAGAGCGACAGTGGTCCCTATAGTGGAATCAAAGATAGGACTAGTTCGTATGAATAAAGAAGTGGGAACAATTGCCGGTATAACTGGAAAAAGAAGAAGAATAAATAAATCCAGTAAACAAGACGAGCAGAATACGCCAGACAACAACAAAAGTTTACCAGGGGTCACAATAGTGGATGAACCAGGCTGAGTAAAGAGCTGTACTCGGGATGCCATCGAATTGGTAATAATGGTGCTGGGAGATATTAAGGTAATTGCGGTCGGTGTAGTGCTAGAAATACCAGTCAATGGAATTGAGATATTGATAACCCACTCAATAGAAGAAAGACCAGTTGATGCCAAGATGGTAAAAAGATTCTGAATTATGGGAACAGAGATGCTATCCCTTGGACCTTTATCCAAAGAAGCAACAACTTATGAAGAAACCGCATCGCGTGTGACCAGCTCAGCAGATAGTTCGACAGATAAAATGTTGGACTTCTTTCTCGGAGAGGGAGGAGAAGATCTTTTCTTTTCCTTTTCAATAATGATACCGTTTCTTCCAATGTTTCCTCTTCGTTTATCCCAGAGACAATCCAAAAGGGGAGAAAGACTTTATAAGTAACAAACTAATATAAGGGAGGACAAAGTAAGCTGACACAGAGGAGGAAAGACAGCGATTTACCATCAGTAGGATTTTTTGCAGCATCGACACCCTCTGCATCAGAGTCTTCTTTTGTTTTTGAGTTAAGAAATGGAAGGTTAGAAGATGCACTAGATTGAAACTGAATAGGAACATAGAGTGATGGTGTCTATACCTTGAGTAATCGGTTTCTTAGAACCACTCTGCTTCACATGACCAATTGCGGACTGGAGGGCCTCTTCGTATGTACTTTCAAATGCAAAGGAATACCACAAAGTCTGCCATTCAGCAAGATATCCTGGGCGGGCTTTGAAACCATTAGGGAGGTCTGCACTATAATGGGTCCGCATTGTGTTGGTAATTTCAATATAACAATGAAGTGGGCTTCGATTCTTGAGAAAATATTCTTTCTTCTTGGTTCCTTCCGAGAAGCCCATTGAATAAGAAATTGATACGGGAGTTGTTTGCCAAAGTCCAAATTGCCTAGCACAATATTGTGGAGAATATACTTCAAACGCAGGATAGAATTGACCATTCAATGAAGTCCATATGGGAAGATCTATTGCAGACAAAGCACAAGTCCAAAAAGGCCTATAGAGGTTGAATCGAGCTGGATCAAACAAATAATCAAACTTTCCATGGCCATATTTAAAGAAAATGACTTGGTCATGATTTAGTTCAAGAAAAGCTCGGAGATAGAAGATAAAAGGAGGCGCTTGAGAAACAATATGTCGAGGGGAACATTTCAGCAATCGACAACCTAGAGGTAGAGGTACATGTCTTCTATACCCTTGCAGAGATAGATGGGGAAGATGACGAACACTTTTATCGAAAAGGGAAGGAAAATACAAAGCCATCCATGCTTGAAGTATCCAAAAAGCACCCGAGATGGTGCTAGAATCTCCGAATTTCATTGCTTGAGAGGCGTGAGTAAAGCCTCTATATAAAACTGCAAGAACAAGGGGGCCAATGCAAGACGTTGTCCAGTGGCTAAGGCTGTAGCAATTTGTAGATAGTCTTTGCAAACTTTAAGGGCAGGACTAAAAAACACATATTTTGATAGTCAAAAGAGCAAGAAAAAGAGACGCTCATCTTGGATAACAGGGCACAAAGCTCGGTGAAATCGGGATAAGAAATTGCTATATGCCAGAGCATCTTCAAAGATAAAAGGAGTGGGCAATACAGGCAAATTCTCAACGGCATGACCAACCAATTCAAAACCTGCTATGGCAAATATATCGAGCATAGTGATGGACATGTGTCCCCGAGGAAAAAAGAAACAGTTGCTAGAAGAGGACCAGAAAGTAATGGCGGAGCCTAATAACCCATGTTCCAGGTCATAAGATGACATACTGACCTTGAGAGCGATGTCGATTCCGACAGCTATCCATAAAAGTCGAGCTTCTTGGTCAGCCTTCAACCGAATAAACTATTTATGAAAATCCTCTTCGTAAGAAGGGAAACTTCGAAATCAAGAAGACCCAGTGGACCACACATTCGTAATAGAAGAATGTTGCAGTGCCAAAGTCTCATTGTGTTTATACGGGAAGTGGAATTGGAGATTCACAGGTATATTGACATGGTCCATGAAATTGGGGCCTAGAGAGAAATAGTTGCATTCATCCTCGATGGCTTTCAATAAGTAAAAAAAGCAATTACCAACGCGCAGATCGTCTTTAAACTTATCAAAAGTTACGATGTAATTGCTGGCTGAATATTTAGACTTTTTGGACGCCATAAGAAACGGTGGATCAAGATCGGAGAAAGGTTCAAGAAAGGATTTTTAGGGTTAGATAAGAAGACGCGACGGTGAAACAAGGCTTTTTACAAGAATAAAGGATAAAGAAGACGATTTGAAAAGTCACAACTGTTCGGAGAAGATACGAGATGATATGTCCAAAGGGTATTGGATGAAGAATTCGTAGGGACTGCTCAAAAGGACGTTAAAGGATAGAAAAGGGCAAAAGGATACTATAAGTGCCATAACTTATGTACGGTGCTCACTTTGGTGCCATAACTTTTTTTTGAATCACTTTGATGTCAAGTCGGGGGAAAAACGATCACTTAAGTGTCATAAGTTTTTTTTTTGAATATTTTAGTGCTGAAATTTTTGAAAAATGATCACTGAAGTGCTAAAATTTTTGAAAATGATCATTTAAGTGCTAAAATTTTTGAAAAATAATCACTTAAGTGTCAATCTTCGGCGAGACTCCGACGAGCCACGTCAGCTTCAGAAATTAATAAAAAAAATGTCACGTCAGATTTACGGCAAAAAATTGTGTACGTCACCGGAGTTGACATTTAAGTGATCGTTTTTCAGAAATTTTAGCACTTAAGTGATCGTTTTTCAAAAATTTTAGCACTAAAGTGATCCAAAAAAAAGTTATGGCACTAAAGTGAGCGCCGTACACAAGTTATGGCACTTGTAGTGTTCTTTTGCCAATAGAAAAGCATGATCATCGCTTAGGGATTCGTACACAAACAAGGTACACCTTTAAAAGAAATAAATTCAAATTTATTCTTTTTAAAAGGGGGCATATGTTGACACTCAAAATTATCCCTGGTGATAGTGAGCCGTTTACAAGTTACAAAAGATATAAAGTACGGCGCACATGGAGAAAATCCAAAAAGGCCGCAAGTCAGGCCCATAAGCATTAAGAAGACTTAAGGTAATTATCGACAGGACACGTTATAGAGGTGTCGACAAGTTCAAAATCATGAGCCTTGCAAGTGACATCGACAAGTTCAAGATCAGAAGCCTTGCACGTGACGTCGACGAATCCAAGATCACAAGCTTTGCACGTGACGTCGACGAATTCAAGATCACGAGCTCTACACGTGACGTCGATGAATCCAAGATCACGAGCTTTACACGGAATCATGGTAAGACGTGGCAAAAAATTTGTTTACACGTGTCAAAAGGAAAAGATATGACCATGGACGTGAAGATCAAGGAAGAAATAAAGAGACACGTGGAAGAAAATTAGCTATTACGTGATGTCCAAAGAGCGTAAGCAATGTTAACAAGTCAGGAAACGGTTAAAAGCGCGAAACGTAAGAAAGTGGAAAATGACTATCAAGGAGAAGTGTTCGGTCAATAGTTATCATGCTGCTCTATAAATACTTAAGGATTTCCAACGTAGAAAAGACCTCTTCGAAAAACACAATACAATGCATCTTTTATTTAGCCTTTATCCTTAGCGCATTAAGAGTAACTTTAGTTGTAACTTTCAGATTCTTTGTCGTAGATTCAATTCCGACAAGGGTTTTTTTATCAAGTTCAGCATTGTTGATTAAATTCCAATGTTATGCCACCAATTCAGCGTCGTTGATTAAATTTCGATGTTGTGCTTAGAGTATAGTTGTTGATTAGATTTTAGCCATATTCTCTCAAGTTACGTCATTAATTAAATTCTGGCGTACTTTGAATATATTGTCGAGTTTGGCATTATATCAAGTCAGGGTGTAAGATCTATTGGGATTAATAAAAGTATTTGACATTCTCTGTCCAAGCTTGACTCAAGACCCTGGCCTCCTCTAATAAAATCTGAAACGCAACGTTCGGTGAAAGATTTTCGACGGAGTAAAAACCGGCAAAACAATAATGTATAGAGAATGTAGTTTCACTGATCGCTCCTCCTTACCCTTGTTATCTATAAAAAAAAATTATCTTTTTTTTTGTCACATTCAACGGTTTGCTCTTGTTGGTTGTATGTTTTATGCGATAATCGAGCAACAAAAAAGCCAGAGAATTGTGGATCTTTTTGGTCATCAATCTTTGACCTCTATGGTCTGTACATTATAAGATGCCAACCGACCATACAATTATCATCATCCGGGGAACGACGATATGAATATATTAGCATTCTCGAATCTATCTCGCAATCAGCTGCAAGGAAAATTCTTTTCAATTTCAAGGTTGTTGTGATGTAACTTAAGATAGCATCGCATATTTATATTACAATGGAGTATAAAAGTCCCCTTTCCAGTTCTGGAAATTAAAACCAAGCCCCAAAACAAAAATAAAAGGCACACGAAATCCTCCCAATCGCTTGGCTGGCTCGGCTAGGTTTGCTAACGCTTTAGAAAGGGAGGCAAGCTTAGAATTTTAGAAGAAGATGGATGAACTGTTGGCAAAGGTTGGCCCGAGAGAGACATCAACGAGTCATGCCGCTGGGAACTGACGGAGGGACTACAATTCCGATCTGCCGAGTCCTTCGTTCCTCGTTAGCGACCCATCCTGCGCATCATGTCGTGTATGAAAATGTGTAACCGGTCACATTCATATGATATACGTACATAAGTATGTTCGAGTAATGGCAGGTGTATTAAGATTTGTCTACAAAATTCATGAAATACATAAGGTGGTAGATTTTAACCGAACATTTAAACAAGTGTCTAGTATTCAACACTCGGCAATAATATGGTATTCTATGTGATTTGAGCTTCCAAAATGCATGTTAGAATCTCGAAGCATTTGTGTTTACTTGGGTCTCTAATCGCAACTGAGTAGAATCTCCCTAAAAACATAGGGCTTTATTTCTTAATTGGCAATCTTAAATAACCTTGTCACAAGAAATTTCTAGAGGACCTTCCTCCAACGGGTTTTTTTAACATCAAATGTATTGATACTAGATTAAAAAATGGTAACTTCAATAGTTTCTTTGTCCTCCACGCCCTATAAGCTCTAGGAATTTGTCATTTCAACGATCTTTTTATACGGATATCCAGAATGCAAATGGGATGGATGGTCAAAATAGTAGGTATGATAATGATTCACCGGACTAGGTCTATTTAATTTTTCTTTTGTTTGTTGATTTGTAAGTTTTAGAATAGATATGACAGGAACAATGGCACATTTGGCGATTCATGAGACAATATTATCATTGTTCACAAACAAGTGTTCCCCCTTATTTTATAACTATAATTACTAAGACTCATTATTATTCCGATGAACTCATCGATAACGATAGCTTATCGTGATAAAAAAAATTTACTTTTTTATAATTAAAAATAGCAATATCCCTATTTTCCATTCAAATATGAACAATAGCAATGGAGTTTAAAAAGTTTAACCTACTATTGGATTTGAACCAATCAATCTTAAATGCCAATAAGATGTGTTCAATCTAGTTTCATTGTTCTTTTTTGTTCTTTCTGAATGTTGATAGGAAGTTAGGGACGATGAATTATTCGGCCAAAGAACATATTAGGTAATGAACTTACTGATCGAGGGATCAAACCCATGGTTCTTGAGTTCCCGATACTCTTGACAAAGAGCGCATGGCACGCACAAAAGATGCACGAAACAATCTCCGCATTGGTCACCGGGGATCGAGTAGAGGCCACAGAGCTTGGTCCGGTAAGTGCATGTGTACCAGAATGAACAATAAAAGAAATGGAATATCAGGCAGCACACAGCCCCGGCACACGCACAAGCTGCCAATTCATTAGCCAAAGTCAAATTTTTAGCAAGAGAAAATCGAACCTTAATCTTAGTTTTTTGCTAAGATGAGGTTTTGTTGAGGTTTTTTGCTTACAGGTGCTTCCTCTATCTATGATCTCGACATTCTGACCGAACGCGATGCACGGGCAGAAAATGGTGATCAAGCCTTTGTTGGAAACGAAAAAAGGAATATGATCGATACGTTAGAGATATGGAGAATCTATTATATACATCTCTAACAAAGAACATCATCAATGTGATATAACTCATCATGCGATTGACAAAAGCAAGATCGACTCCTATGGAATTTTTCTCCTCCTCTGTCGCCACACGCCCGTTCTGCACCCCAGATCTAGGCGAGGTTGAGCGGCCTCGCCCATGGCCGCCGCTCAACCTCACCCATGGCTGCTCAACCTTGCCGTCCCCCAGATTTGGGCGAGGGCGAGGGCGAGGGCGAACGGTGGCCATGGGCGAGGCCGAGATTCGGTGCTTCATTGCCAAGGGCTGCCGGTGGGGGACTGGTTGATTGCGTGGTGGTCGGGGGCAGGATCGGCGGGCTCTGCATCGCCGCACAGAGCCCATTCTTCAGGACAGCGTTCGCGGAGAGCGAGAGCGGGGCGAGGCTTGAATCGACTTGAGTTCTTTCTTGGGTGTTCTTCCTTCTTTTTTTTTTTCTGGGGAAAAGGAAGAAAATGGAGAGGAGCACGCCGGTGAGGAACCCTCACACTTCGACTTCAGATCTGCTCACGTGGTCGGAGACTCCGCCTCCCCACGATTCGGTCGCGCTCGGTTCGGCTTCCTCTCGCTCCAATGCTCACTCTCACCAAGTGCGGCGTTCGCTATCACCTTTTGCCTTTTTTTTTTTCATCTTCTTGGGCTTTCCTTTTTTAACGGGTTGTTCTGGGGGGATGATTCTGTTAGCCTTCGGATGGGATCAGCAAGGTGGTATTTGGAGGTCCAAGTGACTGTAGAGAAATCTGAGAATTTGAACAAAAGGTTAGATCTGCCCTTCTTGGTTTTTTTTCTCCTCTCCTTCTCCCTGTTTGTTGATGACGTTTTGTGTTTTTTCCCCTTAAATGCAATGTTTCATTTGGCGGAATGGGTCGCCACCGTTTTACCTATTTGTCCTCATTCTCTCCATGTTCTCCAATGCTTTGGATTTTCTTTCTTTAGAAATTATGGTTGGATTGTGTAATATAGGTTCAATGTGGATGTGTAGTGATCGATCTACGGGGAATGAGGGCAGAAACTTTGAATCTAACATGATAATCTTTACCACCTTCATTTAAATTACAAAAGAAATCTTGGTCAATTGGGTGGATCTTAGAACTTCAGATGCCTTGGTAGGTCGAGCTTGCTCATCTTCTTTGGCATTAGAAGTCTGGTTGGCCTCTTGAGCTTGATTCTATTGCAAGCCCCCATGTCTAATTGAGATAGTCCAATCATTCCCCTTCCATTCAATGGCTCTTCAATTAATAGTAATTAGATGGACAGCGTAAGTTCCTTAGATGTCCAGATTCGGGAAGTAAACATTTCTTTGGCGACTATCATATGGGGCTCCTTCAATGTCTGCTGAACTTCTACGGTCATGAAAATGCCGATTTGATCATCCCATTGACAATCTGCTGAACTCTGATGTAGACACAATTGTAATAGGTGCTTAGCTGATGTGAATTTATTTTTGATGTCTTTTCAATTTGCGTATGTGAAATATGTTATTGACATGTGAAAGCTCTACTCCATGTAAGAGTAGGTTGTTCTTAGTCCATTCATGGAAAGGAGATGGCATTTTGCTGAGGATTGGTAAGTCACAAATAGTGCAACGTCAACATCCTTCTAAAAAGTGCTGCAATAGAAATAATTGTTTGTTGCTAGATTAGGAAAAGGTTCAATCCATGGATAACATGTACATACATAAAAGTCATTACATATACAATTACAAATACATGCATGCACAAACATGTCCATCTAAAAAGCCAGTTACTTGGCTATCTATCTATCTTTGGCAAAAATACACATGCACATGCATGTTTGGCAAAAATGCACATGCACCCACACAAAGGCGCACAAGCATGCATGTTTGGTTGTGGGCACGCTCTCATACACACGTGACCTTTTTATATCCTCCTTGTCAAGAGAGTTACATAAGCTTTCATAATGCCTTTGCACTTGGACTCCGCTTGTTGTGGCTTTTTCCTTGTCTTCTTCTTCATAGAATAGTGCTTTTGTAATCTTCTAGGAAGTCTTGTTCTACCTACAAGTTGAAAGAAATCACCGGAAGCACCGCAACAGGGCCTTCGACGTGGTCGTCACCAAGGCCAGGGACCGTGTCAAAGAGTTTTATATGTTTGAGATTATAGGTATAGACGGAGGAGCATCAAAGAGTTGCAGAAGATGCTTCACAGATGCAATGAGCAGCTCCAACAGTTTAGTCATGTAAACAAGAAAGCACTTGATCAGTACGTGAACTTCATAGAGCAAAGGAAGTGAGCATCTCACATGGACTGTGTCTTTAGTTTTGTTTAGTATTTATATGATGGAGATTGTCGCCAAAAGCTGGATATTCTTTTTTGATTCATTTCTATCGTCATTGTTTATTGTGCAAGATTAGTTATTATGCAAGATTATTTATTCTCTCATTATGTGTACTATAAAGAAAAATATTTATGTCATTCTTGTGGAAAATGTAGAAGAATGTATTTCATTTTCATATTATTATAATATTTTGTTGTTATTAAGTGCTTAATCAATGTAAAATATAAATTTCAGAAATTAATTTTGCTTTTAATTAAGTTTAAAAACGAAAAATAAAATAAATGATTTTATCGTACGATTACAAATTAAAAAAGTTCGTTACAAAAATAAAATTTCGTCGCTAATTTCATCCCTAAACGATATTCGTCGCAGAGTTCGTTGCTAAAGAATTAATAAAAAAATTATTGCTAAATTTGTTCATGAATAATGTTCATGGCAAAATTCAAAATTTTTCGTGATAAATTTGTGACGAATTTTGCCATGAGTAAGTTCGTCGCAAATTACAAACAAAAAAAATTTGTGCCAAATTAGAAACGAATTTTGCCACGAATACAGTTCGTGGCAAATTAGCGACGGATTGAAAATGCCCTTTATTTTTTGGAATTTGTCGCAAAATCTATCGCAATTTTTGTGACGGAAAATTTTTGCGACGGATAAAGTTCGTGGCTAATTTGTGATGAATTTTTTTCCGTCGCAAAAATTTGCAACGACCTATTAGCAACGGAATTTTTTTCGTCATTAATTTCGTCGCAAATTCGATTTGCAACGGATTTTGCCAAATTTTTCGTCGCAAAATTCGTCGCTAATCCCTTGTTTTTTTGTAGTGTGAGTTTAAATATAGCTGAATCAATTTGAAAAAGAAATATAATAATCGAGGTCTTGTCTTCCACTGGATGAATGTTATAATGGTGTAAGTCAACACACACACACACACTCTCTCTCTCTCTCTCTCTCTCTCTCTCTCTCTCTCTCTATCGCACATATTCAAAACAAAGAAATAAACGCAATAAAAGCTTGCGTAGCAGCTTGGTTTCTTCTACATCTAAGGTTAGTATGATGAATGATTATGATATTACATATCATTGCCGTTTAAAAAAAAAAAGAAGAAAAGAAGGTCAGATTACATTTGAATAGCCATTTGCTCATTTTGCTTCGTCGAATAATCATCAACTACACATTTCTTTGTTGTTTATGTTTCCACCCATAGTACCAAAGATGGTTTTCCTTCTTGTCACCAATTAATAATACAAGATTCAATGTCAAAGACGTGATCAATTCTCACGGTCATGATTTTCGCAATGCCCCTTCGATTAGAAGTAAATCTGCGGTTCGAAATTAGAGGCTAATTTCGCAAGTCCTTAGATTTCAATTGATGTTGTATTGTTTTCTCGTATGATTCCTGTGCTGTAATTGACTCTGTCAATCATGTCAATCGCATACCAAATTTTTTACGTCGGAACGTGAAGTGGGCTTCAGGGAGAAAATGACTCTTGAATGAATTGGATATGCATCTTCATATATCAACACTCGATGTATGCTTAAACAACTACATAAAGTACCTCCGCTGTTTGGCTAAGTCGACAAGAAAGAGGCACGTACATGGACAATCTCATATACAAAGTGAGCAAACCGAGAGGATCCTGTCTTTGATGATTCAACTTCACTACAAGTTATCTGTTCCCGACTGACACTTGTGTATTGCCGATTCTCACATGATGGCTTGACCCTTCAACTTCACTTGTGTATTGTTCAATATTGTTTGGGCACGATTGAAGCTTGGTAATTGTACTTCAATGAAAGAAAATTGATGGCTATATAGGGAAGTGGCAGAAAGTGGGAAGTTATTAGAATTTTTTTTTTGGTTAAAGGAAGTTATTAGAATTGTTAATTGTATGATCTTTGATCTTTTTATTATATAATGTAGGGTCAATTTGGAAAAAAAAAAAGGCGCTAAAAGTGAGCACAAACCCGATTATAATTTCTAAATATAGAAAAAACACAACGATATTGTTCTAATGTTAATCAATTAATGGTCTGACTCTTACACTTCCATGTGCCATAAGATCTTCTCTTTCATCTAGTTCCGTATAGAAAACAGAGTCATGAAGTGCTTTTGCCAATTCTTTTCGATGAGATTTTTTTTATCAAAAAATTCTTTTGGATGAGATATTTTACAATTTTTTTTTGACGAAAGAAAATTGTATTCATTATTCAAAAGATATATGAGAATTACAGTGACTTTCATGACAAAGAAAATCGAAGCATAGCAAATCCCAGAATACAACAAAACAAATCCAAATTCAGAAATAAGGAAGATCAACAAAACACCGACAGGATTAAGCACGTACTCATTTCATAAAAATGAATTTGTCAAGCAAAGTAATTGGCGGCCGATCACTGAATCTCGTATCATCCATCAATGATGAGCACATGCCGGAAAGCCTTTCTCCAATAACTATGCCATTGCCTTTTGATAGTGCACGCCTGTGTTCCGCTTCCTCTACATCATTGCCAGACGAAGACAATAAAAAACGAGTTGAAATAACACAGATCTCAATTGGAGGCAGAGGACCTGTACAGAGACATAGCACGGGGTATTGAACCCCTGAAAATATTATTGAACTTCTAAATTTAAATCAGGAGAGAAAAGTTCATAGATCTAGAACTAAATTAGGAGAGTTCAAACTTTTAGATCTAGAATTAGATTGGGAGAAGAGAACTCCTAAATTTAGATCGAGAGAGTATACAAAAATAAGAAAAGAGCAAAAAGACCGGAACAAAATCAGCGGGAGAGAAGGGTGAGACTAGCTCAAACCGTCTCTATGGCTAAAGGTTGAAGAAGATAATGGAAAGAGATGAGAATGGAGAGAGATGAGAGAGAAAAAAAACTTTTCCTCTTCTGCTTGTTGGATATATGCTCCTTTACTACTTTAGAAGCTGGAAATTGACGTCCCCATTGTACTAACACATATCCATTTGTGCATCGGTCAATGACATGTTAACATCTGTGCGTCCTTGCACTCCCCATCTATCTCATTTTGAGCTACGATTCCACGTGCATCATTTACGAAAACGACGAATGTAATCACATCGCAAATATCATCAATCATGCGTGACAAAAAAAAAATTGCATGCATGGAACACGCGGATCAAAATCACCCGCACTGTTAATCGTGCAGGTCCCTAATTGTAATTCATATAATTAATAATTGAGATGGTAAGATCCATTGATTTCGCCAGCTATCGACTTGAAATCGTGCTTAAAAAAAATCCGATCTTCCCTCACTTTAATTAAAAGAATTATTTGCAACTATTCGGGGAATGTCAAATCAAGCGCCAACCTTTCTTGAGCCAAGTGAACAATGGGTGGCCCTCGGCCACGAGAGCCCACCTCACGACGTCTTCATCCGTTGTAGTTGCCACTCGTAGCTGTCCAGACAGCGATTGCATTATCACTATCCATATCTCCGCTCCATCCCCAACCAGCCTCACAACCAAAGCAAGACACCACCATCTTCAACCTGCAAATGGAGACTTCCCCACTCGCCCTTCTCCCGACCCTTCTTCTAATATCTCTCTACTTCTTCTTCCACCACCTCCTCCGCCGCCGGAATGCCCCCAAGCTGCCGCCAGGTCCGACCCCACTGCCCGTCATTGGGAACCTCCACCAGCTCGGCAACCTCCCCTACCGTAGCCTCCACAGCCTCGCCAAGTCCTACGGCCCCATCATGTTCCTCCGCCTCGGCAACAAGCCGACGGTGGTGGTCTCGTCGCCGGAGGCGGCCAAGCTTGTCCTCAAGACCCACGACAGCATCTTCTCAAGCCGCCCGAGCGTGGATGCCCTGCACCATATGTCATACGGCAACAAGGGGATGGCCTTCGCTGAGAGCGGTGCGTACTGGCGGGGCCTGAGGAGGCTGTGCATGCTGCAGCTGCTGAGCCCGGCGAAGGTGGAGTCGTTTGCGCCAATGAGGAGGGAAGAGCTGGGGAGGATGGTCGTGAGGGTGAGGGCGGCAGCAGCGGTGCGTGAGGCGGTGGACGTGAGCGCAGAGGTGGGGCAGCTGATAGGGGACTTGGCGTGCAGGATGATATTGGGGTGCAGTACGAGGGATAAGTTCAGCTTGAGGCCTGTGATTCACGAAGCTCTGAACTTGGCCGGGGCTTTCAATTTGGCGGACTATGTGCCTCTTCTTGGAGCCCTCGATCTTCAGGTATTAGTTATTAGTTTATTTTGTGATTCAATTGGAGTGAATTTTTAGCTTGTTGCATATAGTACAGTGATTTGGAATTATGTGAAGCAATGCTTAAGTCATTGCTTTTGTCATTTGTCATATCCGTAGGCAGTGCTTATAAGTTTGGAAAGTGTCTACTCTCTATAACAATAGACACGAAGGGTGAGTTGGCTCGGTTTTTGAGAAAATGCAAAGAACTTTGTAGATACAAAAATTTGGAACTTCTAGTACATCTTTTCTAGAATCGATTTATTTTTTGCCTTACTAGGGATTCACTCGGCGTGCAAAAGCTGTTAATCAAGCCATGGATAAGGTGTTCGAGGACATCATCAAAGAACATGAGGAAGATGCAACCGGAAAATATAAGGGTGACTTTATAGACGCATTGCTCGCCGGCATGGGCCATCCCATAAATAGCTCGCTAGACGAGCAGGTTCACATAATGGGTCGGACCAACGTCAAGGCCATAGCCCTCGACATGATCGTCGCATCGTACGAGACCTCGTCCATTGCGATTGAGTGGGCCTTCTCCGAGCTGATCCGCAACCCACGCGTGATGAAACACCTAAAAAAAGAGCTCGAAGCTGTTGTTGGGTTGGGCCGGACTGTTGAGGAGTCAGATTTGCCAAAGCTGAATTATTTGGACATGGTGGTGAAAGAGAGCTTCAGGCTATATCCACTGGGCCCGCTCCTGATCCCGCACGAGTCCACGGAGGACATCGAGATCAGTGGGTATTACATCGCAAAGAGGACTAGGGTCATCGTGAATGCGTGGGCCCTTGGGAGAGACACTAATGCTTGGGCTGAGAATGCAGAGGAGTTCTTCCCGGAGAGGTTCGCGAGCAGCGGCGTGGACGTCAAAGGGCGAGACTTCCAGCTCATACCGTTCGGGTCGGGTCGGAGAGGCTGCCCAGGGATGAACTTGGGCCTCGTTAATACTCGTCTTGTTTTGGCCCAATTAGTGCATCGTTTCAACTGGGAGTTACCGGAGGGGACGTCGCCGAACGAGCTGGACATGAGCGAGGACTTTGGGTTGTTGATGGCGAGAGCAAAGCACTTGATCCTGAGGCCAAGTTATCGCTTGCTTGTTTGAAGTTTCGCAAGATTAGTTACATGTTACCGGGCATTGATGTTTGAGATTTATTTTGACAATTGTTGTTGTGCTACTCTAAACAACATAGGGCCTGTTTGATTCAGCATTTGGGGAAAGCTTTTGGCCAAATGCAAAGACATTTAGCACAAAGGGCTTTGGGGAAATGCAGGACTGTTTGGCAAACATCCATTGAAAAGTGCTTTGGGGAAATGCAGGACTGTTTGGTAAACATATATTTGGAAAGTCCTTTGGTGTAACCAATTTATGTTTTTTTAATTTTAATTGTTTAAAATTGAAGTAAAAAAAATAATGACGGTAACTTTTATATTTTCGCGACGAGAATAACATAATAGAAATATATCCACAAATTTTAAAATAAAGGAGTCATTTCATTATCATACACATCACATGTCCCTAAGAATGAAATACATTATCCTTAAATATTATAAACATCTTTAACGACTTTGTAAACTCATGACTATTTCATCGCGTAAACATACCATGTCAGAAGATATATTATCATTTAAATCACTCATCCCCTCATTTACATCATTATGATCAACTGAATATTCATAATCGGGATCCAATTCTACATTTTCAAAATCCGTATTGATCACGGCATTTTTTCGTATATAATTGTGCAAAGTCATTGTCGCTATGACAATTTACACTTGTTTTTCACACGGATAACATGGCATATTTGTCAGAATCTTCCACTTATTTTTTAATACACCAAAGGCTCGCTTAATTACCAAGCGTAGAGAGGAATGGGCACGATTGAACACTTCTCGATACCCTGTTGGTGTAGGACCTCGTCGAAACTCTAGCAAATGATATCTAATATCTTTATATGGCCCCAAATAACCCGTGAGATTTAGATATCCAGCATCTACTAAATAATATTTACCTACACAAATATAATGAAAATTTAATCAACATATGCCACATAGATACATATGAATGTACCTAAACAATTAATTAACGAACCTGGAGGAGGATGAGGAAATTGTGCATCATGTCTTCCAGTGGCTTCATAGAAGATACGGGTATCATGAGTTTGTCCCTCCCAACCGGCGCAAGCATAGATAAATTCCATGTTAAAATTATATATGATTAACACATTTTGAGTCGTCGTTCCTTTTCGACCAATAAAACAAATTTGATCGTATGTGGGTACCACCGCTGGAATATGCGTACCATCCATAGCTCCAATACAATCCTAAAAACAAAGACCAAAATATTACGTGATTTACATTTAGTTTTTCCTTTACATTGTACAATAGTAACTTACCTTAAAATATGGATAAAATCATCGATCTTTCTTGATCTTCTCTGGAACTTCCTTAAATTGCCGATTGGTTGGTTGGATCAAATCTTTTCCCATATCACATACTTTATATAAAACTAAGCTAAAGTGCCTACTTATGGTTTCTCCAAAGCGTTGAAAGTGCTCTTGTGCTAACCTATTGCTTATAACATGTCCCAAAATATGAAGAAACATACCAACCATTTCTGCAACATAGTATTTCTAGATCCTTGAAGACATAGCTTGTTGTCAAGTCATGCATTAAATTATTAAATATATCCCTGTGCATTCTAAACATATGATAACATCTTATCGGATGAACTTCTCCGTCCATTAATTCTCTTAACCATGCATCACCTATATACGATGAGGTCATGCGAGGTTCCTTGCAAAAGTACATTACTTAATAACCAACTGAAGCTGTTGCGATTGAGAAGAGATTCCAATATTCAGTTTTCTCTTTTTCACGATTTTCCCTTTCAAGAGAATCATCCATAACTGCTTAAAGTAACAATATATAGATGTATTAGAGTGTAAGAGAAACAATAAACAATCTTGATCATCCATCAAGAGAAACAATATCAACCATCATATATATGTGAACTAAACCACATGAAGAGAATACCATAAGAAAATAGTTCTCAAATTAAAACATAAATAGAAATTAGGTTCACACATAATGCAAATACAAGTCTCACATGAAAACAAAGTAGCATACCGAAGAGTTCAAATAAGATGCTAACATCCTAGCTATGACTCTGTTCAAACTCATACTTGAGATACTTGACTTTTAGTGCATCACTCTTCAAGTTCATAAAGACCTGCCTATTGTCTTTCTTTTCCTTAAAATGAGAGATTGCAAAAAGTATAACTTTTCATCTTGTACAATTTTAGGTATTGTATCGAGCATATCTATGAGGTCCTTATAAGGACCATATCCTTCATTTGCTTGAGATGATGCAGCAGCAGCGCTCCTTTGTTCAACCGCTGAACAAAGCCTGCTAATTTGCATTCCAGGCTGCTGTGCTGTGGTCAATCTCTTTTCTTTTTTTCCTCAAGCTTGCTTCATTGAAGTTTGTGCAGCTCTTTTATGGCTCTGAGTTCCAATTGGTTCAACGGTTTCATCCGCTTGAGACTCCAAATTTCCATCATTAGATCCTACACCATCACCGATACTAGGTTGTGTGACCTCAACAAGATCCTCATCAATACGTAAACCTTGCCCAGGAGTCCATGTGATTCCTCCATTAGCAACAGTCTCTCTGAACATCCTATCTAACAAAGCTGCAAGATCAGGATGTATGCCTTTCGTCCTAAAAGTCTTAAGCTTAGGATTGGCCTGTTATAATATAACATTTACGTAAGTTGTATCATTTAAAATGAACTAAACACAAAAGTAAAAGAGAAAGAGATAAAAACCTGAATTTTTTTCTTCCACCATTCATCGCTCGCATCAACGGTTTTCTTCCTTGAATCCCATCCTAATCCCATTTCATTGTACACTAATGTCCTCCATCTTTTCCATTCTTCCTTAAAATTATCCCACTTACTCTTTATTTGATTTTTATCATATTTTTTACCTGTTAGTTCCTCAAACTTGCTAATAATGATTGTCCATCAATCCCTTTTGTTGTTTGCCGGACAATTGCCTTTTTCAATTTGTTCAACACACAACTTACAAAAGGTTTCTACATCTTCCGTGCTCCAAAATGCCTTAGTTGCCATCTACTAGTAAAGTCATTCCACCAAGAAAACCACATCAAAAGATCGTTCTTTTTCAACAAAACAAAGCCATCCAAATGTTGCAAAAGAGCACATGCATCAAGCTTAAAATAAGCATGCAAGTAAGTCACAAAGACCTTGATTCTCATCCAATCACTCAATTTAGTGAACCGATGTTGGGTCACTTCATTTCATTCATCATGCACCGATTCATTAAGAGAAAGACAAAGAACAGCAGAACAGGGGATACAAGATGTATTCAATTGGAAAAGGACCCATGATTAAAAAGTTCTGGAAAATTTATGGTAGCCTAAGCATAAATAAGGAACGGCTTTCGTAGAGAAAGTTTTCCCGAAAAATGTTCACATGATTTTATAAATATTCGGGAACACGATTAAATGTGTCAGGAAAAGAGGATTACCGCAGTTTTTGTTGCAAAGATGAGGCCATTTAATCTATCATTTGTTGCTCAAAATTCATGAAATTTTGACACAAGATAGTTCAAAGAGTGTCCTACAACTTTCATTTAGGGTCTGACCGTTGATTATCTGTAGAAAAATCGATAAAAAAATCAATAAGAGGTCTGACTTACCTTGGACAGAATAGGGGTTCCGAATTTGCAAGTTGCTAATCCTAATGCAAACTTGTAGAAAAAAAGAAAAATGTCCTAAATGGCAAGCAAATGACATGTTCTTAATGTCTATGGAAGTTTCATAACATGTATGACGACTTACCAAGAGGGCATGAACCCGATTAAGTCCAAATCTAAGTTCGATTTTCATGAAAGCATGCCAATGCATTAACTAGTATCAAAGACATTTTATGGATGACAAAGATGAACTAAAATGATGCGTGAAATGTATGAAAATTTAACATGGATTAGGACTAGATGCAATGACAAAGAGGATAGAGTCATCTAATCCTAATTACATGAGCAAATGACCATACAAGTCCATGAACTATTAAGCATGAATTAATGTTCATTATGCATGAAATGCAATATGACAAAACGTGGTAGCATGTTTGTATAAAATTTTAACCTACCAAATGATATGCAAAAAATACATGGAATACGTCAATGCGAAGCTTGAATAGCCCTTTACAAAAGTTTAGAAGACTTCATATTCTAATTATGAACAGAAAAATTCCTATAAAATTGGCAAGAGTGCTACATGAACAACTTAATCCCAAATTGACAGATATAGGGGTTAAGGAATTTCGGTTGATTAAACACACTAATGACGAGAAATTGATGCATGGAGAGTGTCACTAGTGAGTTAACATGATGCTTTATGATGTTCATGAAGGTCACTTGAACAATTAAGTCCAATTTCACAATTAATTTTGTAGGAATGCAATTCGGATCAGTACAGGGCAGATTGAACAACTTGAGAATATGAGATGATTTCAGGTACCAATGTCTAAATATTATAAAAAAAATATATGACGTGCATGAGACCTGAATTTACAAGTTCACAGAAGGATGCAACTCGAAAATCAATTTGGGTTAATACCACGAAAAACCCTAAACTGGTATACCTGTGACAATTTTATCCCGAACTATATTTTTAACCACAAAAAACTCCAAACTGGTACACCTGTGACAAATTTACCCCGAACTATTTTTTTGACCACAACAAACCCCAAACTGGTATGCTTGTGACAATTTTATCCTGAACTATTTTTTTGACCACCAAAAACCCTACACTGGTACACGTGTGACAATTTTACCCTCGAACTAATTTTTTGACCACTAAAAATCTCAAACTGGTACATTTGTGACAAATTTAACCTTTGTTAGTATCCGTTAAATTATATTAATATCACTAAAAATCATAAATTGATAAACTTGTGACAAACAGACGGGTAAAATCCAAAATCGGTACACATGTCAATTACCATGTGTCATTAAACTTCGCAATTTAACAGTAAAATTTAACGGAAACTAACGGAGGGTAAATTTATCACAGGTGTACCAGTTTGGGGTTTTTGGTGGCCAAAAAATTAGTTCGGGGGTAAAATTGTCATAGGTATACCAATGTGGAGATTCTGATGGTCAAAAAAATAGTTTGGGGTAAAATTGTCATAGATGTACTAGTTTAGGATTTTTTGTGGTCAAAAAAATAGTTTGGGGTAAATTTGTCATAAGTGTACCAGTTTGGGGTTTTTTATGGTATTAACCCAATCAATTTTCCCTGTTCTGTACAAAAATAGTAAAATGTGTAGTTTCAGTTCAGTTACATTACTCTTGCTGCAACTTTGAAAATAGATTTCAGGTACCAAATGAACTCCGATCAGGGATATCTTTAGCATTTTAAAGACTGATTTGAGTGCTTTACAAACTTTGTTAAGGACTTTAAGCCAGAAAATGTCGATTTCAAACTCAAATGAAGATGTTTGTGCAAGTCCATTTCAGGTTCCAGTATAGGCAGACAAGAATTAAAGTTGAATTAAGGAATTTTCACCTATTGAATGAACTCCTAAAAATCTGAGAAAAAAGTATGTCATGATTGAGATCCTAATGAACAATTTTCATGAAGGAAAGATCACCAAAATCAATTCACAAAAATCGGCATAAAATCAGCAAAACAATCAGACATTCAACAATAGATTTAAACATATTGTAGAAACATATTGCAGAACATAGAGCTAAGATTTCGAAGGGATTTTGAGGTAGTAAACGAACTTCGTTTTGAACGCATAATATGTCCAATCGAAGCTTAAGAAGTATAGATCAAATGTCTAGAGGGACTCGAAGCATGATTTCAACTTCTAAGACCTCGTTTCAGCGCTAACAGAATCTGTGTTCAGAGAGCAACGAAATTGACAGAGCACACAATCATCATTCAATCAGCTCACTCCGAGCCTCCAATCACACAATCAACTCATCATCATCCATATATACATCACCAGCACTTAGCATCCATCCATGGCAAGCCTAAGGCGAGTTCTAGCCATCCACAAACAAAACCAGGAGCTAAACAATCATCAGCCACCCAAATGCCGACACAAGCCAGCAAACTGCAGCACAGCACAACATTTCAACCCACACATCAGCACCAAACAGTGCCAAAGCAGCTAAAAAAACCCTCAAAACACACACCAAAAGGGCAACCAAGAAACGGACGTAGCCTCATCACATCGACCCCCGACCATGCACACCCACTTCGCCAAATGAAGCAATGAACCGACCCACAACAAACCCGAAGGCAAACGACCCACCCCCACTTCACTACCCCCAGTAAGCAAGCCAAATAAAGCCTCAACAACCGTGGAATAGCACCAAATCTGCCAGAACAAGTGAGGAAACGACGCGCCGATCAGCTTCACCGTGGTATTCCCGAGTAAAGGAATGATCTTTAGCTTCGATTTACATGGAAAGAAGGCAGCGATTCGCGATTCTGAGCCACCTCGCTGGCTCGCACGCAGCTGAAAAGCAAAAAGGAAGAACTGTTCCTGAGTCGCGGCAAGCCAAGCGACGGAGGTTGACGAGCGAGGAGGCAACGCGAGGCCGACGAGCTAGGCGACACGAGGCCGGAGAGTGAGGCGACGTCGGCGAGCAAAGCATTGCGAGTCGAGTGAGGGAGATAGATGAGCGAGGTGAGCAAGGTGAGGAGAGCGTGACTGAGCGTGAAGACTAACATGGGCAAAAGTGGGTTTTTTGACAAATTTTGAGGGCAAAAAGGGCAACTAATATATTTTCATTAAATGGGGTACTAGCATTCCGAGAATGCTGAAAGCTCAAGGCATCCCCTAGGGTGCCTTGAGCTTTCAGCCTTGAGAAGGCCAACATTTGGCCAAAGAGCTCCCAAAATAATTTGCCAAATACAAAATAATTCCCTCAAAGGGGTTTGGAGGCTCAAAGCTCTTTCATAAAGCCAAACCAAACACCCCCTAGTACTATAGACCCATCAAACGTTCTAGGCTACATCTATCTCTCTTCAGAGAGTCGACTTAGGTGCATCATAACATTACCCCTTTCTATATAAAAACGGGATTTACAATTGAGTTCTTTCCCTCTACTGTCTATGCAACTTGATTCAATTTTTATCTGGTACTTTTTTTTTATGTATGTGCCAGTGCTGGAAATAAGCTGTCTAATGATGATGAATTTGACCGATCAAAACTATGGAATGATAAAGATAAAGCAACACCATGAACAAGGTGTTAAAGGTTGGTAAAAAGAACACGAGGAAGACACCACTGGAAATACGAGGGCGATTTTATAAGCACATTTCTCTTCATCGTGGGCCATACCATAAATAGCTTGTAAGATGAGCTGGTTCACATAATGGGTCGCATCAACAACAAGGCCATAGCCCTCGACATGATCACCACGTCATACAAGTCATTGTCCATCATGATTGAGCGGACCTTGTCCGAGTTGACCTGCAACCCGCGCGTGATGAAGCACCTTCAGCAAGAGCAGAAAGCCATGGTCGGGTTGGGCTGGACGGTCGAGGAGCCGGATTTGCCGAAGCTGAATTTTTTGGACATGGTGGTGAAAGAGAGCTTCAGGTTGTAGCCACCGGGCTCGCTCCTGGTCCCCCTCGGGTCCACGGAGGACATCGAGGTCACCGGGTATTACATCTCGAAGAGGACTCGGGTCATCGTGAACCCGTGCACCCTTAGGAGAGACACCAAGGCTTGGGCCGAGAATGTCGAGGAGTTGCTCCCGCAGAGGTTCGCGAACAGCAGCGTGAATACTGAATGGCGAGACTCCAAAAACCTCATCTGACTTGAGTCATGTGTTCGGATCCGAGGGATTCAATTTTGACCAATTAAATTCAACTGTTTGTATGACTCTTGTTTTAATTATGCGGGTCATCCTCAAGCTCCTTTTCTATCGAAATCAGATGGGATTAGTCAGATACGGATTGTTTGAAAATTTAAACATATCAAAGCCTTTAAAAACATACCCGTTTCAACCCACCCCGCCCCATCAAAAAAAGTAATTAGCTGAAAATATAAAAATAAAAAGAAACAAAGAAAGCATAATGAGAACCATTGCAAGCCATGTCCCTCCGCTAGGAGTGTCAATGGGGTGTTAATGAGTCAGGTATTCATAATATCCGACCCGACCCGACACCTGTTCAACATATATTCACGGAGTTGGGTTGGTCGGGGGGTTTTTTTTTCCCTCTAGATAGATTGGAAATGTGTGTGAACCCGAAATAGCGCATTTTCCCACTCGTATTCTTATTACAGATGGATTGGAAATGAGTGCTTAAATTCATTTCATTGCGTGATTTAACTGAAAACACCAGCTAATCAACGGTTTGCTCCTGTTTTAGTTGAGTTTAGCGGTCAAATGCATAAGAAAGGTCAACCATCAAGACTTGTAGTACGTGGTCGTCGTGGCAGCACTGGGGTCGAATCGATCGACTTGCCGCCTCCGGTAAGCTGGGCTGACCAGAGATTTTCTAGAACGAGTTTTTGCCACCAAATGTTCTCTCTTTCAAATGTGCATGCAATGGGTGTTCTGTTTTGGGAGCTCAACTTCTTATTGACAATGATAATTACGATTTAAATATCACTCATGAAGGAAAAATGAGTCTTTTTAAGATGGGTTATTATTCTTGTCATGCCCCGGACCCTGCCAAGCCCGCGACATCCCGCCATCGGTTGTATTAAATGCGACGTCCCATGATGCGTCGCTGGCCCAAACGAACTACGCAAGCGGAAGCAAGAACAAATCAACCCGAACAACTAACATGATGACCAAAAAGGATAGAACGAAACAATAACTGCATAATATCACAAGGTATTACTATTACAGAACGATAACCCAGGCTACAATATTCAAAACCACAATTATCAAAAGGGGGCGGTGGTTGACAAGCTTATCTCCTCTACAAAAAAGGTACTCAACAAATAGGGTAAATTGATCTATCCTTCAATCCCTGTGGTACTCTGGCAGCATCTCCGAATCGATCACGGTCGCGAATCTGAAAGTAGTTGTATAATAACCGTGAGAACGAGTCTCAATAAGCAATACCCTAAACCCTACGTAGGCCAATGCGTACCCAGACGAGCAGTACATGCAATCTAATTCCCAATATACCGAATTCACCTCGAAGTACTTACCTCGCCATCAAGCGCGTGCCGGCTCTGCACGTCTGTTAAATGTAGTATAATAATAACAATAATTCGATAACATACCACAGTCATTTACACGCCATCCACAATAGAACTCAATCAATTCCAACATTTCGATCGGTCAATCAATTTCAGTCACACTCCACTCGCATGCGTGGTCGAACAGCTTTCTACGACCTCCCAGGTCCTTTCACTCAGCCTGCGCCACTGTGCCTCAGACCCCACCTCACAGCCTGCGCCACTACGCCTTAGGCTTAGCCCTCAGATCAAGCCGGGCTCGGTCCCACGTAACCACGCCTCAGGACACTTTTCCTTTCCAATGACCCGCATAACCTATGCCTCAGGTCTAGTCATGCCTTATTCGCCACACCCGCGTAACCTACGCCTCAGGTTGGCAGCCCTCCAATCGATCCGGGTTTTTCACATGCACATGCACCACAACACAGTTCGTCATTCTTACACATCGTACCAATCAACTCAAGACACACTCACCACATCTCAATTCGCCAAATCAATGTATCATGCCAATCCCAGTCAGTGCCAACCTCAGTCACATCACAAGTCCATCACACCCGATCACGCCTTCGACATCCCAGACAGTCACATACGAACACCAATTTTTCCTCCACACGCGCCACCATAATGCAATCAATCAATGCACCACAACTAGCCACATACTCATCATAAATTGATCTACTAATCGTCACATAATTCACACACCAGTTGTATTCTCGCCGACTAATTTAATTTCTAATTTAACCACTAAATTAAACTAAATAAATCCCTAAGCATGTCTAATAGTACCCATTATACTAAATAGGGATTAGGATATCACTTACTAGGTTTTGGCCTTGAGAAAAACCCGCACGGGCTCAAGACGGGCCGGATGAACAGTACTCGGAATGAATAGTACGAGCCCCGGATGAATAGTACTGGAATGAATAGTAACGGGTAAGGACGTAGGCTCGGGCACGGCCCAGAGCACGCTCGGGCTGGCTGGGCAGTAGGCTTGGCAAGCTCAGCCACAGCCCGGGACGCTCGGGTGACGGTGACGACAATAATGATTGAGCCATCCCGACGAGCACAGCAGCTGCAAGTGGCTGGGCAAGGTCACCGGGGCTAGGTGGTGGTAGACGGGGCAGCGGCGGTGGCCGGTACGGCGGCGTGCGGTGGCTAGGCAAGGCGGCGCCGGGGGAAACCCAAGACAAGGGAGACGTCGGGGAGGAAGAAAAACAGGGGAGGGGGAGGTGGTGGCGGCCAAAGGGGGCAGTAGGGCGACGGAGGTGGCTGAGGGGAGAGGCCGGTGGGCAGAGGCGGGGAGGCGGCAGTTGGAACGGTGACACGCGGCGGCGGTGAAGCTGGAAGCCCAAAACAGGGGAAGGTTCCGGGGAAGAGAGAAATAGGGGGGAGGTCGCGCGGTAGCCGGTGGTGGCACGGCGGCATCTTGGATGGCCGAACGATGGAGGGCAGGTCGGCGGACGGCTGGGCGGCGCCGGACCGCGGCGAATGTCGCGACGAGCTACTGCTTGCGTGCAGCGTAGGCAAGGCCGACAAGCGGCGGTCGCGAGCGACGAGCGACAGCGCAGCTCGGTTGGGCGACGGTGGTTGGTGGGACAGCATTGGGCGGAGGCGCTGGGGGTCGACGGCGATCAGGCGAGCTCGGGCAGAAGCGGAGCAGAACCAGTCGGCGAAGAGAAAAAGAAGAAGGAAAAGGAAGAGAAGGGAAGAGAAGAGAGAGAGTGTCAGAGGGGAGTAGGTTTGCAGGGGTATGAGCTGAGGGGACACCTGCATGGGTCAAACGCTCGTAGTCAGAGGAGAGAGGAGAGAGGAGAGAGAGAGAGAGAGAGAGAGAGAGAGAGAGAGAGAAAAAGAAAGAAATTAAATGTTCAATCAAATAATTATTGCGATCCAACAGTCCATATTCAAAATCGAAAACGATCTACCGGTTCAAATTAAACCTCGAATATAATAAGGGACAAAGGCTAAATCAATTAAGTCAAATTACCCCGAGGAAGGTCTACTAGTCTAAATTCGCACCCGATCAAAATTTCACTTTTCCATTAATCTTGTCAATTTCGGGGCTGGCCATAATAATATTGACACCATCCAATTTATTTCATCCCGGAACTCCGAGAAATTCGACATCAAAGTTTGGGCTCTAAATAACGGTTAAATTCGATCGAGTGCGATTCTAGCGAAATCTCAAAATTTAAAAATAATAACCGGGAGTGATTAGTTTCCAGGCGCGATTTTACTACAAGTACATTGACAAATTACACATTTATTAAATCCCAAAATTGGGTCAAAATCCGGGATGTCACAATTCTTCTCTCCTTACAAAAATTTCGTTCTCGAAATTTACAACCCTACCCAATCATTCAAACAAAACGGGGTATTAGTGTCGCATCAATTTTTCACTTTCTTATGTCGCACCTTCGGTCCCATGATATTCCCAAATCACCTTCACCATCGGAATTGTCTTGTTCCGCGGCACCTGTTCCATTCTGTCCTCGATTCTAACTGGCTTTTCCAAGTACGACACTTTCTCGTCTACGTTTACTTCTTCATAATTTACAACGTGTGTCGGGTCCGGCTCATACTTCCTTAGCATAGACACGTAGAACACATTATGGACATGAGATAAATTTGGCGGTAGCGCGAGACGATAGGCCAAAGTACCAATTCTCTGTAAGACTTCGAATGGACCTACGTACCTTGGCCTCAATTTTCCTTTCTTGCCAAACCGCGACAATCCTCTCATTGGCGACACCTTGAGGAAGACGTGGTCCCCCACTTGGAATTCCAATGGCCTACGCCTCCGGTCCACATAATTCTTTTGGCAGCTCTGAGTGGTTTTAAGTCTATCCCGAATAACCTTGACCGTCTCGATTGACTGTTAAACCAACTCTGGACCCGAGATACTCCTCTAACCAATTTCATCCCAGCACACCGAGGTTCTGCAAGCTCTGCCATACAACGTTTCAAATGAGGCCATTCCGATGCTCTGTTGATAGCTGTTGTTGTAAGCAAATTCCACTAAGTGCAACTATTCCTCCTAGCTACCTTTAAAATCCAATACACACGCCCGTAGCATATCCTCTAGAGTCTGAATGGTCCTTTTAGACTGGCCATCCGTTTGTCGGTGATAGGTAGTGCTAAATTGTAACTTCGTTCCTAATGCCGTATGAAAACTTTTTCAAAAAGCGGCAGTAAACTTAGGGTCTCGATCTGAAGTGATCGTCACCGGCACCTCATGCAAACGGACTATTTGTCGCACGTAAATCTCAGCATACTTGTCCAAGGTGAAGTCCTTGCGCACTAGTAGAAAATGCGTTGATTTTGTCAATCGGTCGACTATCACCCAAATTGAATCATTGCCCCTCTGACTCCGCGGTAGTCCCATCACAAAATCCATCGTGATGTGTTCCCACTTCCACTCAGGAATCTCCAGTGGCTGCAACATCCCACCCGGCTTGTGATTTTGTGCCTTTACCTGTTGACATGTCAAGCACTTGGCCACATGCTTGGCTACATCTGCCTTCATGCCGTTCCACCAATAATGTTATTGCAAGTTCTGATACATCTTGGTACTACCTAGGTGAACACTATAATTACTACGGTGTGCTTCAGACAAAATCTCTTCCTTAAGATCTGCATCACTGGGTATACACAATCGTTTGCGGAACTTTAAAATCCCATCCTCAGATACTTGAAAGTCCGATTTTCTCTTTGTAACATCTATACTCAGAATCTTCTGAATTTCTGGATTTATTGATTGCAAGGCCTTGATCTTAGTATGAATTTCCGGTTCAATCTGTAAGGCTGCAAGCAGGCTTGAGGTCTGACTCACCTTGAACTTAAATGCCGAATCTCGAACTCCCTCCAACAGGGTCCATTCCCTGACCATCATCTGCGCAATGCTTGATTTCCGGCTTAATGCATCCGCCACTCTGTTAGCTTTCCCGGGGTGGTACATAATCTCGCAGTCATAATCTTTAAGGAGTTCTATCCAACGACATTGTCTCATGTTCAATTCCTTGTGGGAGAATAAGTACTTTAAACTTTGGTGGTCGGTATAAATCTGGAATTTCTCCCTACACAAGTAGTGCCTCTAAATCTTAAGAGCGAAAATAATCGCGGCCAATTCCAAGTCGTGAGTCAGATAATTTAATTCGTGTGGTCGCAATTGCCGTGATGCGTAGGCCACTACTCTCCCATGTTGCATCAATACACATCCTAGTTCTCTTAACGACGCATCACTATAAATGTCATATCCCCCTGGACCCAACGGAATTGTCAACACTAGCGCGGTTGTCAACCTCTGCTTTAGCTCTTTGAAACTCCTTTCGCACTTATCCGTCCATTCAAATCTTGTTTCTTTTTTAAGTAGCCGCGTCAAAGGCGTTGCTATTACCGAAAACCTTTCTACAAAGTGTCTGTAGTATCCTGCTAGGCCCAAGAAACTCCTAACCTCTGTTACTGTTGTCGATCTCGGCCAATTCAAGGCGGCTTCGATCTTTGCCGAGTCCACTGCGATTCCTTCACCAGATACTACATGTCCCAAAAATGCCACTCGTTGAAGCCAGAATTCGCACTTACTGAACTTAGTGTAAAGTCCATGCCCCCTTAAGGTTCGTAAAACCTTTTCCAAATGTAACTTGTGTTCAGCGGAACTTTTTGAATATACTAGGATATCGTCTATGAACACGATCACAAACTGATCTAGAAATTCTTTGAATACCCGGTTCATGAGATCCATGAAGGCTGCAGGAGCGTTAGTCAACCCAAACGGCATTACTGTAAACTCATAGTGTCCGTATCTCGTCCTGAACGTCGTTTTTGGTATATCCTCCTTCTTGATCCTCAATTGATGGTACCCTGTCCTTAAGTCGACCTTTGAAAATATCGATGCTCCTTGCAACTGGTCAAACAGATCATCTATTCTTGGCAATGGGAATTTATTCTTAATAGTCACATGGTTTAATTGCCTATAGTCTATGCACAACCTCAGGGATCCATCTTTCTTCCTCACAAATAATACTGGCGCTCCCCATGGAGACGCACTCGGGCGAATAAAGCCTTTATCTAGCAACTCCTGCATTAGGACTTTCAACTCCTTCAATTTCGACAGTGACATCCTATAGGGCGCCTTTGATATCGGTTTGGTCCCTAGGGCCAGCTCAATTACGAACTCTACTTCTCTATCAGGTGGCAGTCCCAGCAATTCCTGGGGAAAGACATCGGGAAAATTGCACACCACAGCAATATCTTCTAACTTCAGCTCTTCAACCGTCGAGTCAAGTACAACTACCAGAAATCCTTGGCACCCTTCATCTAGCAGTTTAGTCACTTCCAGTGACGAAATCCAAAGGATCGAGGTCCCTCCTCGGTTCCCCACAAACTCGAATCTAGGTGTCCAACCGGATTAAATTAGATCACCTTGTTACTACAATCCATAACAGCCTTTTGTTTCACTAGCCAGTCCATCTCGACAATCACATCAAAATCATGCATAGTTAAAACCGCCAAATCTATTCTTTCTTCCTTATCGCCAATCACTATCTTACACTCAGGGCATCCAAACTCGATTAATACTTCATCATTCAATGGCGTAGTCACATATAACAAAATTTCTAGCGGCTTTGGCTCAATCCCAGATAACCTAATGAATTGCTCAAATATAAATGAATGCGACGCTCTCGGATCAAACAAGGCATATGCAGCATAATCATAGAGAGAGACTATACCTATGACCACGCCAGGTGCGTTCTCAGCCTTCTTTCTTGCCATAGCATATACCCATCCTTGGGCCGGCGGCCTATTCTGATTGGCCGGCTGGGTAGCTCCACCTTGATTTTCGTTCTGGGGCGGTAGTGGCAGTAATGCAGGTGACCTGGCCTGCCTGTTGTTAGGGCAGTCCCTCATCTGGTGGCCCTTTCCTCCACATGTAAAACATGCCCCGCTTCTGTTTGGGCAAGGTCCTTTCCCGTGCCTTCCTCCGCATAGCCTACACGGGGCACTCTGATAGTGGTTTGGCTTCCCGATAATCCTCCGAGCGGGAGGGGCGAAGCGACTAATCCCCGCCATAGGTCTTTTCCCGAGTTGGTGGTGGTCCCTAGCTAGGGCATATCGCGATCCAGAAGCGGTGGCTCGTTCCATTTGGTCTCGCTCAATTGCCCGAGCCCCCTCATAGATCTCATGATAGCCTTTCAAGTTTAATGAGATCATCTGGCTGCGGAGGTCCGGTTTCAGCCCATCCCGGAACCTTCTCGCCTTATCTGTTGGGTCCTCCACCATCCTAGGGGCAAATTTGGACAATCTTGCGAACTCGGCTTCGTACTAATCTACCGACATATGGCCTTGGTGGAGTCCCATAAAGTCTACCAGTTTCTGCTCTCGGGCACTTTCCGATAAATACTTGTCATTGAAAGCTTTAGTGAAGATGGTCCAGTTCAGCGCCGCACCAGTGGGAAATACTTGATTTATGGTGGCCCTCCACCAATCATTTACGTTTTCCTGGAGCTGGTAAACCACTAGAGTCACCTTCTCTTCCTCAATGTAACCTAATACTTTGAAGGCTTTCTCCAGCTCTTCCACCCACCTTAGCGCAGCCTCAAAGTCGCCTTTCCCATTGAACTTCGGGGGCTTTGGCCTCAGAAACTGCTCTACAAGTTTGGACATTGGCCTGGTCGCATTCACTCGCGCCAAACCAGGATTTCCATCCATCACATTATTTCCTTGGTCCCCGTTATTCCCAACAACCTCGCTGGCAGCCGCAGCGGCAATAGTAGCGCTCCTTTCTCCCGTCTGTCGTCCTCACAATATCCCTGCTTCCTCTAGCACCCTCCAGCTCTCGTCTACCCTGGGATCTCCCATAAGTTCAGCCAGTGGAACTACACGACCTTGACCTCGACCTCGACCTCGACCTCGGCCTCTACCTCGTCCTCATCCACTCATCTTACCGAATCTCACAAATGCTCACCTGCTATAATTCCACATGGAATTATAAACCTAGGCCATCTATCCCAGTTTTAAAACCCTAGGCAACTAATCGCAACTATCCTTTATCAAGTAGGCAAGCAATCACTCACATCAATCAATCTCAGCCAACATGATTCATGCACTTACCTCATGTCCTGACGCACCTACACTTTACATGTCATAGCATACGCCACTCAGCAATCACAATCAAACAGTCTAGGGTACGCATGACACATAAGTTTCCCTAATTGGCTACCCCAAAGTCATCACTCCAGGCTTTGACCAATTAGTATCGAGCTGTCCTTGCTCTGATATCAAATCAACGGGGATGTCACGCCTCGGACCCCGCTAGGCTCGCTACATCCCGCCATTGGTTGTATTGAACGCGACATCCCAGGACGCGTCGCCGACCCAAAAGAACTACGCAAGCGGAAGCAAGAACAAAACAATCTAGACAACTAACATGATGACCAAAAAGGATAGCACGAAACAATAACCGCATAATATTACAAGGTAGTTACTATTACATAACGATAACCCAGGCTACAATCTTCAAAACCACAATTATCAAAAGGGGGCAGTGGTTGACAAGCTTATCTCTTCTACAAAAAAGGTACTCAACAAATAGGATAAATTGATCTATCCTTTAATCCCTGTGGTACTCTGGCGGCATCTCCGAATCGATCACGGTCGCGAATCTGAAAGTGGTTATATAATAACCGTGAGAACGAGTCTCAATAAGCAATACCCTAAACCCTACGTAGGCCAATGCGTACCCAGACGAGTAGTACATGCAATCTAATTCCCAATATACCGAATTCACCTCGAAGTACTTACCTCGCCATCAAGCGCGTGCCGGCTCTGCACGTCTGTTAAATGTAGTATAATAATAACAATAATTCAATAACATACCACAGTCATTTACACGCCAGTCATAATAGAACTCAATCAATTCCAACATTTCGATCGGTCAATCAATTAGCCAAATCAATCAATTTCAGTCACACTCGAGTCGCATGCGTGGTCGAACAGCTTTCCACGACCTCCCAAGTCCTTTCACTCGGCCCGCGCCACTGTGCCTCAGGCCCCACCTCACA
Source organism: Syzygium syzygioides (assembly GCA_031216285.1). Classification (NCBI taxonomy): domain Eukaryota; kingdom Viridiplantae; phylum Streptophyta; class Magnoliopsida; order Myrtales; family Myrtaceae; genus Syzygium; species Syzygium syzygioides. The sequence continues at coordinate 31,840,576 of CM062252.1, read as the reverse complement.
GCCTGCGCCACTGCGCCTCAGGCTCAGCCCTCAGATCAAGCTGGGCTCGGTCCCGCGTAACCACGCCTCAGGACACTTTTCCTTTCCAATGACCCACGTAATCTATGCCTCAGGTCTAGTCATGCCTTATTCGCCACACCCGCGTAACCTACGCCTCAGGTTGGCAGCCCTCCGATTGATCCGGGCTTTTTCACATGCACATGCACCACAACACAGTTCGCCATTCTTACACATCATACCAATCAACTCAAGATACACTTACCACATCCCAATTCGCCAAATCAATGCATCATGCCAATCCCAGTCAATGCCAACCTCAGTCACATCACAAGTCCCTCACACCCGATCACGCCTTCGACATCCCAGACAGTCACATAGGAACACCAATTTTTCCTCCACACGCGCCACCATAATGCAATCAATCAATGCACCACAACTAGCCACATACTCATCATAAATTGATCTACCAATCGTCACATAATTCATGCACTAGTCGTATTCTCGCCGACTAATCTAATTTCTAATTTAATCACTAAATTGAACTAAATAAATCCCTAAGCATGTCTAATAGTACCCATTATACTAAATAGGGATTAGGATATCACTTACTAGATTTTGGCCCGGAGAAAAACCCGCACGGGCTCAAGACGGGCCGGATGAACAGTACTCGAAATGAATAGTACGGGCCTCGGATGAATAGTATTGGAATGAATAGTAATGGGTAAGGGCGCAGGCTCGGGCACGGCCCGGGGCACGCTCGGGCTGGTTGGGCAGCAGGCTTGGCAAGCTCAGCCACAGCCCGGGACGCTCGGGCGACAGCGACGACAATGGTGATTGAGCCATCCGAGCAAGCACAGTGGCTGCAAGTGGCTGGGCAAGGTCACCAGGGCTAGGTGGTGGTAGACGAGGTAGCGGCGGTGGCCGGTACGGCGGCGTGCGGTGGCTGGGCGAAGCGGCGTCGGGGGAAACCCAATACAGGGGAGGCATCGGGGAGGAAGAAAAACATGGGAGGGGGAGGTGGTGGCGACCAAAGGGGGCAGTAGGACGGCGGAGGTGGCTGAGGGGAGAGGCCGGGGGGCAGAGGCGGGGAGGCGGCAGTTGGAACGGTGGCACGCGGCGGCGGTGAAGCCAGAAGCCCGAAACAGGGGAATGCTCCGGGAAGAGAGAAACAAGGGGGGAGGTCGCGCGGCAGCCGGGGGTGGCACGCCGGCGTCTCGGGTGGCCGGATGATGGAGGGCAGGTCGGCGGACGGCTGGGCGACGCCGGACCGCGGCAGACGCCACGGCGAGCTACTACTCGCATGCAGCGCAGGCAAGGCCGGCGAGCGGCAGTTGTGAGCGACAAGCGGCAGCGTAGCTCGATCGGGCGACGGTGATTGGTGGGACGACATTGGGCAGAGGCGGAGGAGGTCGATGGCGGTCAGGCGAGCTTGAGCAGAAGCGGAGCAAAACCAGTCGGTGAAGAGAAGAAGAAGAAGAAGAAGGAAAAGGAAGAGAAGGGAAGAGAAGAGAGAGAGTGTCAGGGGGGAGTAGGTCTACAGGGTTATGGGCTGAGGGGATGCCTGTATAGGTCAAACGCACGCGGCCAGAGGAGAGAGAGAGAGAGAGAGAGAGAGAGAGAGAGAGAGAGAGAGAGAGAGAGAAAAAGAAAGAAATTAAATGTTCAATCAAATAATTATTGCGATCCAACGGTTCATATTCAAAATCGAAAACGATCAACCGTCCAAATTAAACCTCGAATATAATAAGGGACAAAGGACAAATCAATTAAGTCAAATTATCCCGAGGGAGGTCTACTAGTCTAAATTCGCATCCGGTCAAAATTTCACTTTTCCACTAATCTTGTCAATTTCGAGGTTGGCCACAACAATATCAACACCGTCCAATTTATTTCGTCCTGGAACTTCGAGAAATTCGACATCAAAGTTTGGGCTCTAAATAACGATTAAATTCGATCGAGTGCGATTCTAGAGAAATTTCAAAATGTAAAAATAATAACCGGAGTGATCAGTTTCCGAGCGAGATTTTACTACAAGTACACTGACAAATTACACGTTTATTAAATCCCAAAATTGGGTCAAAATCCAGGATGTCACAATTCTTATCAAATCTTTATTTTTTTTTTGGGTGACATTCAACGGTTTGCTCTTGCTGGTCGTTTGTATCATGGGATAATCGAGCAAAATAAAAGCTAGACAATAATGGGTCTTTTTGGTCGTCAATCTATATGATCTTTATGGTCTCTATTATATGAGATGCCGATCGTCCACGCATTTATCATCGTGATTTGTGACCCATGACATGAATTTATTAGCATTCTCGAATATATATATATATATATATATATATATATATATATATATATATTGTAATCCGTTGTAAGGAAAATTCTCTTCAATTTCAAGGTTGTTGTGATGTAACATCACGTATTTATATTACAATGGAGTACGAAAGTCCCAAATCCAGTTCTAGAAATTAAAACAAAGCCCCGAAACTAAAATAAAAGGCACACAAAATACTCCCAATCGTTGGGCTGGCTCAGCTAGGTTTGCTAAGGCTTTCGAAAGGGAGGGCAAGATTAGAATTTGGACAGAAGATGGATGAATGGCGAAGGTTGGCTTGAGAGAGACATCAACGATTCATGTTGCTAGGAACTGACGCAGGGACCACGACTCCAACCTGTGGAGTCCTTCGTTCAGTGTTAGCGACCCATCCTGCGCATCATGTCGCATATGAAAATATGTAACCGGTCACATTCATATCATATACATACATGAGTATGTTCGAGTAATGCAAGGTGTATTAGGATTGGTCTACAAAATTCATGAAATAAAAAAGGCAATAGATTTTTAACAGTACATTTGAACAAGTGTCTCGCATTTAACACTCAGCAATGATATGGTGTTCTATGGAATTTGGGCTTCCAAAATGCATGTTAGAATCTAGAAGCATTTGTGCTTCCTTGGTCTCCAATCGCAATTGAGTAGAATCTATTGGTACCAAACGTCAAAATAGACCCGCTCGAAGATAGGGGTTTATTTATTAACTGGCAATCTTAAATAACCTTGTTATAAGAGACTTTGTACATGAGACATTTTATTTCATTTTTTAAAGAAATTTCTAGCCGACCTTCCTCTGACGGATCTTTTTAACATCAAATGGATTGATCCTAGACAAAGTCATGATTGATCGGACTAGGTCTATTTACTTATTCTTTTGTTTGTTGACTTCTAAGTTTTTAAATAGATTTGCTAGGAATATGTAATATTTGCTAATTCAAGAGACAATATTATCATTGTTCATAAACAAGTGTTCCCCCTTATTTTATAATTATAATTACTAAGACTCATTATTCTGATAACTTAACAATAATGATAGCTTATCATGATAAAAACTATAGAGTTTGTTCCTTATTTTTTTATAAATTAAAAAATACAATATCACTATTTTCTATTCAAATATGAACAATAGCGATGGAATATAATGAGTTTAACCTATTATGGGAATCGAACCATTGACTCCTCGCCAATACTCTAGCTACTGAGTAGATTATCTGTCATCACAACGAAAAAAAACAAAGAACTCATCCCATCCGCATCCCATCATGACTGATAAATCCAATCGTACTCTAAATACTGAGTAGATTACCTGTCATCACAAAGAGAGAGAGCCAAAGAACTTACCCATCTGCATCCCATCGTAACTTTAAAATCCAATCTTACTTCTAAGCAATATCAATCAGATGAGTTCAATCTAGTTTCAATGTTCTTTTTTGTTCTTTCTGAGTACTGATAGGAAGTTAGATACGTTGAATTACTAGGACAAAGAATATATCGGATAATGAACTTACCAATTGAGGGATCGAACCCGCGGTTCTGGAGCTCCTGATACTCTTGAGAAAGAGCGCATGGTCCGCACCAATGGCGCTAGCAACAGTCTTTGCACTGGCTGCCGGGGATTGAGTAGAGTTCGTAGAGCTTGGTCCGGTAAGTGCATGTGTAGTAGTATGAACAACAAAAGAAGTGGAACATCAGGTAGCACATAGCCCCGGCAAACACACAAGCTGCCAGTTCATTAGCCAAAGTCAAATTGTTAGCAAGAGAAAATCGAACCTTAATCATAGTTTTTCACGAGGTTTTGTTGAGGTTTTTCACTTACAGGTGCTTCCTTTGTCTATAATCTCCGCATTCTGGCCGAATGCGATGCACAGGCAGAAACAGGTGATCAAGCCTTCGTCGGAAACAAACAATGAAGATGATCAATATGTTAGAGATATGAAGAATCTATATTATATATATCTTTAACAAAGAAAATCATCAACGTGATATAACACATCACGCGTTTGACAAAAGCAAGATCGACTCCTATGGAATTTTTCTTTGGAGAAAAAGACTTACAATTCAATGGATTGTCGAAACAACCGCAAAGACCGGTGGTCCACCCTCCCTTGTTGGCATCGGGAACGCTGTGAATGGGTGTTCCTTTGTAGACCTGTGGAGGAATGGGATGGCCGACGTATGCTAGGGGAACGCTCGATTCCGGAGGGAACACCACAGGAGGTGGCGCGGCAACTGGGGGTGGAGGCGCTTTCGAGTTCCCTCCAGGATTTCGCGGAGCCATTTTAGAGCTAAAATTCTGCTCGGCAAAAGGATGAGAGAAGGCAAAAACTATGGAGCAACGTCAAGTATGGCCACAAACACCCGGATGCAGCAATATATACAAATATTCACACAACCTTTCTTTTTTCTTTTCTTAATCTTTCTCCCTTTTGTACATGAATCAAGTGGGAATTTTAAAACTTAAGAATGCTCAACAGTACATGTTGACCGTGAATAGAATATTTACTAAGCAACTTCTTCGTGACTAATGAAGGTCTGATTACTCGGTGAAGTATTATTTGCAAGATTCTTTTTTTTATTATTTTTATCATTTTGACTATGTCAATGTGGAAAATTTCCATCTAACTGAGTTTAAATAAACCTCAATCAATTTGAAAAAGAAATATAATAATCTAGGTCTTGTCTTCCACTGGATGAATGTTGTAATGGTGTAATCAACTCTCTCTCTCTCTATCGCACATATTCAAAACAAAGAAATAAACGCAATACAAGCTCGCGTGGCAACTTGGTTTCTTCTACATCTACGGTTAGTATGACGAATGATTATGACATTACATATCATTGCCATTTTTTAAAAAAAACGAAAAGAAGGTCAGATTACATTTGAATAGCTGTTTGCTCATTTTATTTCGTCGAATAATCATCAACTACACATTTATGTGCTGTTTATGTTGTTAGATGTATGCCCTAAAGTTGTCATGTAATAGTTACATGTTAGGGATTTATGTTGTATTTTCAAATTCATTATTTATTTAATGGCAATGACGTATTCATTCATTTGTCCAATTATTTAAATATATGAATGATTCCATAATATCAGTTGTGACTGGACCTATTCTTGAGACGTTAAGAATATGTGTGACAAGTTCACAATTAGGCTGAATCTTTAAATTGTTCTCGGTCGATGGATCATTGAGAGGATATCAATAATCCTGTTGATACCGGTGTGTTCTTAGCTTCATCATTAAGTATTGGATATTTAAGGAAATGACAAGTCACGAGTCATTGGGTATTGTGATATCTGAGCTAGAACACAGGTATTTGTATCAGACAAGTTCACTGAATGTGACACGCATATAATGATTAGCAACATGGAAGCTTTTAGCGTGGTCAATGCCTAATCGTTCATGCTCTGGTCTTGTGTAAACAATCCTTAGACCTGAGGCACAGTGTTGACTTGTGTGTTAGATGGCTATGGTTCACAGGTGCACATATTGCTGGTTTGTTGATCCGTCTCTGTACTTGATAGCCATAGTTTGTTCACATACGAAGTTACACGCGTGCGCAAAATAGAATCTGTCTCCTTGTTATACATAAGGTACAATAATGATGTCCTATGCAATCTAATCTTGACATTGCATTAAAATCCTCGGCCAGGGTTGTAACCGAGAATGAACTGTTTATGTCTCATATAAAATGCATGTCAATTAGATTTGTGCATATGATCAAATTGGTGACTTGACAAATATTCCATGGTCTTTGTTCGATCGGGACATAGTAAGGCAGAGGGATTAAATTACACTGTAACCAAAGCTGACAGGTTCATTATGTTCTTAAAACATTCACACTGTCTGAGTAGCCATGACATATTGCTAGATGTCAATCATGGCTTGTAGGACCTAGAGGTTGATCGGGACAATTAATTCTCTTGGGAGTACTAACGTGTTAGTGCAAGTCCTACTACTAGATTAGTGATGAACCTAGGGATGTCACACACCATAACCAATTTAAAATGACGTTGTACAGAGGATGCAATATTGCAAATATGTTTGCAATTATAGCAATTAATTAGTGAGATTGTAATTAAATTAAATGTGATTTAATTTCATTTTATTTTCGGTCATGAGCATGCGTGCATATGATGCACATGCAAACCTAAAGTGGACACATATTAATGTGCCAAATGATCTTGCGCTCTTAATTTTATAAAATTAAATTAATTAAAAGTGTACACGGTCAACAAATGTTGACCGTGTGCAGCACACGATCAGCTCCTTGCTGATCGTGTGTGTTTCTATTTAAAATTTAAAGACAAAATGATGATGGTGGTGCATGCACACGGTCAGCAGTTGACCGTGTGCATCACCCACGGTCAGCAATTGTTGCTGACCGTGGGCATCATCCACGACCAGCTGGTCGTGTGCTATGTGCACACACGATCAGCGACGGTTGCTGATCGTTTGGTGAGTATCCATGCGATCAGCAATTGTTGCTGATCGCACAAATAAAAATTGTGATCAGCAACAGTTGCTTAAAGAGAAATACAGAAAAGAAACAGTGCAAGTAAGAGTGCAAGATGTGTTCGTGAGAGTCAAGAAAATACGTTTTCTCTCTTCCGACGCCGTGACTCAAATATCAAGAGTGCGGGGAATTGTCGCCACAAGATTGCTAGCGCAATTCTATTGGTGATTATCCGCAAATTCTTCCTTCCGTTCGTCGTGCAATTGGTAGTGTGTCTGAACTAGTAATCCGACGGTTATGGGGCTTGAACTAAAGAGCATCCAAACCGAAATCATTTTGGGCACGTTACGAGAGGTAATCCGATTAGCCCCCTATGGTCTTCCGATTTTTTATTGAAACGCACGAACAACGCCTTTGAAGATACATGTGTGGTTATTTCTTTCCACTACGTTTATATTTTTAACTATGCATGTTTCATAGAAAACCAACATATGTTTCCATCCATAGTACCAAAGATGGTTTTCCTTCTTGTCACCAATCAATTATACACAAGAATCAATGTCATAAACGTGATCAATCCTCACGGTCATGATTTTCCCAATGCCCCTTCGATTAGAAGTAAATCTGTGGTTCGAAATTAGAGGCTAATTTCGCAAGTCATTAGATTTCAATTGATATTGCATTGTTTTCTCGTACAATTCTTGTGCTGTAATTGATTCTGTCAATCACGTTGATCGCATACCAAATTTTTTTACGCCAGAAGGTTAAGTGGGCTTATGGGAGAAAATGCCTCTCGAATGAATTGGATATGCATCTTCATATATCGACACTCAATGTATACTTAAACAACTCCATAAAGTACCTTCGCCGTTTTGGCTAAGTCAACAAGAAAGAGGCGCGTACGTAGACAATCTCATATACAAAGTGAGCAAACTAAGAGGATCCTATCTTTGATGATTCAACTTCACTACAAATTGTCTGTTCCCGACTGACACTTGTGTATTGCCGATTCTCACATGCTTGACCCTTCAACTGAGCATATTACTGCGTTGGTTATATCTCTGCACTATTGTTCAATATTGTTTGGGCACGATTGAAGCTTGGTAATTGTACTTCAATGAAAGAAAATTGACGGCTATATAGGGAAGTGGCTGAAAGTGGGAAGTTATTAGAATTGTTAATTGTACGATTTTTTTCTTTTTATTATATAGTGTAGGGTCCATTTGGAAAAAGGCGCTAAAAGTGAGCCCAAACCCGATTTTAATTTCTAAATATAGACAGAATGGAACGATATTGGTCTAATGTTAATCGATTAGCGGTCCGACTCTTACACTTTCATGTGCCACAAGATCTTCTCTTTCATCTAGTTCTATATAGAAAACAGAATTATGAATTGCTTTTGCCAATTCTTTTGAATGAGATTTCTTTTTGGTCAAAAAAATCTTTTGGATGAGATATTTCACTACATTTTTTTTGTCGAAAGAAAATTGTATTCGTTATTCAAAAGGATACATGAGAAACACAATGACTTTCATGACAAAGAAAATCGAAGCAGAGCAAATCTCATAATACAACAAATCAAAGCCAAATTCAGAAATAAGGAAGATCAACAGAATACCGACAGGGTTAAGCACGTACTCATTTCATAAAAACGGATTTGTCAAGCAAAGTAATCGGCGGCCGATCACTGAATCTCATATCATCCATCAGTGATGAGTATATGCCGGAAAGTCATTCTCCAATAACTACGCCATTGCCTTTTAACGGTGCACGCCTATGTTCAACTTCCTCTACATCATTGCTAGATGAAGACAATCAAAACTAGTTGAAATAACACAAATCTAAATTGGAGGTAGAGGACTTGTACAGAGACATAGCACGGGGTATCGAATCCCTGAAAATATTATTGAACTTCTAAATTTAAATCGGAAGAGAAAAGCTTGTAGATCTAGAACTAAATCATGAGAGTTCAGACTCTTAGATTTAGATTAGATCGGGAGAAGAGAACTCATAGATTTAGATCGAGAGAGTATAGAAAAACAAGAAAAGAATAAAAAGACAGGAACAAAATCAACGGGAGAGAAGGGTGAGACTAGCTCAAACTCTCTCTATGGCTAAAGTTTGAAGAAGATAATGGAGAGAGAAGAGAAAAAAACTTTTTGTCTTCTGTTTGTTGGATATATGATCCTTTACTACTTTAGAAGTTGGAAATCGATGTCCCCATTGTACTAACACATATCCTTTCGTGCATCATCAATGACATGTTAACATCCGTGCGCCCTTGCACTTCCCATCTATCTCATTTTGATCTACGATTCCATGTGGATCATCTACGAAAACAAATAATGTAATCGCACCACAAATATCATCAATCGTGCGTGATTAAAAAAAATTGCATGCATAGAACACGCGGATCAAAATCATCCACACCATTAATCGTGCAGGTCCCTAATTGTAATTCATATAATTAATAATTGAGATGGTAAGATCCATTGATTTCGCTTGCTATCGACTTGAATTCGTGCTTAAAAAAATCCCGTCTTCCCTAACTTTAATTAAAAGAATTATTTGCAACTATTAGGGGAATGTCAAATCAAGCGCCAACCTTTCTTGACCCAAGTGAATAATGGGTAGCCCTCGGGCCCGAGAGCCCACCTCACGTCGGTCCACTTCATCCGTTGCAGTTGCCACTCGTAGCTATCCAGACAGCTATTGCATTATCACTCTCCATATCTCCGCTCCATCCTCAGCCAGCCTCACAACCAAAGCAAGACACCACCATCTTCAACCTGCAAATGGAGACTTCCCAACTCGCCCTTCTCTCGACCCTTCTTCTAATATCTCTCTACTTCTTCTTCCGCCACCTCCTCCGTCAACTGAATGCCCCCAAGCTGCTGCCGGGTCCGCCCCCACTGCCTATCATCAGGAACCTCCACCGGCTCGGCAACCTCCCCCACCGTAGCCTCCACAGCCTTGCCAAGTCCTACGGCCCCATCATGTTCCTCCGCCTCAGCAACAAGCTGACAGTTGTGGTCTCATCGCCAGAGGCGGCCGAGCTTGTCCTCAAGACCCACGATAGCATCTTCTTGAGTCGCCCGAGCGTGGATGGCCTGCACCACATGTCATTCGGCAACAAGGGGATGCCGTTCGTAGAGAGTGGTGCATACTGGCGGGGCATGAGGAGGCTGTGCATGCTGCAGCTGCTGAGCTCGGCGAAGGTGGAGTCGTTTGCGCCAGTGAGGAGGGAGGAGCTGGGGAGGATGGTCAGGAGGGTGACGGCAGCAGCAGCGGCGTGTGAGGTGGTGGACGTGAGCGCGGAGGTGGGGCGGCTGATGGGGGACTTGGCGTGCAGGATGATATTGGGGTGCAGCACGAGGGATAAGTTCAACTTGAAGCCTGTGATTCACGAGGCTCGGAACTTGGCCGGGGCTTTCAATTTGGCGGACTATGTGCCTCTTCTTGGTGCTCTCGATCTTCAGATATTAGTTGTTAGTTTATTTTGTGATTCAATTAGACTTGTGCAATATTAATGCAGTACGGTAAATTTTTAGCTTACGGTATATATAGTACAGTGATTTGGAATTATGCGAAGTAACGCTTGACTCATTGCTTTTGTCACATGTCATATCTGTAAGGAAAAGTGTCAGAAAAGTCATAAACCTATTGCATTCGTGTTAATTGAGTCATAAACCTTTTTTTGGTGTCAATTAAGTCCTAAACATTTTATTTTTGCTTCAATTTAGTTCTTCTGTCTAATTTTGGCATGATATTGTTGACGTGGATAATTTTTAATAATATTTTAATATTTTTTGAATTTCTATTTATTTTTTTTCTTCTTTTTTTTCCTCTCCTCCCTCCTTCCTCAACTGGTTGCCGGACTAGCGATTGGCCAAAGGCTTGAGTTCGCTAGCCTCTGGCGAGCCACGCCAGCCACTAGCGAGGCTCACCCTCACCAGAGGCTGCGAGGTTGAAAGCCTCTGGCGAGGGCTTAAGCCTTGCCAGCGGCTGGGTGAGGCCCACCGGATCTGGCGAGGTCGAGCCTCGCCGGTGGTTGGCCGAGGCATGACCTTGCCATATCTGGAGAGGCTCGCCTTCGGCATTGCTAGTGAGGGCGAGCCTCGCCAATAGCCTATTGCAACCGGCTGGAGGAAGGAGGGAGAGAAGGAAAAGAAAAGAAAAAAAACAAGTAAAAATTCAAAAAAAATATTAAAATATTCTTGAAGGTTGTTCACGTCAATACCGACCATGCCACGTAAGTTGGCTAGCGTCCATGTCAACAAAATTCGGCCAAAATTAGTCGAAAGGACTGAATTGGCATTATATTAAAAGGTTTAAGATTACATTGACATAAAAAAAAGTTTAGGACTAAATTAGTATCAATATAAAAGGTTTGAAGCTTTTCTGACACTTTTCCCCATATCCGCAAGCAGTGCTTATGAGTTTGCAAAGTTTCTACTCTCTATGAGCATTAGGACTGAATTGGCATTGAATATGTACCAAGAGTCATATGGTACAGGAACTGCATTGAACATGTGTCAAGAGCCAAGAGACCATATTGATTAATTTAAAAGTTCATGGACCATATTGAATATTAGATTAAATAAATTAAAAGTTTATAGATCATATTATATATTGGGTAAAAGTTCATGAAACATTAATATCATTATCCCAACTTTAAATCACTGTGAGTATTAATTACTAATTGGTGTGCCTGGGAATAGAGATGAAGGATGAATGGGACGAAATTCTTGGTGCCTCCAAAGTAATTCTTTGTCAACAGAGACATCTTGGGTCAACAAAGCATGGTTTGATTGCTCGTGGTGATCGCCGTCTTGGGCCGAAATCCGTACAGAAAGGTTAGGGGATGAAGGGGGTGATCTGTGAAGCCTAACTAGGCTTAGGCCCCGCATAACTCTGCTTTTTAACTTAGGATTCGTTTGATTCGCAGAAAATATTTTCGAAAAAATATTTTTCTCATTTTTTGATATTTGATTTGCTTAGTAAATGGAAAAGATTTTTCTACTAAAGCTTAATTTCAGGAAAATTATTTTCTTCTTGAAAGAACCAAAAATATTTCTCGAAATATAACTAGCTATCAGCACTTTGACCCAAAACTCTACGTTTGGGTACAAAAACCCCAATGTTTGTTCTCAAGTCCCAACATTTGAGACCAAGTCTCCGGTAGCCAAGCCTAGGCCCCCGGCGCCTACAACTGAGTCCATTGAGGCCGGGCCCAAACCCTTGGTGCCCATATCCAATGCTTTAGCACCCAAACTCGAGTTCATAAATGTTGTACTTTGGTCCCCGACGATCAAGCGTTGGTCTCGACCCTCAAGCTCAGGTCCACAAAGGCCTTATGTGTATTCTTGGTGCTTGGGCTTGGGTCTGTCGCGACCTAAAATTTCCTCTCAGGCTAATGGATTATTAAGACTAAGCTTAACTCGGGCCCTCCCAAGCCCTACCAATTCGCAACTTAGGGTTTAAGTTTTTAACATGCAAAAGTTTTCATGCTTGGAGTCGCCACTAATCTATTTGCGGTAAGTCGATTAGAAACCTAAATAAAACATAGGGAGATATGTTTTATTCCTACGAACCAGAGATTATAAGTTCGGGGACTTGATTACGCTAGATCTAATCTAGCGCCCTTTTCGGTACCTTTTCTTTTCAAAAAAAAATATTTTGTATGTGGTCTGGATCCATTTGATTGCCTAATCGCTAACATGTGAGGTGTTCATGCAGGTGCGCAAACCACCAAAGTAACACCCAATAATCAAAACATTGAATAAATTGCAAAATTGGGAAAATTACTTGCCTCAAAGCAACGTAAGCATCTGCATTGTTAGCTAGAAAATCACATCAACAATCCTAATATGATTTCTAATTAACAAACAATTTACTCAATATTTTTTGGATTTTCACTTATTTAAATGAGAGCTAACCTACATGTAATGACGTGCAAAAATTAACATGCGATTAATGCAACCTAACATGCAAACTATATGTCATGCGACAACGTGACCTAATTCTAATGACGGACAAATGATTTATTTTTAGTATTTTCAAATGAAATTCAGAATTAAAAATTACTCAAATTAATATGCAATCTATCCTAGAGAAAATGATTTGATCTATCCTAAAGTGATTCTTTTTGGGATTTTTATTAAAATTCGAAATTATTAAATGTCCTAAATAATCCATTAAGATTAAAATAATCTTTAATTTAAACTAGGAAATATGCAACCCTAAATCCCAATTTAAATCAAATAATTATCTTATCTTTTGGATATATTTAGGATTCTCTAAACATGCAAAAATTTCTAATGTAAATCCTATCTACTATTTTTGGATTTTCTTTATTTAAAAAAAAAGTCAAATAAAGATAACAACCACATTCAAACAATCCACGCAATCCGCAATATTCTTCAAATTCAAATAAGGCAAATAAATCAAACTAACGGTCATATCTATAGGGTTATAGATATCGACGGAAAGCTGATTGTTCAAATTTAGAAAGTCAATAAAATCAATTATCATATCCAAGTGATTATGGATAAAATAACGATTTTCCGTATCGCCGCGTATCGTACCTTAGGGATAAGGTCGGATAGTCGTCCATATACGTTGCCAAATTAGGAGTAATTCCTAATTTTTGGTGTTTTCGAATATTGCGGATATAACACACATTATCCTAAGCTATCTAGTAATCCACGCAATATTCACGGAATATTCAAAATATCTGAACTAGGAATCTAAATATTTTGAAAATATACCGGATAGAGATTTTTACCTAGTTTGCAAATTACTTTCCAAATTTGAATCACACGGATCGGGATTGCGGATCGGATGACCGGCGACAAACAGACCGGCGATGATGGCGTCGCTCGCGGTGGTGACCACGATGTGCTTTACAATGGCGTGGCTCTCGGTCAAGGACTGACTCGCGGGCGGTGACTGGACGATCAGCAAGGCGACCACAAAAGGGTGCAGGGACTTGATGAAATCGCTCGGGAGTGCTGTGGCTTCAGAATTGCTGGTGTTCGCAGGACCAGCTGGACGTGTCGTGGATGACCAACAACGATGGCAGGAGGAAACCTGGAACGGAGGGACTGATTCCTGTGCGACGTTGGAGCTGTTCTTTGCATTGATCTCTCAGTTTTTTTTTTCTTCTCGTTCGCTGAACAACGAGTAGTGGAGAGACGCAATCAACAGGTGGCATCTCTGTGACTTCTGCAGAATGAGAGATATTTTTATGGTTTGTGCACCACCTATTGTGGCAGTGAAGGACCTTGCTTTTGTCGAACTTGTCTGCAAGTGGATGTTTGACAATTTGGTCAAACTTCACCCGCCAGCATGAATACAAGCATCACCACTTCATCCATCTTTGATCTCCGAGGGTGCTACCATATTCCTCTCTCGGCTTTCGCTTATTATTTCTCTCTTGAAGCCGTCTCTCTCTCTCTCTCTGCTTTTACCCTCGCTTGTGTTCTCTAAAAATTCCGATCTGAAAATTATGAGAGTCCCCTGATTATGAAGCATAAGCATGTATTTATAATATAAACTTAGGTCAATTAGCCGGGCTTTCTAGTCCTAATGGGCTTAGGTTTAGGCTTTAATTTAATTCTAAGTGGGCTGAATTAATTTGGGCTTTTCTTTAATTAAGCATAATGGGCTAATTTAAGCTCAAATTAAGACAACCAAGCCCTTTTGCGTGTGATTTTCGACCCATGCTTGCCGAGTGAGCCGAGTCTCGTTCGGTACCCGAGCTCGATTTACGTGATGAATTTTAGGCTCGTTTGCCACCGTCGATCCGATGCGAAATGCAATTAATCTATATGAACCTAAACTTTATGCTATGTGACTCGTAATGTTCTTGTTCAGGGATTAAAATTTAATCCCTAATTTTCTATGCAATTAACAACTAAATGATGCGTCGAAATTTAGGTGTCAACAGGGTCCTTGGTTAATGAAATGTTTGTTCTTATAAAAAAAAATATTTTCAAAAATTCAATTTTTAATTATTTTTTAAAAAGAGAATTTTTTAATCAATTTTTTTAATTATTTCAAATTTTCTTTTCTTTTCTTTTCTTTTCTTCCCTTTTTTTTACTTGTTCCTCAACTGGTCATCGGCAAGCTCAAGCCTCGCCAGATCAGGCGAGCTCTAGTAGTGAGCTTGTGGCCTCATCGGCATTGGGCGAGGCTAGAGCTCGCTCGTGGCCGGTTGTCGGCCCCATTAAATGAAAAAAAAAATACAAAATTTTTAATAATTTTTCCAATCAGATTTTCCTTACCAAATGATTGTAAATACTTTATAGGTCTTTTGTTGGTTTTAGCCATCCAAAAATGGTACATTTTCCGTGAAACAGATGGTTCCTTATATGAGTTTGGGAAAGATCGTAATTAGAAGCATAAGAAATTGATTGAAAGGGTAGGGTTAAAGGAATAACTCTTGATTTTGATGGAGTTGTTCCATTTTTACAATCTTAAAGAATTATGGGATGTTCTGAAAATTACCTAAGCCTGTATTTTGTTAGAAAAATAATCACAATCAAACTAAAGAGTTGTGGGATGTTCAATCTGGTATTCAAATATTAATGAAAGAAAAAGAGATAGGTGTAAGGATTAGTACATCGTATTTGTTAAGATCCGAGATGCTAATATCACTACAGGGCACTCGTTAAGTGCACTTTATTAGGAATAATTCTATCGTGGAAACTATAAAGTTTCCTCAATTGGTTGCTTGGGACACTTGTTAACAAAATCCTATCACTAAAAACAGAAAAAAAGTATAACATCAAATAAACAAAGCCCAAAAACCGAAATAAAATGCATATTGGACACTTCCATTCTAACAAATTAGCGAGCTCGACTAGATTTGTCAAAAATTGAGACCTAGCTCGATGAATTAGTCTATTCTCTCTATGGCTCAATCTGGCCTTTTAGCTAATGAGATGCACATGTGACTAGTGTTAGGCGAAGTCTAGCACCGGAGAATTGTTGTGGTGTGTGAGGGACTTAAATTCTCTCTTCAGAAATTTTCTTTGGATAAGATTGGATTTCTGTTGCATATCCCGACACTAACCTTACAAAAAAAGTTCACTGATTGAGTAATGAATACCCCAAAATTACATTACAAAACTTGAATGTAACCTGCAGGTTAAGTCGAGCACATATACTGTTTTGAATTACTAGATCTACCCATTTGATATTTGCGCGCCAATGCAATCACATCAGGCATAACATATGTATATGCAACAAAAAAATATCGGATGATTTATAAACCATGCAAATTAAATTCATTTGCACCGCTGGTCATGTGAGCCTCACGATAGAAATCACAAAATTAACAATTCATATGATACCGATTCATGATTTATAAAACATGCAATAACTTTTGACTTACAATCACATGGTCTACTATGTACGTATTAAAGAAGAGAGAAAATCACCACAAGTGTCTATCAAGTACCAGATAATTGTCCAAATTTCCCAACACCGCATTGGAAAGAGTACAAAGATAACGATTGCGAATAAGAAGAGAGAAACGTCATCACAATACCGATCAAGTACTGCATCACTATCCAAATTTCCCATAACATATTGGAATGAGAAGACGAGATAAAAGTGGGAATAAAATGGATCAATTGTTGCAAAGGTTGGCCGAGACAAACGTCAACGCACCATGCCACCGGGAATTGACGGAGGAACTGTGACTCCGACTGGCCGACTCATTCGCTCGGCATTGGCAGCCCATCCTATGCATTGCATCACATATGTAAACATGTAAACTATCGCTCACAAATGCGCGTGCACGCACGCATTCAAGTACTTACTAAGTTTAAACAGTTTTTAGGAACAATGCGGTTCTCCTCAAATTGTTCTAGCGGCCTTAGGCAGTTTTGTTGAGGTGAGAACTTACCGATAGAGGGATCAAACCCACGATTCTTTAGCTCCCGATACTCTTGGCAAATTGCGCATAACTCGCACCAATAGTGCAAACAACAGTCTGCGCACTCGCCACCGGGGATCAAGTGGTGGCCTCGGAGCTTGGTTCGGTAAGTGCATGTGTACCAGTACGTACAGCCGAAACAATGGAATATCAGGCAGCACGTAAGCCCGGCACAGGCACAAGCTGCATATTTGGTAGCCAAAGTTAAAATTAGCCTGAGAAACTAAGCTCTTAATCATATAGCTTAGCAAAGATGACATTTTATCGAGGTTTTTCACTCACAAGTGCCTCCTCTGTCTATGATCTCGGCATTTTGGCCAAACGTGATACACGGGCAGAAACAGGTGATCAAGCCTGTCCATAAAATGGTAGGAAGATGTTCAACCAAACAATGTTTAGAAAGATTAAGTATTCTGAAGTGTAACACAAACTTAATAAAAGATCTTCACAATGTCAGCGACAGCAAGATGGAGTCTTATGAACTTTTATGAAAAAGACCTACAATTCGTCATATCATCGAAACAATCGAAAAGACCGGTGGTCCACACGCCTGCATTGCTGGGAACATAATGCACTGGCACTACTAAGCATGACTGTGGACCGGGTTGGCCGACGTACACCGGCTGAGCGTTTGCTTCTGGGGCATCTGCCACGGGAGGTGGGACGACGACCGGTGCTGGAGGCAATCTTGAGCCGTCATTGGGGTTCGGGGGACTCATTCTGGACCTGAAGTTTCCCTCCGCAAAAGGCAAAGAACAAAATAGATGGAGCTTCGTCAACAAGAGGCAAGCATTGCCAGTATGTAGCTCCAAATCGAAACTGCCGCCTCATTTGTCATACATATCCGTGCGCTTCGAGGGAGTATGTTTTTCCTTTCTCATTTTCCTATTCTGCCGATTGCTTTGGCTTTTGGCATGTCGATGGGCTCTAATGACAGGTTTGTACATTTATGGATAGACAAATTAGTTATGATTCAAACCAAATATTTCATGGCAAGTAAGACACCCTTAGATAATGCCTAGAGAATTTAGTTGCGTTGGTTGCCTCTCCTTATCCTTTTTATTTATAAAGTATCATTTTTTTTTCACATCGAACGGTTTGCTCTTGTTGGTTGTACTACTATGGGATCATCGAGCAACATGAAAGCCAGGAAATAATGGGTCTTTTCCTATATAATCTTATTCGTTGGTCGTCAATCTATGACCTTTTGGTCTGAATAATAGGAGATACCAACTGACCATGTAATTATCATCATGACCCGTGAATCACGACTGGAACAAATTAGCCTTCTATAATCTATCTTGTAATTCGCTGTAAGGAAAATTCTCCTCAATTTCAAGGGTGTCGTGATACAACATGACAGAGTATATTATACTTTTCAAGATCTGATATTACAATGTAGTACGAAAGTTGAATTTCAAGTCCTAGAAATTCAAACAAAGCCTCGACACTAAAATAAAAGGCGCACAAAATAATAGGGGTGAGCACAGTTCCAGAGTAGAACCGGACCCGATGGGTCTGGTTCGGTTCCAAGTTCCATAGACAAAGGGTCCGGTTCCCGGTTCCCCATTTTGAGGAACCGGCTGTTCCGGTTCCGGTTCCCGATTCCTATAGGAACCATAACCAGAACCGGAACCTGGAACCCCCAAGAATTAGGACTAGGAATCGGATCCCTAAAAGGTTAAAACATCAACTACATATTTAGTATTTAGAAACCCTAATTCCCAAATGCTCACTTCTCCTCCTGAATCACTCGATCCTCCATCATCGTCTCTCCAAAGCTCGCTCCCACTTCCGCTTTTGCCTTGCTCCTCGCTCCCACTTCTGCTTCTGCCTCGCCCTCGCTCTCGCTTCCGCTTCAGCTTCCGCAGTTTTCTCCCACTTCCGCCTCGCTCCACCTTCTTCACCGCAGATTCTGTGGTCTCCCCATACGGATTCGCTCCGATTATTTGGGCTCGCTGCTATCTTCCTCCTTTGAAGCTCCGTCGCTTTGGTACGTAACACCTTTGAACAACCCCTCGCCATTCATGCCTTCTCTCTTTGAATTCTCGCCATTGCTTCGGTTCATCTTTAGCATTGATCGATCGAATTTAGTCACAATGATCGTGCTTGAACTTCATGAAATCGTGCTCTTGCGTGGACATTCATATGGATTCATCGCCTAGTAGAAATGAGACGAGGAACGATGATGAACGGATGATGAAGCTGTTCTGAACATGAAATTCTAGTCATTCGGTTTTGATATTCGGTCAAGATCACGCTCTTGCATGCGATCGGAAAATGTAGGAAGCAACTGCGTTGTTTTCTGCTTCAATTTTAGTGACGGTGTGTTTGATTATGTGTAGAGTTGTTGTTAATGGATTGCTGTTATATCAGGAGAACTTGCGCTTTTAACAGCTGCGTCTAAATTTGTGCGCTTATCGAGTGCGTACTTGTGCTCGTGAGTTACTTGATTGCTAGCTCTGAGGAAGTGCTCTCTTTTTCTTATATTTTCATGTGTAGGTGTTAATGTTGACAGTGCAAGTTGTTTTTGTAGAGAATGAGAATTGGGGTTTAGAGTTCTTATTAGGAACTTAGACAGAATCAAAATGAATTGGTAAGGGGGATGGCTAAGTTGATATCAATTTCTACAGATGAAGCAATCAATTGAGTTTGTCTAATCGTTTGTAAACCGCTTGTAATGTTATATACTCCTTTTTTTGGTTATTTGGATCTAATCTTTGCAAAGAACAGAATTTTGAGAAGAACACCGATCCTTATATTATGCATATGCTGGCAGATTATTTAAATAACCCTGTTTCCACATTTAGCTACTCTCGACCTTTGAATGATTATTTAAGGAATAAGTTCAGTGGCTAGCCTCAAGTAATTTACGTTGTAGCATTCTTTGATGTTTAAGTAGCAAGTTTGGTATCACTCCTTTTGGACAAGTTGGTACTCCAGTTTGTATTCCATAGAGAGAGTTCGTCTTCAACCTGCAAATGGAGACTTCCCCACTCGCCCTTCTCTCGACCCTTCTTCTAATATCTCTCTACTTCTTCTTCCACCACCGCCGGAATGCCCCCAAAGCTGACACCGGGTCCTCCCCCACTGCCCGTCATCGGGAACCTCAACCAGCTCAGCAACCTCCCCCACCGTAGCCTCCACAGCCTCACCAAGTCCTACGGCCCCATCATGTTCCTCCGCCTCGGCAACAACCCGACAGTGGTGGTCTCGTCGCCGGAGGCAGCCAAGCTTGTCCTCAAGACCCACGACAGCATCTTCTCGAGTCGCCCAAGCGTGGATGCCCTACACCACATGTCATACGGCAACAAGGGGATGGCATTCGCGGAGAGCGGTGCGTACTGGCAGGGCCTGAGGAGGCTGTGCATGCTGCAACTGCTGAGCCCAACGAAGGTGGAGTTTTTCACGCCGATGAGGAGGGAGGAGCTGGGGAGGATTGTCAGGAGGGTGACGGCGGCAGCAGCGATGCATGAGGCGATGGACGTGAGTGCAGAGGTGGGGCAACTGATGGGGGACTTGGCGTGCAGGATGATATTGGGGTGCAGCATGAGGGATAAGTTCAACTTGAAGCCTGTGATTAACGAGGCTCGGAACTTGGCCAGGGCTTTCAATTTGGCGGACTATGTGCCTCTTCTAGGTGCTCTCGACCTTCAGGTATTAGTTGTTAGTTTATTTTGTGATTCAATTAGACTTGTGCAATATTAATGTAGTACGGTAAATTTTTAGCTTACGGTATATATAGCACAGTGATTTGGAATTATGCGAAGTAACGCTTGACTCATTGCTTTTGTCACATGTCATATCTGTAAGGAAAAGTGTCAGAAAAGTCATAAACCTATTGCATTCGTGTTAATTGAGTCATAAACCTTTTTTTGATGTCAATTATGTCCTAAACATTTTATTTTTATTTCAATTCAGTCTTTCCGTCTAATTTTGACATGATATTGCTGACATGGATAACTTTTAATAATTTTTAAATTTCTATTTGTTTTTTTTCCTCCCCTCCCTCCTTCCTCAACTGGTTGCCAGACTAGTGACCGGCCAAAGGCTTGAGCTCGCCGGCCTCTGGAGAGCCACGCCGGCCATTGGCGAGGCTCACCCTCGCCAGAGGCTATGAGGTCGAAAGCCTCTGACACTTTTCCCAGTATCCGTAGTCAGTGCTTATGAGTTTGCAGAGTTTCTACTCTCTATGAGCATCAGGACGAACGGTGCATTTAGTTCGGTTTTTGAGAAAATGCAAACAACTTTATAGATACAAAAATTTGCAGCTTCTATTACATCTTTTCTAGTTTGTTGTGTAAATAATATTTTGAAAATCAAAACATAAAGTTTGTTTAACAATCATTGTTTTGCGTTAATAGGGAATGACTCGGCATGCAAAAGCAATCAATCGAGCCATGGATAAGGTGTTCGAAGACATCATCCGAGAACACGAGGAAGATACGTCCGGAAAATACAAAGGTGACTTTATAGACACATTGCTCGCCGGCATGGGCCATCCCATAAACAGCTCGCAAGACGAGCAGGTTCACATAATGGGTCGGACCAACGTCAAGGCCATAGCCCTCGACATGATCGCCGCGTCGTACGAGACCTCATCTACCGCGATCGAGTGGGCCTTTTCCGAGCTGATCCGCAACCCGCGCGTGATGAAGCACCTCCAACAAGAGCTGGAAGCCGTTGTCGGGTTGGGCCGGACAGTCGAGCAGTCAGATCTGCCAGAGCTTAATTATTTGGACATGGTGGTGAAAGAGAGCTTCAGGCTATATCCGCCGGGCGCGCTCCTGGTCCCGCACGAGTCCACGGAGGACGTCAAGATCGCCGGGTATTACATTGCGAAGAGGACTCGGGTCATCGTGAACGCGTGGGCCCTTGGGAGAGACACCAACGCTTGGGCCGAGAATGCGGAGGAGTTCTTCCTGGAGAGGTTCGCGAACAGCAGCGTGGACGTCAAAGGGCAGGACTTCCAGCTCATACCGTTTGGGTCGAGTCGGAGAGGCTGCCAAGGGATGAACTTGGGCCTCGTTAATGTTCACCTTGTTTTGGCCCAGTTAGTGCATTGTTTCGACTGGGAGTTACCGGAGGGGACGTCGCCGAGCGAGCTGGACGTGAGCGAGGACTTTGGGTTGACAATGCCCAGAGCGAAGCACTTGATCCTGAGGCCGAGTTATCGCCTGCTTGTTTGAAATTTGGCAATATTTGTTATACGTTACCGGTCAAATTGATGTTTGAGATTTCCTTTGACAATTTTTTTGTGCTAATTTGAACAACAAAGTACTTTGGACTGATCGAACGTTCTAGGCTGAATCTGCCTCTCTTCAGAGTCAACTTATGTGCATCTTAACATTAGCCCATTCTATATAAAGACGGGATTTACTATCGAGTTCTTTCCCTCTACTGTCTATGCAATTTAATTTATTTTTTATTCGGTACTTTTTTTATGTATGTACAAATGCTGGAAATAAGCTTGTCAAATGATGATGAATTTTGACCAATCAAAACCATGGAAATAAAGATAAAGCAACACTATTGACTGAGGAAGGCCTTGCATCGCCACAACTCAAAAATATTCATAAACTAATAATTATTGACAAGTAGGAATATTCCATTTATTTCGCGAAAAATAAATTATTTGACAAATATTTTCTTTAAAATATCGTTTATATCGCTTGAAATAATTAGTTAATAAAAAAAGTTTTTATCATCATTTTTAGGAATATATTTCTCAAATTATTTATTTTCCATTGAAACAAACGAAGTTGCTTTTTCATATTATTATTTGTCTATCCACAAATGTGTTTCCACTTTCATAGCGGTGTAGTCGGCGTGATTAGTTTAGATACAGGCTCCATTCGTTTCGCAAAAAATATTTTCCGGAGTTTAGTTTGCTTAGGAAAATGAGTTGATGGAAAATATTTTTCTGGTTAACGGAAAACATATTCTTAAATTTAGGAAAAGGATTTTCTCTTTGAAAAAATCAAAAAATGTTTTCCAAAATATAATTAGGTATTGGCGTTTGGACCCAAAACTCCACGCTCGAACATGAGAATCCCAACATTGGTTCCCAAGTCTCCAACGCACAAGCCAAGTCCATCAAGGCTAGGCCCGAGTCGATCGAGGCCAAGTCCCTTCGGTGAGGCTCGAGCTTGCCCAATCTAGCAAGGTCGAGCTCGTCCCAAGGCTGGTGAGCTCGACCTCACCCAAGGCTCCACCTTGCACAGAGATAGAAGGAAAAGATAAAAGAAAAATCAAAAAATTTAAAATTTTGAATTTTTGGATATTTTTCTCAAGAGAATCAAACCAAATTTTCCATGCCAAATGGCGGAAAATATTTTCTGGCTCATTTTTATGTTTCAACCAAACACTAGAAAATATTGTAATTTTCGTGGAAAAAGACTTCATGAAAAACATTTTTCAAAAATGTCACATTTTTCGTGAAATGAACGAAACCATACTCATCGAATTTTTTCAGCCGGCTAATTAGAAAATTAGAGCTTTTGAACCAAAACACGAAGCAGCCTTCTTTTTACACCATCTACGTCACCGGAAAGCCCCAAAGTTGCCGCCAGATCCGCCGCCACTACCCATCATTGGGAACCTCCACCACCTCCCCCACCACCGCCTCCAAAGCCTCGCCAAGGCCTATGGGTCCATCATGTTCCTCCGCCTCGGCAACAAGTTGATGGTGGTGGTCTTGTTGCCGGAGGTGGCCAAGCTGATCCTCAGGACCCACAATAGCATCTTCTCGAGCCGCCCGAGCATGGATGTCCTGCACCACATGTCGTACGGCAACAAGGGGATGGCTTTCGCAAAGAATGGTGCGTAATAGCGCAGTGTGAGGAGGCTGTGCATGCTGCACCTGTTGAGCCCAGCAAAGGTGGAGTCGTTCACGCCAATGAGGTGGGTGAGGAGGACGTTGGCGGCACATGAGGTGTGGACGTGAGCGCGGAGGTGGGGGAGCTGATCGGTGACTTGACGTGCGGGATGATATTGGGGTGTGGCTCAAAGGATAAGTTCAACTTCAACTTGAAGCCTGTGATTCACGAGTTTATGAACCTGGCGGGGGCTTTCAATTTGGCGGATTACGTGCCTCCTGGATCTTCAGGTTTTAATTTAGGTTTCTCTAATTCTTTCACCATTATTTTCTAAATATGGTGAACTTTCTAGACTTGTGGAACATCTATATGTAGTATGGTGAATTGTTTGCTTGCAGTATATAGTAAAGTGAATTGGACTGTAACAAGTACGCTTGAGTCATTGCTTTTTGTCGTGTACGTGCGCAGTGCTTATAAGTTTGCAACTATTTGAGAGTTTCCATGAGCAACAGGAAGAAAAGATCTATAGAGGCCTAAAAACAAAGAGCATAATCTAGCTAGCTTGATCTTTTATAAATAAATAACTTTGCAGTTCTAATATATTGCTTTTTTGGGTAAATAATACTTTGACAATCAAGGAGTTAATTTAATAGTTATGTTATTTGCCTTAGCGGGGAATGACTCTCATGCAAAAATAGTTAATCAAGCCACGAACAAGATGTTAAAAGATATTATAAAAGAACACGAGAAAGACATCACCGAAAATATAATGGTGGTTTTATAAACACATTCCTCTCCACTGTGGGCATCCTATAAATAGCTCGTAAGATGAGCCGGTTCACATAATGGGTCGCACCAATATCAAGGCCATAGCCCTCGACCTGATTGCGGCATCGTACAAGTCATCGTCCATCGTGATCGAGCAGGCCTTGTCCGAGCTGATCCGCAACCCACGCGAGATGAAACACCTCCAGCACGAGCTCGAAGTCGTCATCAGGTTGGGCCGGACCGTCGAGGAGTCAGATTTGCCGAAGCTGAATTATTTGGACATGGTGAAAGAGAGCTTCAAGCTGTATCTGCCGGGCCTGCTCCTGGTCCCCCACGAGTCTACAGAGGACGTCGAGATCGCCGGGTTTTACATCACGAAGAGGACTCAGGTCATCGTGACCCCGTGCGCCCTTGGGAGAGACGCCAAGGCGTGGGCACGAGAATGTGGAGGAGTTTCTCCTGGAGAGGTTCGCGAACGGCAGCGTGGATATCGAAGGGCGAAACTACAAAAACCTATTCGGACTTGGGCCATGTGCTGGGATCGGAGGGATTCAATTTTGACCAATTACATCCAACTGGTTGTATGGCTCGTGTTTTGATTATGCGGATCATCTTCAAGTTCCTTTTCTATCGAAATCAGATGGGATTGGCAAAATATGGTATGTTTGAAAATTTAAACATATGTTAAGAAAGATCGACAATATCAAAGCCTTTAAAACATACCCGTTTCGACTCACCCCCCACCCTAAAAAAGGAAAAGTAATTAGCCGAAAATGAATAAATAAAAAGAAACGAAGAAAGCATAAAGAGAACTATTACGGGCCATGTCCCTCTACTAGGGGTGTCAATGGGTCGGGTCTTCATGATACCCGACCCGAACCCTACAGTGACCCGACCCGACACCCGTTCAACATATACCCACAGGGTTAGGTCAGTCTGGATTTTTTTCAGATAGATTGGAAATGTGTGTTAATCCTAAATAGCGCATTTCCCCATTTTTATTCTTATTATAGATAAATTGGAAATGGGTGCTTAAATTCATTTCCTTGTGTGATTTAACTGAAAACACCAGCTAATCAACTGTTTGCTCTTGTCTTAGCTTAGTTTAGCGGTCAAATGCAGAAGAAAGGTCAACCATCAAGACTTGCAGGACGTGGTCGTCGTGGCAACACCGGGGTCGGGATTGATCAACTCGCCGCCTCCTCTGGTAAGCAGCGCTGACCAGAGATTTGCTAGAGCGAGTTTTTGCCCCCAAATGTTCTCTCTTTCGAATGTGCAGGCAAAGGGTTCTGTTTTGGGAGCTCAACTTCTTATTCACAATGATAATTATGTTTTAGATATCGCTCACGAAGGAAAAATGAGTCTTTCCAAGATGGGTTATTCTTATCAAATCTTTTTTCCTTTTTTGTGACATTCAACGGTTTGCTCTTGTTGGTCGTTTGCATTATGGGATAATCGAGCAAAAATAAAAGCTAGAAAATAATGGGTCTTTTTGGCGGTCAATCTATGACCTTTATGATCTGCATAAATACGAGATGCCACCTGGCCATGCATTTATCATCGTGATCCGTGACCCACAACATGAATATATTAGCATTCTCAAATCTATCTTTGTAATCCGCTGTAAAGAAAATTCTCTTCAATTTCAAGGTTGTTGTGATGTAACTTAAGATAGCATCGAGTATATATTACAATGGAGTACGAAAGTCCCAATTCCAGTTCTGAAAATTAAAACAAAGCCCCGAAACTTAAAATAAAAGGCACACAAAATACTCCCAATCGCTTGGCTGGCTCAACTAGGTTTGCTAAGGCTTTTGAAAGGGAGGGCAAGATTAGAACTTGAAATGAAGATGGATGAACTGCTGGCGAAGGTTGGCCTGAGAGAGACATCAACGAATCATGCCACCGGGAACTGACGGAGGGACCACGAGTCCGACCTGCCGAGTCCTTCGTTCAGCGTTAGTGACCCATCCTGCGCATCATGTTGAGTATGAAAATATGTAACCGGTCACATTCATGTCATATACATACATAAGTATGTTTGAGTAATGTTAGGTGTATTAAGATTGGTCTACAAAATTCATGAAATAAATAAGGCGATAGATTTTAACAGTACATTTAAACAAGTGTCTCATATTTAACACTCAGCAATAATATGATATTCTAAATAATTTGAGCTTCCAAAATGCATGTTAGAATCTCGAAGCATTTGTGCTTACTTGATCTCTAATCGCAATTGAGTAGAATCTACTGGCACCAAAAGTCAAAATGAACCGCTCAAATCTCCCTAACAAGTAGGGCTTTATTTCTTAATTGGCAATCTTAAATAACCTTGTCATAAGAGATTTTGTGCGTGGGACATTTTATTTCATTTTTCGAGAAATTTCTAGCCGACCTTCCTTCAACGGATCTTTTTAACATCAAATAGATTGATACTAGATTAAAAAAAATGGTACTTTCAACAATTTCTTTGTCCTCCACTCCCCATAAATTCTAGGAATTTGTCATTTCAATGATCTTCTTATACGATTATCCAGAATAAAAATGGGATGGATGTTCATAATCGTGGATATAGTCAAGATTCATCGGACTAGGTCTATTTACTTTTTCTTTTTTTATTGATTTCTAAGTTTTAGAATAGATTTGACAAGAATAATGGAATATTTGGCAGTTCAATAGACAATAATATCATTGTTCATAGACAAGTGTTCCGCCTTATTTTATAACTATAATTACTAAGACTCAGTATTCTGATGACTTATCGATAATGATAGCCTATCATGATAAAAACTATAGAGTTGTTCCTTATTTTTTTTAAATAAGAAATAGCAATATCTCTATTTTCCATTCAAATATGAACAATAGTGATGGAGCTTAATAAGTTTAACCTACTATTGGATTTGAACCAATCTTACTTCTAAGCAATACCAATCAGATGAGTTCTGTCTAGTTTCAATGTTCTTTTTTGTTCTTTCTGAGTGCATATAGGAAGTTAGGAACGATGAATTACTGGGCCAAAGAACATATTGGGTAATGAACTTACCGATTGAGGGATCGAACCCGCGATTCTTGAGCTCCCGATACTCTTGACAAAGAGCGCATAGTCCACACCAATGGTGTACGCAAAAATCTTCGCACTGGCTGCCGGGGATCGAGTAGATGCCGCGGAGCTTGGTCCGGTAAGTGCATGTGTACCAGTACGAACAATAAAAGAAGTGTAATGCTAGGCAACACAGAGCCCCGGCAGATGCACATGCTGCCAGTCCATTAGCCAAAATCAAATTGTTAGCGGGAGAAAAAATCGAACCTTAAATCATAGTTGTTTGCTAAGACGAGGTTTTGTTGAGGTTTTTCGCTTACAGGTATTTCCTCTGTCTATGATCTCGGCGTTCTGGCCAAACGTGACACACGGGCAGAAACAGGTGATCACACCTTTGTTGGAAACAAGAAAGAACATTATTGACATGATATGTTAGAAATATAGAGAATCTATTATATATCTCTAACAAAAAAAAACATTATCAACGTGATATAACTCATCACACGATTGTAAAAAGCAAGATTGAGTCCTATGGAGGATTTATCTTTGACAAAAAAGACTCACAATTCGATAGATCATCGAAGCAACCACAAAGACCGGTGGTCCACTCTCCCACGTAGGCATCGGGAACGTTTTGAACGAGTGTTCCTACATAGACCTGTGGAGGAACGGGATGGCCGACGTATGCTGGGGGAGCACTCGCTCCCAGAGGGAATGCCACGAGAGGTGGCGCGGCGACTGGAGGTGGAGGGGCTTTCGAGCCTCCTCCGGGGTTTCGCGGAGCCATTTGGAGCTAAAATTCGCCTCGGCAAAAGAATGAGAGAAGGCAAGAACTATGGAGCTACGCCAAGCATTGCCACAAACACCCGGATGCAGCAATATATATATACAAACATTCACACAACTTTTCTTTTTTCTTTTCTTAATCTTTTTCCCCTTTGTACTTGAATCAAGTGGGAGTCTTAAAATTTGAGGATGCCCAACAATACATGTTGACCATGAATAGAATACTTACTAAGCAACTTCTTGGTGACTAATGAAGGTCTGATTACTGGGGGAAGTATTACTTGCAAGATTTTTTCTATTTTTATTTTTTTATCATTTTGACCATGTCAATGTGGAAAATTTCCATCTAACTGAGTTTAAATTCACTTCAGTCAATTCAAAAAAGAAATATAATAAACGAGGTCTTGGTCTTCCACGGGATGAAGAAGTCGGACTGCAGTTCGCTAACAAAGTGTAACCTATGGATTGCATTTGTTTACTGAATGTTGTAATGGTCTAAGTCAACTTTCCGCCTCTCTCTCTCTCTCTCCCCCTATCGCACATGTTAAAAACAAAGAAAATGCCTACGGTCGCCACGACATCCTTTTTGCGATAATGTCATGTAAAACATTAAATAAGTGAATTTCTTAGTGAAAAATTTTAGTTCGTCCGGCTCTGTCCTCAACATTTCTGCGGACGGTACGACGCTTTTGATTGAAAATGCGAGAAACCGTCTTTTTCGATTCTACGCATCGCGACACTTCACAAAAAAAAAAAGCTAAAGAAGTTTTCAACCAGCATTTCTTATGCCATAAATGTTATCACCCAAAAAATTAGTACAGTATATTAAGCGGATTATTTATACTTATTTACCGGCAATTAGGCCTCGTTTGGTTCAGCTTTACCAATGGGCTTTAAGCCCCTAAAATCCCTTGAAAAAAATATGAGGAGTTTGGCAAATATTTTTGTGACCCCATTAGCCAATTGCTGACATTAGGAATGCTACAGTAGTGGTTTAATGACTTTTTTTTCTTTTCAATATTGTCCTCACTGATAATTATGCGTTCCACTTTTGCCCTCAAAAAATACTTTTCATCTTCTCCCTCAAGCTCGTTGTCACACGTGCCGTCAAGCCGTTGTCTTCACTAGAGGTGTTGTCTTCACTAGAGCTACTGTGGGTCGAGGTCAAGGTTGAGGGTCGAGTAACCTAGATATGGCTGACACGAAGGCGACCCAGATCTGGCCGACCATAGTCGTGCGACCTCACGTCGTGCATCCTCGGCATCGTGCATCCTGGGCAACCCCAAGCGACAGCAGCCTGAGGTCGCACGACCACCCAGGCGCCTTCGGCCTGGGTCGGGCAACCTCAGGCGGCCGTCGCTTGGGGTCGCTCGACCTATACGACGACAGAATACGTCAAGCGACCCTAGGCAATGTTGCCTGGGTTGCGCAACCTCAGACCTCGTCGCCTGAGGTCGGGCAATCCCTGGCGGGGGCTACTTGGGTAGTGTGACCCTTGCCGGGGTTGCCCAACCTCTGGCGATGGCCGTTGGTGCCAGATCTAACTCGCCAACGGTTGCCCGGTCTCAGGCGATAGCCACCAGTGCCAAATCTGGCTCACTAGCTCCGGCGAAGGGTAAACCTTTAATTTTTTAATAAAAAAGAAAAATACCAAAGCTCTTTGCAAAAACAAAAATAACAAAACACTAATTGGCCCAAAACAGCTTCACAAAAAAATTTTTATCAAACGTCATTTGCATTTCCTCATGGAGCTTTAACCTAAAGGTATTTACATTCCCCCAAGGCTCATTTGCTAAGTTGAACCAAACGGACCCTTAGTATAATTAATGATTATGATATTACATATCATTGCCCATTTAAATAAAAAAAAGAAACTCAAATTACATTTGAATAGCCATTTGCTCATTTTATTTCGTCGAATAATCAGCAACTACACATTTCTGTGTTGTTTATGTTTCCATCCATAGTACCAAAGATGGTTTTCCTTCTTATCACCAGTCAATTATCCGAGAATCAATGTCCAAGACGTGATCAATACTCACGGTCATGATATTTGCAATCCCCCTTCGATTAGTAGTAAATACGTGGTTTGAAATTAGAGGCTAATTTCGCAAGTCATTAGATTTCAATTGATGTTGTATTGTTTTTTTGTATGATTCTTGTGTTGTAATTGATTCTGTTTATCGCGCCAATTACATAACAATTTTTTTTATGTCAAAAAGGTGAAGTGGCCTTTTGGTGAAAACGCCTCTTGAATGAATCAGATCTGCAAAGTCATATATCAACACTTGATGTATATAGTTCAACAACTCTATGAAGTACGTTCACTGGTTGGCTAAGTTGCAAGAAAAAGGCATGGAAAAATTATCCAAAAAGTCATAAATCTATTGTACTTTTAGCAATTCAGTTATAAACCTTATAATTGTACTAATTGAGTCCTAAATATTTTTATGTTTTGTCAATTAAGTTCATTTTGTTAATTTTGACTGGAAATTGCTGACGTAGAGGCTGACCGTCTTCCATGACACGGTTGCTATTGATGTAGATCACTTTTAATAACATTTAAATAATATCTTTTTTCTTTTTTCTTTTCTTTTTCCTTTTTTTTTCTTTTCTTCTCTTTTCCTTGTTCCTTTTTTTCTTATAATGACACAAACGGTCCATGAACTTTGGCCTAATGTGCAATATGATTATTAAATAATGTGATCCCTAAACTTTAGCTTAATGTGCAATATTATCCCCGAACTTTTAATTTGTTTAATGTGATCCTTAGAATTTTGGCACATTTTCAATTTAGTCCTTAAATTATATGAAAATGTTCAATGTCGCATTGAACAAGATTCTTTTTTGTTCAAAATTCAAGGACTAAATTGAAAATGTACCAAAAATCCAGATCTCACATTGAACAAATTAAAAGTTCCGGAACCACATTGCATATTGGCCAAAGTTAAGGGACTAAATTGAAAACATACCAAAAGTCTAGGTACCATTTTAAATAAATTAAAATTTCAAGACCATATCATATATTGGACCAAAATTCATGAATGATTATGTTGTTTACCCTTTCCTTTTCTTTTTTTCTTTTCTCTTCTTTTCTTTTTTTTTATATTTTCTTTTTCCCTTTTTCCCTCCATCAGCCATCGCTAGACCTCATTGACGGCCAGCAGGGGTCGACGACTTTCGTAGATTTTTTAATCACTTTCGTAAAACTTCAACATGAACCACAAAGCTATGAAAAAAGGAGTTTCGGCTCTTTTGCTGCTTTTGTAAATTTTTAATGCGAACTAGAGAGTTACAGAAGAGAAGATGCTTCGACATGATGAGAGATTCATAGAGGAATCGTGAAGCTTCAACATGAAGATATACAGAGAACAAGGAGATAGAGTGAATTAGAAAATTTCGTTTCAAGTTTGAATTTGTTCATTTAAAATCAGGGTTGTTTTTAATTTTCTTTTTTATATTTGAATCCAATTATTATTCAATGAATTTTGAGCGCATGCATGCATGCGATCCGTCTTTTCGAAGTTCCTCTTGAGGTGAATTTCTTTTGGGCACTTTGAATCCGTTACTAATATGAACATGAATTGTTAGATTCAGTAGACCCATATATGACTCACAGAAGACTCATTTTAACAGTCCAGATTTAGTCTAGTACATATTCTGTACTCACATTATAATTTACCATCGGTCCATATATAGTGGACCGTCAGCTATCGTAGTCGTTTGACACATGGAGCATGCATTACGTGATATTCACTTTCGAAGGCTTAGCTTGCTTAAATCGGCCATTCAAACTTCAAACATCATGAAAGGAGACCATTTCTCGTGAAAATACACCAATTTTTTTCCCCAAAATCATATCGTACAAACTGTAAAGCACCTTAAACTCCTTCATCTCCACTCATTCTCGGAGCTGAGACACTTTAGCTTCTCTCTTATAATAATTAATGAATTATCCAAAAAATCATAAATTCATTGTATGGTGGCCAATTCAGTCCTAAATTTTTCGATTCGATCAATTTAGTCATAAACCTTTTACAAATAAATTAGCATCCATACAATAGATTTATAAATTTTTTGGAAATTTTCCCAATGAAGATAATATCGAAATTTGATTTTGAATTAATTTTGATATATTGATGCCTTAAATTTGGATATAATTTTATTTGTTTTATTTCCTTATGTGTAGGATTTAGACATTAT
This sequence comes from Syzygium syzygioides, assembly GCA_031216285.1. Lineage (NCBI taxonomy): Eukaryota > Viridiplantae > Streptophyta > Magnoliopsida > Myrtales > Myrtaceae > Syzygium > Syzygium syzygioides. The sequence goes on along the minus strand of CM062252.1, from coordinate 31,808,216 downwards.
TTATTATCTTAGATGATATTATTTTGTAATAAACTTAAATAATTATTAGGCTTACTAACCAAATTATGTAGGCTAGGGTTTTGTACATGTGAATATATATTTATATTTATATTCGTGTAAATGAGTCTTATTTTCGTGTAACGCAGCTCATCTTTTTGATTAATGACATAATTACGAGAGGACTTTCTTTGGACCTATGCATTTGAGCGTGTTTGCGCATGCGTGCGTGTTTTACAGGATTTACTCGTGTTTATCCTCATCTTCCGTGGGCCAATTCCCTAAAAAATCCCCAACTTTACTCTTTTTTTTTATAACTCAGGGAACCCCCGCACGACCGATAGCCGAGGAGTAAATCCTGGAGGCGACACGTGCTAACCATCATACACGTGCCACCGGTTAAGTCACCCTGCGGCGCCCGGAATTCGAACATTTAACCTTTTGCGAGAATCAACTTTACCTTTTGTCCCAATTATATCTCAAATTTTTTTACCTCATAAAAAACCCCAAACTTTTACTTTTGTCCCAAATCTATCCCGTTTACTACTCATCCAATTTTTTAATATTATTTTATATTTTTTCGAATTTTTTTATTTTTTATTTTATTTTATTTTCTTTTCTTTTTTTTTGTTGCACCTTCAAACTTCGCCCAATCGTCAGTCCGGCAACCGGCCCCCCCGGCCGTTGGCAAGGCCGAGCCTCATCGGCAACGAGCGGGGCCGAGCCCCGCCGTTGCCGAGCGAGGCCGAGCCTCGACAACAGCCGGCGGGGCCGACCTCGCCATCCAGAGGTTGAAGGTGAAACAAAAAAAAAAAGAAAAGAAAAAAATTCGAAATAATATAAAATAATATTAAAAAATTGGATAAATAGTAAACGGGATAGATTTGGGACAAAAGTAAAAGTTTGAGGTTTTTTATTAGATAAAAAAAATTTGGAATATAATTGGGATAAAGAGTAAAGTTGAAGGTTTTTTAAGGAATTAGGCTCATCTTCCGTTGTGTTCATGAGTCATTTTTTAAACGTGTAAATATAAACAAAAGCTCTATGGAAAAGCAAGTATTATTTAATATGGGAGTATTATCATTTTATATACATAGTGAAAAATTGTTATACTCAAAATGGGGATTGACAATGACATTTTTGTGAACAAGCACTTTTATACATCACACGTTTTCCTAGCCAACCTTGATCTTTAGCCCGTCTTCTCTGGCAATATTAGATCGTTCTTAGCGTTAAAACTAAACGTGTTTCACGTGAGTCCTCCTTCGTCGGTCGAGTGGTCCACTCGCAGCTATACAAAGAGCGACTGGTTTTGCACTCTCCGCTTGATCTTCTGCCTCTACAAAAACCCCCTTAACCAAAGCAGGAAACAACCTTCAACCTGCAAATGGAGACTTCCCCACTCGCCATTCTCTCAGCCACTCTTCTAATCACTCTCTACTTCTTCTTCCACCATCTCCACCGCCGGAAAGCCCCAAAGTTGCCGCCAGGTCCGCTGCCGCTGCCCATCGTCGGGAACCTCCACCAGCTGGGCAACCTCCCCCACCGCCGCCTCCACAGCCTCTCCAAGTCCTACGGCCCCATTATGTTCCTCCGCCTTGGCAACAAGCCGACGGTGGTGGTCTCGTCGCCGGAGGCAGCCGAGCTCATCCTCAGGACCCACGACAGCATCTTCTCAAGCCGCCCAAGCTGGGAGGCCCTGCGCCACATGTCATACGGCGACAAGGGGATCGCATTCGTGGAGAACAGCGCATACTGGCGGGGCGTGAGGAGGCTGTGTATGCTGCACCTGCTGAGCCCGGCAAAGGTGGAGTCGTTCGCGCCCATGAGGAGGGAGGTGTTAGATGTATGCCCTAAAGTTGTCATGTAATAGTTACATGTTAGGGATTTAAGTTGTATTTTCAAATTAATTATTTATTTAATGGCAAGGACGTATTCATTCATTTGTCCAATTATTTAAATATATGAATGATTCCATAAGATCAGTTGTGACTGGACCTATTCTTGAGACGTTAAGAATATGTGTGACAGGTTTACAGTTAGACTGAATCTTTAAATTGTTCTCGGTCGATGGATCATTGAGTGGATATCAATAATCCTGTTGAGACCGGTGTGTTCTTAGCTTCATCATTAAGTATTGGATATTTAAGGGAATGACGAGTCACGAGTCATTGGGTATTATGATACCCGAGCTAGAACACAGGTGTTTGTATCAGACAAGTTCACTGAACGTGACACGCATATATCGATTAGCAACATGGAAGCTTTTAGCGTGGTCAATGTTTAATCGTTTATGCTTTGGTCTTGTGTAAATAATCCTTAGACCTGAGGCACAGTATTGACTTGTATGTTGGATGGTTATGGTTCACATGTGCACATATTGCTGGTTCGTTGATCCGTCTCTGTACTTGATGGCCATAGTTCGTTCACATACGAAGTTATACGTGTGCGCAAAATGGAATCTGTCTCCTTGTTATACGCAAGGTACTATAATGATGTCCTATGCAATCTAATCTTGACATTGCATTAAAATCCTCGGCCGGGGTTGTAATCGAGAATGAACTGTACATGTCTCATATAAAATGCATGTCAATTAGATTTGTGCATATGATCGAATTGGTGACTTGACAAATATTCCATGGTCTTTGTTCGATCGGGACATAGTAAGGCAGAGGGATTGAATTACACCGTAACCAAAGCTGACAGGTTCATTATGTTCTTAAAACATTCACACTGTCTGGGTAGCCATGACATATTGCTAGATGTCAATCATGGCTTGTAGGACCTAGAGGTTGATCGGGACAATCAATTCTCTTGGGAGTACTAACGTGTTAGTGCAAGTCCTACTACTAGATTAGTGATGAACCTAGGGATGTCACACACCATAACCAATTTAGAATGACGTTGTACGGAGGATGCAATATTGCAAATATGTTTGCAATTATAGCAATTGATTAGTGAGATTGTAATTAAATTAAATGTGATTTAATTTCATTTTATTTTCAGTCATAAGCGTGCGTGCATATGATGCACATACAAATCTAAAGTGGACACATATTAATGTGCCAAATGATCTTGCACTCTTTATTTTATAAAATTATATTAATTAAAAGTGCACACGGTCAACAAATGTTGACCGTGTGCAGTACACGATCAGCTCCTTGCTGATCGTGTCTTTTACTTTAAAAAAAAAAAAAAGATGATGATGGTGGTGCATGCACACGGTCAGCAGTTGACCGTGTGCATCACCCACGGTCAGCAATTGTTGCTGACCGTGGGCTTCGTCCACGACCAGCAACCGTTGCTGGTCGTGTGCTATATGCACACACGATCAGCGACGGTTGCTGATCGTGAAGAGAGTCCCTTGCGATCAGCAACTGTTGCTGATCGCACAAAAATAAAAAACATAATGATCAGCAATAGTTGCTGAAGTAGAACAAGAGAAAAATAGAAAAGAAAGAGTGCAAGATGCGTTCGTGAGAGTTAAGAAAATACGTTTTCTCTCTTCCGAAACCGCGACTGAAATATCAAGATTGCGGGGAATTGTCGCCACAAGATTGCTAGCACAATTCTATTGGTGATTATCCGCAAGTTCTTCCTTCCGTTCGTTGTGCGATTGGTGGTGTGTCTGAACTAGAGGTCCGACGATTGTGGGGCTCGAACTGAAGAACATCTGAACCGAAATTGTTCTGGATACTTTGCGAAAGGTAATCCGTTTAACCCCCTATGGTTTTCCGATTTTTGATTGAAACGCACGAACAACGCCTTTGGAGATACATGTATGGTTATATCTTTCCGCTGCGTTTATAATTTTTAGCTATGCATGTTCTGTAGAAAACCAACAGTGGTATCAGAGCCAATCCTTAGGCGTTCTCGTGCGTTTAATTGATTTTGGTTCGTATATATTTTTGCGACTCAATGGCCAATTTACTTTGTTGAGAGAATTGCTTGCTCTTAAGTGGCCTATAGAAGTTGATTAATTTATATGATAAATTTGATCAACTGAGCAAAAATTGGAACTAAATCAATTTTGAATCAAAAATCCGTACCTTATTTTCTTTTATTTTTGTCTTCTGCAAAATGATTCGCAACTATGAATCTAGAGGCGACAACGTTACCGTCACTTGAAATCACGCGCGTGAAATTTGTTTCACCGGTTTTGATTTCTTAACGCGGCTTACGTTGCTCGGCCATGAATTTGATTCAATGCAGAATTTTATTTGTGCCTTCCAAAGCTTTAAATTTAGAATTTATGGCTTGCAAGGAAGGGTGGTGATCATGGAAAAACCCCTAATCAATATGATTGATGTATGGATGAATGTATGATGATTACAGGTATTTTTGGGGTTGTAATTATTAAATGGAGGCTGCGTCCTTCTTTTTATTTCCATGTAATATATATATATATTTTTAGTATAGTTTAGTATTATCAATTGTTGATGTAAACATTACACGAGGAGGAGCCATTAAGCCGGAGAGCTCTATGGGCCCGGTCCGTGAAGAGTTCAAGGATCCAAGAAGAAGTGAAGGGCGGGACTCTATTATTAAAACATTAAAATGGCTAAATGGGGCTCATTGGCTCGAGACCCATTGAACCATAATTCCATGATCACCACGTAGGATAGATTTTTATGCATATGACATCTATTTATTTATTCATTTGTTATGCATGTTAAACCGGTTAATGTGCAAAGTGAGACCATTAATAATGACCCAAACCTCCTTATTAATTATATTAAGTCGAAACGGGTTTCGGACTCGTGGCCTTCCATCGTCGTGGTTTGGTCCAACTTTATAGTAATTGATTGACCGGCTATGGATACATGGGGGTCAATTGCCATTTATAATATTGGATCACTCCATTATGCATATGATGTTGTGGGGTTGAAGCCGAACGATTTCCAATAACTGTCAGGTGAGGGGATCGTTTGTGTTTTCAATACTTGCATGAGATGATGGGTTAGACTTAACTATGATCATGATGTCGATAACTGTCAGGTGAGACTTTCATGGTCTAGAGGCCGAAGTTATGATTGGGACTCGCATATGATGCGTTGAACAAGTTGGTTCACTCACTAAGTTCATAGAACACCAATAACTGTCAGGTGAGGCGGACTATGGGCTAGTGAGACTCCAATCCCCACTAGTAATTTTTACCCAACAAAGATTACCGTTTTCCCATTTTAAGGAGTATGGGATTCGAAAAATTTAGTGGGAGGCACTATTTCATTTAAAGGCCAAAATGAAATGGTTATTTTGAAAGACAACGGCTAACAATTTATTTTCTGCACAGATATATTATTACTCTAAAATGGTGACCACAAACCCACTCGCTTCTATACTTGACAAGAATTGTTTGACTGGACCCAATTTCACTGACTGGGTGAGGAATTTGAGAATTGTTCTCAATTCGGAGAAAATCGGATATGTGCTTGATCAAAAGATGCCAAACTCCTTTCCTGAGGGTGGGACCCAAGAGGAGCGTGTTACTTATGATAAGTGGCGTGATGATGACTTAAAAGTTAGGTCATACATGCTTGCTTCAATGAACAATGAATTGCAGAAGAAGTATGAAACTATGGAAGATGCTAGGTCGATCATCTTGCACTTAAAAGAATATTTTGATGAGAATGGTCGAACCTCTAGATATGAGATATCTAAAGCATTGTACCGTATGAGAATGGCTGAAGGATCATCGGTTAATGATCATGCTTTGAAAATGATATGGCACATCGAAGAGTTGGCTAGGCTCAATCTTGTTATGGATAATGAGTTAGCTGTGGATTTGATCCTCCAATCTCTGCCCGATTCCTTCTCTGGCTTTGTCCAAAACTTCCACATGCATAAGATGGAGAAAACTCTTGCTGAGTTACATAGCATGCTAGTAGTTTATGAGAAGGAAATGCACAACACGAGGCCCAATGTGGTGGCTATGGCTAAGGCTTCTTCTTCAAAGAGTAAGACTGTTTTGAAGAAAAAGAAATGGAAGAGGCCTATGAAACGTGCTATGCAATCGAAGCCCAAGGTTGAAAAAGGGAATTGTCACTACTGTGGTGTCAAAGGGCACTGGAGGAGGAACTGCAGGAAGTACCTCGCAAGCTTGAAGGTCAAGCCTAAGGACCAACCTTGCGAAGGTATAGTGTCTATGCTTATTGAAACTAATCTTATGGTTAGTGCTGAATCCAGCTTATGGGTTCTAGATTCTGCTGCAACCTCACATATTTGTATGTCTTTGCAGAATCTGGAAATAAGCAGGATGCTGGGGCGAAATGAAATTGTCCTAACATTTGCAAATGGAGCAAGAGTTGCTGCGTTAGCTGTAGGGACTTTTCGTTTATGTTTGCCTTCTGGACATGTATTGGTATTGAAAAATTGCTTGCATTATGAGAATGCTGTTAGGAACATCATCTCTATACCTCGTTTGAGTAAAGAGAATTATGAATTTTCTTTTGCTGATGATGTATGTTCTATTTATCATAATAGGAGATATGTTGGTTCTGGCTTATTAACCAATAATCTTTATACCATTACAATGTCCGGTAATACGATTACCAATGCGAATAAGCAACAAAATAATGATATAAATGCCATAACTAATAAACGCTCTAGAGATAGTCCAAACCCAAAGTATGTTTGGCATCTTCGATTAGGTCATATTGGAGAAGATAGAATCAACAAGTTGAGTAATGATGGGTACATTGATCCATCAATGTTTAAGCCATACTCGGCTTGTGAGGCATGTCTTCTAGGAAAAATGACAAAAGCGCCCTTTGTAGGACATAGTGCGCGAGCTGCTGACATACTAGGATTGATACATACAGATGTATGTGGACCAATAAATGAAAATGCTAGAGGTGGCTATTCTTACTTCATTACATTTACCGATGATCAGTCACGGTATGGTTATTTGTACTTAATGAAGTATAAATCCGAATCTTTTGAAAAGTTCAAGGAATTCAGGGCTGGAGTTGAGAAACAAACAGGAAAATGTATTAAGACTCTTCGATCTGATCGAGGAGGTGAATACCTTAGTACTGAATTCCTGGACTATCTTAAGGATAATGGCATTGTATCACAGTGGACACCTCCTGGAACTCCTGAACACAATGGTGTATCTGAAAGAAGAAATCGCACTTTATTAGATATGGTGCGATCTATGATGAGTTACACTGATTTGCCTATATCCCTTTGGGGATATGCCCTCGAGACAGCCGCATATATACTGAACAGAGTGCCATCCAAATCTGTTCCAACTACGCCTTATGAGATATGGCATAGTAGGAAACCAAGTCTTAACCATATTAAGATTTGGGGTTGTCCAGCTTTCGTCAAGAAGCTGAAAATGGAAAAATTGGAGGCTAGGTCTGAACAAGGTCGCTTTATTGGATATCCAAAGGAGTCTCTTGGATACTATTTCTATTTTCACTCTGACCTAAGAATTTCGGTCAGCAGGCATGCTTCTTTTTTGGAGAATCAGTTCGTCCAGGAAGGTGGTGCTGGGCGGAAAATAGTCTTACAAGAAGATAACAATGAAGTACCAAATAACCAAGTTCAAACACCAATCTCTGATTCAGTGGGAGCTTCTGATACACAACCTCTTAGGAGGAGTGCGAGAACATCTCGTCCACCTGCTCGTTATAGACACTTGGTTGAACATATTGAACCATTATTCATTGTGAATGATGGTGATCAACCTGGTGATCCCAACACTTATGAGGAGGCGATGTCAGACATCGATTCTGGTAAATGGCTAGAAGCCATGAAATCTGAAATGGATTCAATGTATTCCAACGAAGTTTGGATCTTAGTTGACCTGCCTGATGGTATTGTACCGATTGGCTGTAAATGGATCTTCAAGAGGAAGATGAATGCTGAGGGTCAAGTTGGAACTTACAAAGCACGGCTCGTGGCGAAAGGATATCGTCAAAAAGAAGGAATCGATTATGACGAAACTTTCTCACCTGTAGCCATGCTAAAATCCATTCGGATTATGTTGGCTATAGCTGCACACCTAGATTATGAGATATTCCAAATGGATGTCAAAACGGCTTTTCTAAATGGTTTTCTTGAGGAGGACATCTATATGGAACAACCACGGGGTTTTGAATCCAATGGTGAACGTCAGAAGGTGTGTAAGCTTAAGAGATCCATTTATGGACTCAAACAAGCCTCCAGAAGTTGGAACATCCGTTTTGATGAAGTAGTCAAATCGTTTGGTTTCATCAAAAACCCGGATGAACCTTGTGTATACAAGAAGGTCAATGGGAGTGCAATTGCATTTCTAGTTTTGTACGTCGATGATATACTTTTGATCGGGAACGATGTACCGATGATATCATCGATCAAACTATTCTTGTCACAGAAATTCTCCATGAAAGATTTAGGAGAGGCAACCTATATTTTAGGTATCAAGATCTATAGAGATAGATCGAGACGATTGATTGGCCTCTCACAGTCTACGTACATAGACAAAGTGTTAACACGTTTTAACATGCAATGTTCCAAAAGAGGATTATTGCCTTTTAGGCATGGAATCCATCTTTCCAAGGAGATGTGTCCCAACACTCCTGAAGAAAGAGAGCGGATGGCAAAGATACCTTACGCATCTGCTATTGGAAGCATAATGTATGCTATGCTATGTACAAGACCTGATATTGCACATGCTGTAAGCGTTACTAGCAGATATCAGTCTGATCCAGGGGAAGAGCACTGGATAGCAGTCAAGAATATCCTTAAGTACTTGCGAAGGACTAAGGATTTATTCTTGATATATGGAGAAGGAGAGTTTAAAGTTGAAGCTTATACTGATTCCGATTTTCAATCGGATCCTAATGATTATAAGTCTACATCTGGGTTTGTCTTTACACTTAATGGTGGTGCAGTTAGTTGGAAGAGTTCCAAACAAAGCATAACTGCTGATTCCACCACTGAGGCAGAGTATGTAGCCGCTTCAGAAGCAGCAAAGGAAGCCGCTTGGATGAAGAAGTTCATTTCTGAACTTGGAGTGATTCCTTCCATTGAACAACCAATAACATTGTTTTGTGATAACAATGGGGCAATAGCTCAAGCGAAGGAACCAAGGTCTCACCAGAAGTCTAAGCACATTGAGAGACGCTTCCATCTCATTAGAGAAATTGTTGGGAGAGGTGATATCGCCTTGCAGAAAATTGCCTCAGCGGAAAACGTGGCAGATCCCTTCACTAAGGCTTTACCTCAGTCTTCTTTTGAAAGACACATTGACAAGATGGGTTTGAGGTACCAAACAAATTGGCTTTAGTGCAAGTGGGAGATTGTTAGATGTATGCCCTAAAGTTGTCATGTAATAGTTACATGTTAGGGATTTAAGTTGTATTTTCAAATTAATTATTTATTTAATGGCAAGGACGTATTCATTCATTTGTCCAATTATTTAAATATATGAATGATTCCATAAGATCAGTTGTGACTGGACCTATTCTTGAGACGTTAAGAATATGTGTGACAGGTTTACAGTTAGACTGAATCTTTAAATTGTTCTCGGTCGATGGATCATTGAGTGGATATCAATAATCCTGTTGAGACCGGTGTGTTCTTAGCTTCATCATTAAGTATTGGATATTTAAGGGAATGACGAGTCACGAGTCATTGGGTATTATGATACCCGAGCTAGAACACAGGTGTTTGTATCAGACAAGTTCACTGAACGTGACACGCATATATCGATTAGCAACATGGAAGCTTTTAGCGTGGTCAATGTTTAATCGTTTATGCTTTGGTCTTGTGTAAATAATCCTTAGACCTGAGGCACAGTATTGACTTGTATGTTGGATGGTTATGGTTCACATGTGCACATATTGCTGGTTCGTTGATCCGTCTCTGTACTTGATGGCCATAGTTCGTTCACATACGAAGTTATACGTGTGCGCAAAATGGAATCTGTCTCCTTGTTATACGCAAGGTACTATAATGATGTCCTATGCAATCTAATCTTGACATTGCATTAAAATCCTCGGCCGGGGTTGTAATCGAGAATGAACTGTACATGTCTCATATAAAATGCATGTCAATTAGATTTGTGCATATGATCGAATTGGTGACTTGACAAATATTCCATGGTCTTTGTTCGATCGGGACATAGTAAGGCAGAGGGATTGAATTACACCGTAACCAAAGCTGACAGGTTCATTATGTTCTTAAAACATTCACACTGTCTGGGTAGCCATGACATATTGCTAGATGTCAATCATGGCTTGTAGGACCTAGAGGTTGATCGGGACAATCAATTCTCTTGGGAGTACTAACGTGTTAGTGCAAGTCCTACTACTAGATTAGTGATGAACCTAGGGATGTCACACACCATAACCAATTTAGAATGACGTTGTACGGAGGATGCAATATTGCAAATATGTTTGCAATTATAGCAATTGATTAGTGAGATTGTAATTAAATTAAATGTGATTTAATTTCATTTTATTTTCAGTCATAAGCGTGCGTGCATATGATGCACATACAAATCTAAAGTGGACACATATTAATGTGCCAAATGATCTTGCACTCTTTATTTTATAAAATTATATTAATTAAAAGTGCACACGGTCAACAAATGTTGACCGTGTGCAGTACACGATCAGCTCCTTGCTGATCGTGTCTTTTACTTTAAAAAAAAAAAAAAGATGATGATGGTGGTGCATGCACACGGTCAGCAGTTGACCGTGTGCATCACCCACGGTCAGCAATTGTTGCTGACCGTGGGCTTCGTCCACGACCAGCAACCGTTGCTGGTCGTGTGCTATATGCACACACGATCAGCGACGGTTGCTGATCGTGAAGAGAGTCCCTTGCGATCAGCAACTGTTGCTGATCGCACAAAAATAAAAAACATAATGATCAGCAATAGTTGCTGAAGTAGAACAAGAGAAAAATAGAAAAGAAAGAGTGCAAGATGCGTTCGTGAGAGTTAAGAAAATACGTTTTCTCTCTTCCGAAACCGCGACTGAAATATCAAGATTGCGGGGAATTGTCGCCACAAGATTGCTAGCACAATTCTATTGGTGATTATCCGCAAGTTCTTCCTTCCGTTCGTTGTGCGATTGGTGGTGTGTCTGAACTAGAGGTCCGACGATTGTGGGGCTCGAACTGAAGAACATCTGAACCGAAATTGTTCTGGATACTTTGCGAAAGGTAATCCGTTTAACCCCCTATGGTTTTCCGATTTTTGATTGAAACGCACGAACAACGCCTTTGGAGATACATGTATGGTTATATCTTTCCGCTGCGTTTATAATTTTTAGCTATGCATGTTCTGTAGAAAACCAACAGGAGGAGCTGGGGAGGGTGGTGGGGAGGGTGAGGCGGGCGGCCACAGCACGTGAGGCGGTGGACGTGAGCGCCGAGGTGGGGGAGCTGATGGGGGACTTGGCGTGCGGGATGATATTGGGGTGTGGCCCAAAGGATAAGTTCGACTTGAAGCCTGTGATTCACGAGTTTGCGAACCTGGCGGGGGCTTTCAATTTGGCGGATTACGTGCCTCTTCTTGGAGCTCTGGATCTTCAGGTTTTAATTTAGGTTCCTCTTATTCTTTCATCATTATTTTTCAAATATGGTAAACTTTCTAGTATTGTGGAACGTCCATCTAGTACGGTGAATTGTTTGCTTGCTGGATGTAGCATAATGAGTTGGACAAAAGATTTGATACGTGTCCAATCGGGGTCACATGTCAGATTTTTCAGAAATCCCTTTCTCACTCACCTTCTCTTTTTACCTTTTCTCTCTACTCCGTTACATGGCAATATTTTCTCCACTCCTCTCTCTCTCTTCTTGATTTTGCTGTGACCGAAGCCCATGCTCTCCCTCTTTCTCCGGCACCAAAGCTATGCTTTTCAGAATTTTTTATCGGTTTCCGGAAGTATCACTTCGGTTCCGATTCCTAAAAGTAGAACTAATGTCCAAGCGGTCCCATTCCAAATTTCAAGAAAAAACCAAACCAATTGCATATACTTATTTTTTACTTTTTATTTCTTCAAAAAATTAATATAATTTGAACTAAACCCAAATACAATGTTTTTCTCTTATCATCGCACCATAATGACTCTTTATTTATCGTCGCTTTCATTAATATGTTGAGATTTGTCACTCTCTCTTATTATGATGGGAAAAAAGTAAAAAAATTATCGATTCCCGGTCCTAGGATCAACCGATCCGATCCTTGATTCTCAAAATTAGGAACCGATCACCTCTACCGAGCATCATCCTCTCCCTCTCTTACTCCAATTTTCGAGTTGTTCACACCTGCATTTTCTTCTTCGTTTGCGGCCACCGTCACTCCCTCTCCATTAGTTAAAGCTTTTCCAGATTTGCTGACTATCAAGCCAAGCCCTCTCCCTCTCTATCTCTTCTTGAATTTTGACCCTGCTGATGGAGCCATTTTCCAGATTTATCTAAACGGAAGCAGCTCTCTTTATTGCTCTACTTCATCTTCTTTCTCAGTTTGGACTCTACTCATGGGGCTCATGTTCGTTCCCAGAAACTCTTAAATATTTTCTGCATCGCCACTCTCCCTCGGGGTCCCTCTCGGATCTTCAGATTTTCTAGATCTTTTATTTCGTCTTCTTGCATTGTCGGTTGGGATAGAGAGACCGCAGCAAAGAGACAAGGGGTGTTTGTGGGCTCACCGGACACGTGTCGATCAACAAATGAAATGTTTTATTACCCAAATCAATGAAATATTTTCTCAACTATAACAAGTAGGCTTGAGCCATTGCTTTTGTCATGGACTTTACAACTATTTGGGAGTTTCTACTTTCTAATGAGCAACAGGAAAAAGAGATCTATAGAGGCCTAAAAACAAAGAGCATAATCTAGCTAGCTTGATTTTTTAAAAATAAAAAAATTGCAGCTCTAATATATTGCTTTTTTGAGCAGCTAATACTTTGAAAATCGAGGAATTAATTTAATTGTTTTCTTTTTTTGCCTTAGCAGAGAATAACTCGGCGTGCAAAAGCAATTAATCGAGCCATGGACAAAGTGTTGGAAGACATCATCAGAGAACACGAGGAAGACACGACTGGAAAATACAATGGCGACTTTATAGACGCATTCCTCTCCATCATGGGCTATCCCATAAATAGCTCGCAAGATGAGCCGGTTCACATAATGGGTCGGACCAACATCAAGGCCATAGCCCTTGACCTGATAGTCGCATCGTACGAGACATCGTCCATCGCAATCGAGTGGGCGCTGTCCGAGCTGATCCGCAACCCACGCGTGATGAAACGCCTCCAGCAAGAGCTTGAAGCCGTCGTCGGGTTGGGCCGGACTGTCGAGGAGTTAGATCTGCTGAAGCTGAATTATTTGGACATGGTGGTGAAAGAGAGCTTGAGGTTGTATCCGCCGGGCCCGCTCATGATCCCACATGAGTCCATGGAGGACGTCGAGATCGCCGGTTATTACATTGCGAAGAGGACTCAGGTCATCGTGAACGCGTGGGCCCTTGGGAGAGACGCCAACACTTGGGCTGAGAACGCAGAGGAGTTCTTCCCGGAGAGGTTCGCGAACAGCGGCATGGATGTCAAAGGACGACACTTCCAGCTCATACCGTTCGGGTCAGGTCGGAGAGGCTGCCCGGGGATGAACTTGGGCCTCGTTAATGTTCGCCTTGTTTTGGCCCAGTTAGTGCATTGTTTCGACTGGGAGTTGCCGGACGGGATGTCGCCGAGCGAGCTGGACATGAGCGAGGACTTTGGGTTGACAATGCCGAGAGCGAAGCACTTGATCCTAAGGCCGAGTTATCGCCTGCTTGTTTGAAGTTTTGCAAGGTCCGTTTTTTTTATGATCAAAATATGTTTTCTAGCGTTGATGTCAAACGAACAATAAGAGATTAAATAAAGAAAGACCAACCCTGGAATTGACCGAGTGGTACGGGCCTTCCCGTGCTTTCGGCTCTGAAACCGATGGTGGCAGGCTCAATTCCTATCACGACGGGGAATTTATATGTAAGTGGGAGGTTACGATGGTGGTTTTTATGCTAGTTCCTCTGCACGATCGTGCTCCTAGCTAAAGGGAAAAAAGGAATGTTGGAAAGGAGAAAGATGATGGGTAATGTTAGAATGCGAGCTCTAGATATGTGATTTGCTACTTTGTTAAATAAATTCAATTTTCTAAAAATTTGAATTGCTGAAATGGTAATGGTTCAAATATAATAAAAATGCCATGGCATATTGCTTAACCCGTATTATATATTGAACCTTGAATATGAATGTCGGGACCGTGGCTTCGCACTAATATTTTAGTCTCCATCTTCTCTACTCTTTCTAAGTAAAGAGTAAAAGCCATTCATCTTCCATTTCCTCATTCCAATGTGAAAAATCTTAAGAACACGGAACAAGGAACGAAAGCTCCAGCGATGTTCGAGATTTTTTATTATTTTTTTGATAAACAACTTATCGTAAATATCTCCGTTTCCAAATTTCTTTTCAATTATTTTCAAAAAAATTAGCACACATGTCGACCAGATAGTTTCGCAAAGAAAAGTCGATGTGATTTGTCCCGGAACCACCCCTACTTTTTCTCCCACTTTATGTGACTGAATTCGCGATTGTGGCCCCACTCGAACAGTCCGCCTCTTCTTTCTATCTCCATCTCTCTTTGCCTAACGCCGGAGCCCGTGACAGGAGGTGAATAGACAGGTGCTCATTTCTCATTACAAAAGCTTCCCACGAAATCATTGGCCTAATTCCGTAAAATTCTTCCTCTATTAGCCCTTTGTCCAAAACTCGTCATTAATCTTCACTAATTTTCATACCCGGTAATGATTTCATTTTAAAGATAATTTTCTCTTCATTTTACTGATGTGAAATTATTACCGATATAAAATTATCACATCAGATTAGGACTAAATCACGAGATAAATTTGAGAATAAATTACAAATTTAGCGATTTCCTTAAACAAAATAAAATTCGTGGTTAACGAGTTATTTCCAGCTATTTGCCGAATTCGTGGTTGCGTAAATTATTCTATGTACTATATTTATATAAATGTTGATAACATGTTTCGCTAGCCAACCTTCATCTTTCGCCCATCTTCCATGCCAAATCAAGCGCCTAAAGCTTTCTTGGCACGTTCAGCCACATGAGCCCTAACTCACACCTGTTGTTAAATGGAAAGGGCGTCTCTCTCGTTGCCTACTTGTACAAAAAGCGATCGGTTCATCACTCTCCATATATCTCCGCTTCATCCTCTACGTCTACAAAAACCCTCTGCACCAAGACAAGACACAACCTTCAACCTGCAAATGGAGACTTCCCCACTCGCCCTTCTCTCGATCACCCTTCTTCTAATATCTCTCTACTTCTTCTTCCACCACCTCCTTCGCCGCCGGAATGCCCCCAAGCTGCCGCCAGGTCCGCCCCCACTGCCCGTCATCGGGAACCTCCACCAGCTCGGCAACCTCCCCTACCGTAGCCTCCACAGCCTTGCCAAGTCCTACGGCCCCATCATGTCCCTCCGCCTCGGCAACAAGCCGACGGTGGTGGTCTCGTCGCCAGAGGCGGCCGAGCTTGTCCTCAAGACCCACGACAGCATCTTCTCGAGCCGCCCGAGGGTGGATGCCGTGCACCACATATCGTACGGCAACAAGGGGATCGTGTTTGCAGAGAGCGGTGCGTACTGGCGGGGCCTGAGGAGGCTGTGCATGCTGCAGCTGCTGAGCCCGGCCAAGGTGGAGTCGTTCGCGCCGATGAGGAGGGAGGAGCTGGGGAGGATGGTCGAGAGGATGAGGGCGGCAGTGGCAGCATGTGAGGCGGTGGACGTGAGCGAGGAGGTGGGGCAGCTGATTGGGGACATGGCGTGTAGAATGATATTCGGATGCAGCACAAGAGATAAGTTCAACTTGAAGCCTGTGATTCGCGAGGTTCTGAATTTGATCGGGGCTTACAATTTGGCGGATTATGTGCCTTTTCTTGGAGCTCTCGATCTTCAGGTATTTTGCATTTCTATTATTATGGGTTTCTCTTATTCTTTCATTTTTCTTTTTTTTTTTTACTTATGGTAACTTCAAGATTTGTGAAATATTTATGTAGTATGGTAAATTTTTGCTTGCTGCATATAGAACAGTGAATTGGAATTATATGAATTACGGTTAACTCATTGCTTTTGTCACGTACGTACGCAGTGCTTATAAGTTTGCAATTGGTGGGGAGTTTCTACTTTCTATGAGCAACAGGAAGAAGAGATCAAGAGAGGCATAAAAACAAAGAGCATGAATCTAGCAAGCTGGGGAATTGGCAACTTCTATTACGTTGCTTTTCAAAAATTCAAAGAAGAAGCATGTTTAACAATTATGGTTTTGCCTTGGCAGGGAATGACTGGGCGCGCAAAAGCAGTTAAGCGGGCCCTGGACAAAGTGTTGGAAGACATCATCAGAGAACACAAGGAAGACACGACTGGAAAATACAAGGGCGACTTTATAGACACGTTGTTGTCCATGGTGGGCCATCCCATAAACAGCTCGCAAGAGAAGCCAGGTCACATAATGGGTCGGACCAACATCAAGGCCATAGTCCTCGACATGATCGCCGCGTCATACGAGACCTCGTCCACCACAATCGAGTGGGCCTTGTCCGAGCTGATCCGCAACCCGCGCGTGATGAAGCACCTCCAACAAGAGCTAGCAGCCACTGTCGGGTTGAGCCGGACCGTCGAGGAGTCGGATCTGCCTGAGCTTAATTATTTGGACATGGTGGTGAAAGAGAGCTTCAGGCTGTATCCGCCCGGCCCGCTCCTGGTCCGCACGAGTCCACAGAGGACGTAGAGATCGCCGGGTATTACATCGCGAAGAGGACACAGGTCATCGTGAACGCGTGGGCCCTTGGGAGAGACACCAATGCTTGGGCCGAGAATGTAGAGGAGTTCTTCCCGGAGAGGTTCGCGAACAGCGGCGTGGACGTCAAAGGGCGAGACTTCCAGCTCATACCGTTCGGGTCGGGTCGGAGAGGCTGCCCGGGGATGAACTTGGGCCTCGTTAATGTTCGCCTTGTTTTGGCCCAGTTAGTGCACTGTTTCGACTGGGAGTTGCCGGAGGGGACATCGCCGAGCGAGCTGGACATGAGCGAGGACTTTGGGTTGTCAATGCCCAGAGCGAAGCACTTGATCCTGAGGCCGAGTTATCGCCTGCCTGTTTGAAGTTTCGCATGGTTTTCTTTTTCTTTCTCATGATCAAATTATGTTTTCTAGGGTTGATGTCAAACGAACAATTAAGAGATTAAATAAAGAAAGACACACTTAATAACTTGAATAACATGAAGAAGACCAACCCTGGAATTGACCAAGTGGTACGGGCCTTCCCGTGCTTTCGGCTCTGAAATCGATGGCCGTAGGCTTAGTTCCTGTAATGGAGAATCCATATTTACGTGGGAGGATATAGTGTTGGGTTTTTATGCTAGTTCCTCTGCACGGTCTTGCCCCTAGTTTAAAAAAAAAAACGAAATAATAGGAAGGGGAAAGATGATAGGCAATGTTAGAATTCGAGCTCTAGATCTATGCTTTGCTACTTTGTTAAATAAAGTCGATTTTCTAAAAATTTGAATTGTTGGAATGGTGATGGGTCAAAAATTTAAAAAAAAAATGCCATGGCATGTTACTCGACATGTATTATATATTAAACCTCAAATATGGATGTCGAGAGTGTGGCTTCGCACTAAAATATTTAAGTGGGGTGGTTCCGGAACAAATCACATTAACCTTATTTACAAAATTATCCGGTCGTCGTGACCTATGTAATCATTTTTGAAAAATAATTAAAAAGAAAAATGGAAATATAGATATTTACGATAAGTTGGTTATCAAAAAAATTATAAAAAATCTCAAAGATCATTGGAGCTTTCGTTCCTCATTACCGCGTTTGTAAGATTTTCACATTTGAATGAGGAAAAGGAAGATGAACGGCGTTTTCTCTTATTTAGATAGAGTAGAAAAGATGGGGATAAGATAAATTGAGTTCAATCAATAAAGTATGCAATCGGAGTAGGTGTCATCACAACACGTGCATACTTTTTTAGTTCTTTATAAATCTTTCAACTTTTTGGTTTTTCTACATTTTTATTTTATTTCCTAACATCACTTTATTTTGTTATTTTCCTTTTTTTATTTAATATAAAACTTCATCCAGGTAATATTTTTACATGAAGGATTTTGATTAAATGGGTGGGCTTTTCATAGGCTGGTTAAATATGGATGTGTTTTACTATTATGGATTGACGTTGGTTTAGGTGGATCGCTAAAATTGTATTACATAAAAATTGATCAATGTGAATTATATAAGTCAATTTGGATCAGACCATTTTTTATTCAATCAAAATCCGACTCAGCCCATGCATTTGACTAACCTATTTAGGATAAGCCTAAGATCTTTAGAGGTCCGCCTGCTGCCCCCAGTGGAATGTGACATATACAATTGTCATGATACAACATTATAAAGTGACACGTACCTCATAGTATAAAGCAAACTCAAAAATATTCTTTAATCCAAACTTTTGCGGAAAAAAAAAGAAAATCAAATCCTAATCATGTCATAAGATTAACAATACTGTTATATTCCTAAGTGGTAGACAAAATGATAATTTTTTGTTGCTATCGGTTAACATGGTTAGTTAAAAAGGTACAAGTGTTTCCTCATATTTTATACATTACTCACATTGAAATATAGCGCAAAGTTAATATTTTTCTCCCGACACACATTTATGTCGTCTTTCGCTGGGTGTGAATAAGGGAAAAAAAATGGAAAATTGTGCAGAACTAAGTTTTGAAAAGTGAATCATAGTCAAACCTTGCCCGACAGCCACCGCAAAGTACACTGGATTCCCATGAATAGCCTCCTCCTTTTGCCATCCAAGCATGTTCTTGGGGAGAAATTTGTGGATGCGGTATATTATTCATGAATCCAATTAACATCACAATATCTCAAATAAGGAAACAAAAAATTTCAAAAAATCAAATTAGATAAAATTCTTACCTAATTCAAACTATCGCAGGATATGATTTCCGAATTTGAACTCAACGGAATGGGCTCGGTACCACGGACGAGGGTGACAGTGACCGGCGACGGGTAGTGGTCCTCAGTCAAGTATGGTGGTGTGCTGGTGGGCCGCGGTGGTGGTGCTCGTCGGCAGTTATTGCGGTGGATGTTTCGCCATGGGGTCTCAGCAGCAATGAAGCTCTGGTTGGCAAGGGCTTCTCGACAAGGATTCTCAGGGGGTGTTTGGTTCAGCTTTACAAAGGGGCTTTGGGCCTCCAAAGCCCTTTGGGGGAAATATTTTGTGTTTGGTAAATTATTTTGGAAGCTCCTTGGCCAAATGTTGGCCTTCTCAAGGCTGACAGCTCAAGGCACCCTAGGGGGTGCCTTGAGCTTTCAGCATTCTCGGAATGCTACTGTTCATCTCTTTTTTTTTTTTTTAAAGTTCTGGAAGCTGTTCATCTTCTTCGGGCAGTCTCCGGCGGTCGGTGAGGGAGAGGGCCGGCGAGGTCGCCTGGGGTCGGGCGACCCCCGGCGAGGCAGATCCGCCGCCGCCGGCGGTCGCCCGAGGCCAGGCGACCCTCGGCGGGGTCGCACGACCGCCTGGGGTCGCGCGACCCAGGCGACGGCCGCCCTGGGTCGCGCGACCCCAGGCGGCCGTGCGACCCCGCCGAGGGTCGCCTGGCCTCGGGCGACCCTCGGCGGGGTCGCACGGCCGCCTGGGGTGGCGCGACCCAGGGCGGCCGTCGCCTGGGTCGCGCGACCCAGGGCGGCCGTCGCCTGGGTCGCGCGACCCAGGGCGGCCGTCGCCTGGGTCGCGCGACCCCAGGCGGTCGTGCGACCCCGCCGAGGGTCGCCTGGCCTCGGGCGACGGCCGGCGGCCGCGGATCTGGCTCGCCGGGGGTCGCCTGACCTCAGGCGACGGCGGCCGGTGGCCGGCTCCGACGGCCGGCGACCGGTTCCGGCGATGAGTAAGTTTTGTTTTTTTTTAAATAAATAAAATAATTCTCAAAGTCCTTTTGTTAAAAAAATTTACCAAACACTATATTTTGGTCAAAGTAACTTTACAAAATATTTTTACCAAACACCATTTGCTTTTCCCCAATGGACTTTCACTCAAAGGTATTTGCATTACCCCGAATGCATTCTCCTAAAGCCGAACCAAACAGGCCCTCAGTGGGTACTGCCTGACTCAGCTAACGCTTGAAAGACTTCTCCAACCTGTGAGGACAACGTGGAACCAAAATAACAGGCTCGCCG
Source organism: Syzygium syzygioides (assembly GCA_031216285.1). NCBI lineage: Eukaryota > Viridiplantae > Streptophyta > Magnoliopsida > Myrtales > Myrtaceae > Syzygium > Syzygium syzygioides. The sequence goes on along the minus strand of CM062252.1, from coordinate 31,787,973 downwards.
GTCAAGATGAGCACTCAGTGAAGCACACGCGCGAGTAGGGCTACGAGTGTCACTAGACCTGTCAAATAGACAGGTCAGGTTGGATTTGAATTGAGTCGAAAATAATCCAACTCAAATTAAATGATCCATACCCGACTCAATCCCTATTACTAAAACACTTGTATATTATAATATAGAAAAACTCATACTCAAACTGAGATAAGAGTGCGGAGTGAGTGAGTGCTAAATTGAGTTAAGACAAGAGAGATGAATTGAGTTTAAATAAGTTATAAATTCATTTACGACCCATTTAACACACATATTATGTTTATACCCATTTACTGAATATAATTGATCAATTTATGACCCATTTACTAATATATAGGATTTTATTTTTTTGGTCAGATACTTATATATGGGTTAAGAAATAGATTTATAATCTATTTTGACGGGTCTAAGTGTCACACAAATATCAGGGACCGGAACAGGTAGTCTCGGGATTGGCTGGACACCCAGGAAACCTGCAACAAAAACAACTCGCGAATACTTTTGGTTATAGATCTCAGCTAGAGGATCAACAAGTGTGTCAATGTAGGATTGCCGAGGAAGACTGCTATGTTGAACAGCGACTGGAAGCGTCGGATGTTGCAGATGATGGTGCAAAAGCTGCTGGGCGTGGCAAAGGAAGCTACGGCAGCTTGCAGGTGGAGTAGTGGTGTGAGCAAGGCGCGATCCAGACTGAGAACGCACAGGAAAGCGTCTGGAACGTCGCTGATGCGGATGAAGCATCGAGGAACGAGAGGGCTTGCGGCTCTGGAGATGTCACGAGGAAGGAGGAGCTCGCGGTTCGCGAAGAGAAGGGTGAAGGACGTGCTCCTCTTTTTTTCCTTTAAGCTCTCCGTGGTGAGAAAAAATTAAGTGGCTGCCAACCACCACGTCACCATCCCATGCGGCATGCATGAACCACTCAATATTCGACATGTGCTGTGATGTGAAATTAAAAAATTGAATCCAGAACCTTTCTTTCTTTTCCCTCTCTCCTCTTAATAAGATTGACACACGCAACATTTTGGGCATAAACGACAACATTTCTCTTCCCCGACCCTATTTCTGGCAAGAAATAGAAAAATCTATTTCTCTTTCCCAAAAAGTAGTGTTTGATAATAACATAAAATTTATGTTTCCTGAATAGAAATTCGTTTCATAACAATATAAAATTTATGTTCCCACCAGCTAGTGAGCGGCGACAGAAGACCAACAGGTGAGCGGCATGGATGGCATGCCAGCAGTCGGTGGCGAACGGCCGGCCGACAAGTGGCGGCGGCAGGCGACAGTAAACGTCCGGCCGGCCGATGAGCGTCGATGGACAGCATGCTAGCAAGTGGCGACGGCGGCGGCGGATGGCCAATCAATGAGCATCGGCGGTGACAGTGGATGGCTGGCCAACAAGCGAGGAGCGGTAGGCAACAAGGGTGAGCAATAAAAGAGAGTTGTTATTTTTATTTCTATTTCAAAAAGAGAAAAGTAGAAAATTTTAACTTCTCATTTCTATTTCAAATATATTTTTAGGCCAAATTTTGTTTTAGAAATAAAAAAAATGAAATTATTTTACTAAACGGATTTCTGTTTTAAACTTGTTTTCGGGAACAAAAAAGTAAAAAAATAGGGAAACAAAATGATTATCATTCGCGCTTATTACCTTCTCTCTCTTTCCTTTTGTAAAAGAACTCTTTTCCAGACAAGGAGATCCTCCTTCGCTCTCTCAAATTTCACTCCCTCTCTCTTCGTCCAAAGACACACTCTCCCTTCAGTTCTAGCACTTCGCCTACGATGTCGCCACCACGAGCCCTATCGGCGGCTCCGATTTCGCCAAGAGCCCCATCATTGCTGGGTTTGAAGCTCATATCTCCGCCTCCAGCATTTCGGCTCAGATTTGCCTCATGCGCATTGTGACTCTTTTTCTTGTGGATTTTGGCTTCCAAATCTGGGTGTGACTCCTTCAAAACCATGGATACTTTTACTGTCAGCTCCCACCAGAAAACCTCCCTCTCCTTAAAAAACATGGAATCTTGCATTCTATGGATGAGGCCTTCAAGCTCTCGTTGTTGCATTTCGGGGTTTCTTGAGATTTTGCTGACTTGGGTATGTTCTTTTGTCTGTTGGGCCGTGTCGCGACCTAAAATTTCTCTCAGGCTAATGGATTGTTAAGATTAAACCTAACTCGGGCCCTCCCAAGCCCTACCAATTCGCAACTTAGGGTTTAAGTTTTTAACATGCAAAAAGTTTTCATGCTTGGAGTCGCCACTAATCTATTTATGGTAGGTCGATTAGAAACCTAAATAAAACATGGGGAGATATGTTTTATTCCTACGAACCAGAGATTCTAAGTTCGGGGACTTGGTTACATTAGATCTAATCTAACGCCCTTTCGGTACCTTCTCTTTTCAAAAAAAAATATTTATGCAGGCAGTCTGGATTCATTTTATTACCTAATTACTAACGTGTGAGGTGTTCATGCAAGTGCGCAAACCCACCAATTTAACATCCAAGAAAGCAATAAATAAATTGCAAAGATAAGGAGGAAAACTCACCTCAAAGCAATGAAAGCTTTTGCAAATGTTAGCTAGAAAATCACATTAATAACCCTAATGTAATTCCACTCAAATCTATTTTTTAGGGTTTTCTTTTATGAGAACTAACCTATATGCAGTGCATGTAATACAATTACTATAATGCGATGACGTACAAATCATGCCTATTTTAACGTGACTCACAATTTCATGATCCTAACATATAATCACTAAATGATATGCAAGCAATGACATGTCATATATGATGACACGGCAAGTTAGGAATGACGTGATAAGATGACATGCGACATAGCATATGTGAATGACGTAGCAAGAAGACATGCAACGTGGCAAGTAGCAATGACATAGCAATGATAATGATGCAATTAATCTATATGACATGCACATGATACCCTTTTTGTATTTTTCATTGAAATTCGGAATAAAAAAATGCCTAAAATAACATGAAATCTAACAACTTCTTTTTTTGTATTTTTTATTAAAATTCGAAATTAAAAATTATTCAAGTTGAAAATGCAATCTATTCTAATTTATCCTAAAGTAACTCATTCTTTTTGGGATTTTCATGGAAATTCGAAATCTTAAAATAACCTAAATAATCTATTAGGAATAAAATAACACCTAATTTAAACTAGGAAACAAATCATCTCAAGTCCCAATTTAAATTAAATAATTATCCTATCTTCTAGATATATTTAGGGTTCCCTAAACATGCAAAGCTTCTAATTGAAATCCTAACTAAAAAATCAAACGACACCATATCACAAAATATTATCGACATCCATTTGAATTTAGAAACAAAGATTGACAAATCGTATCCCGGGCACGAGGATCGGATTGGCCAATTTTTCACGCAATCGCGAATCATATCTCGGGCAGGAGATCGGATTGACGATTTTCCGTGCGATCGCGAGTCATATTTCGGGCATGAAATCGGACTGTCAATTATATGCACGTTGTGAAATTAGGAAATAATTCCTAATTTAAATCTACTTGAGAATTTCATTGATATGAATAATATTTGAAGATTCAAACAATAATGCAATTTCACAAATTAGGCAACACAATATACGAAAATCGAATTAATGAAGATTCTTACCTAATTTGCAATATTTTCTTTCCAAATTCGGATGGACGACGGATCCGGATTGCGGATTGCGGGACTCGAACGGATGGTGGCTTGCGGTGTGACTCAGCCCCAATGACTGGCAAAGGGACTTGTGGTGGCTATGGTGATGCACCGGAGATTGTGGCTCGCAAAGTGGTGGCGGCGGCGGCGTCTCGAGTGGCTCTCAGTTTCGCCGGAAGTGGATGCGAAAAAAGTATGAACTTTTCTCTTTTCCCGTTAACGTATCGTCCACGAATAACACCTGCATAAAAAGCTTCTCTTTATTTTTCTATTCTGACCAAACAATCCCACGTTCCAGTTTTAACCAAATTTGGCTTTTGTCCTTTTTATGACTTTTGCTTTCCTCAACAGCAAGCAAAAGACAAAACCATCGCTTCAAGCTTCTCTGTTCTATCAACTCTTGGCGTCTCTTCGTGTTGAGAACGTTGATATGGAATAGACTCTGGAGACAATTGCGGATGAAACACTCCGGATAAGAAGTCGTCGAGACTGGGTCAGGATCGTCAGAAGACTTCAAAAGCTTGCATGGACTGATGCGTGGGTATCCGATTGTTAGCAGGTCGTTGCTGGATGGCGTTGGCTCGCTGTAGGAGTTGCTGGAGTCTTCGGGATCTGCTTGCTGGATGCCCGAGACTGTTGGGGGTGTAGCTGTGCTGGTCGTTGGGAGTGCGGCTGTGCTCGTCGTCAAGAAAGAGGCACAGAGATGGTGATCACTGTGAACTTGCTGGTGAAGACCGGCCTCGCTGCGTGAAGTCCGAAGCAGTGGTGAAGCGTGACAAACCACGCAGACGTTGAAAACCTGCAGAAAATAGTTAGACCGCACGGATGTTCTGCAGGACAACGATCGGGACAAAAGGCACGCCGCCCCTCTCTCTCCCAACTCTCGCTCACAATTTTTTTGTATATGTCAAGTCTGTGTTTTTCTGAATGGTCCTCCCCCTTTTATATGCAAAACAACCAAGATTTTTCGGGAAAGGACGTGGTCAACTTTCCTTATGCAGAACGTATATTTTATTCCTTTCCTCCCTTAGAGTTATATCTTCCTTCTGATCATGGGCACGGGGAGGTCTTCTCGGCAGCATACTCTTTCTTGTTTTGAGAAAGATATATTGCTCAAATAATATATGCCCGAACGTGAATATTTCTTTCCTAGCTAGTTCTCGCGGGCTTAGCTCAATTAGCTTGATTTAAGCTCTGGTGCCATTCGCTCGGGTCCATTCGCCGTCGGTCCAATAAATATGCAAGCTCTATGGGCCTAATTAACTATGAAATGCTCCTAATATCTATATGCAATTTAACTAAATAATTAATAATATTTTTTTTAGGGACCGAGATCGATCCCTAATTTTTATGCAATGAATGACTAATTGGATTTTCAAAATTTAGGTGTTAACAGGCCGTGAAGGAATATCTCTGTTTTTTTTAAAGGGTATAAAAAGTCTTCTTCTGTATGTGGGCATTTGGCCTTCTTGGGGGGTCAAAAATTGTATCTTTATTGGCAAAATCAAGAATAAGACTCAGTTGATACCACTGTGAAAATATTTAAAATTAAATTGATTCAATTGAAAGTTTTATGGTTAAATTGGTACCAATACAATAGCCTTTTTAGGCTATTGTATTGGTACCAATTTATGTGATCGAGCCTTGACCCTCAAGCACATATGGCTTCTCTTTACTGACAAGGAGTCCATGTGGTGCAAATGGATTCATTCCAACTTTTTACACAAGGCAAACTTCTGGGTGGCCTCCAAACCCACTTTTTGTTCGTGGACTTGGAAGAAAATCCTGGATATGAGACCTATGGCCCACTCGCTGCTTCGATGGAGAATTGGGAACGGGTCATCTGTTTCCCTCTGGTTTGATTGGTGGCACAACAGAGGCCCTATGTTCCAGCTTTTCAGCAATGCTGAGATATACCAATCAAGGATCCCAAGAGACATTTCGGTCAAGGGGTTTTTTGAACATACCTGGCAACCTTCTAATACTCTGAACTCTATTTTGGGCTGGATGGACGAACAACCACCTCTTTTGGATAACCAACTAGATGTTCTTGCTTGGACGCCTCATTCCTCAGGAGCTTTCTCGGTTGCACATGCTTGGGATCACATTAGGAGGAAAGGTCCTACAGTCACGTGGCATTCTTTTGTTTGGGATCGGAGTATCACTCCTCGCCACGCCTTCCTCCTTTGGCTCATTTCTGTTAACCGGCTACCCACCCAGGTTTTCCTTTTACAAAACCGTAGGATTGCCGATGCTTCTTGTGCCTTTTGTGGCCTAGTTCCGGACTCTATTAATCATCTCTTCTTCGAGTGCTCCTCGACCAGTAGACTGGCTTCATTCTGGGCTACTAAATGTAGCCTTCCCTGGCGCAACAAACCTTGGCAAGAGCATATTGAGTGGGCCATGCAAGTATGTGGGGGCCCTTCCTTTGCCCATCGCTTATCGAGGTTCTCCTTTGGTGCATTATGCCATTTTATCTGGACTGAAAGGAATAATGCATTATTCAGAAACAAGACAATCTTTATCCCGGGTATGCGCAAACACCTCCTCAAGGTGGTGATGGACAAAGCTATATCCATTGGGACGGTTGATGACACTCCTGCGAATCGTATCTTCCAAAGAAGGTGGGGCCTTACTATATCCCCTTCTCATGTGACTTCGGCCTCTTAGCCGGCGCTTCGGTCATTTATGGTGGTTCGGTTCCTCACCTTTTGGCTGGTTCGTTGTCTTGCTGCTCCGAAGACAAAGGAAGACCTCCTAGCTTTGGCTGGTGTCAGCGTTTTTTCTTTTCCTGTTTCTTGTATCTAGTTGGCCTTTTGGCTTTCCTTGTATCTAGTCCCTGCTGGACCTTTCTTGCCCTTGTCTGGACATGCTTGTGTCCTAATTTGGTCAGGACTTGGTTTGAGCTTAGGTTGTTTTTGGTGTCTTGAAAAGTTATACAAATTCTTACCCTTACCAAAAAAAAAAAAATACAATAGCCTTTTTAGGACTTTTCCCCCTCAATTTTGCTGCAATCCTCTGTCTTCCAAACTATTGCTCCCATAGATCACTAAACAAACTAGAAATTAGATACAAACCTAATCTATGTGAAAACTATATCAAAGAAAGAAGGAGAAAGACAAATGTCTTTTATTTTTTTTGTTTAAAAAACCAAAAGCTAAATTAAGCGACTAAAACTTGCATCTTGCATCTTTGCTTAAGTTGACCATCCATCAATTTTTAAAATCTTTTAAATTGTCATATTAAAGGCAAAAAGTTGTAAACCAAACAAGTGAAGCTCAGGAACTTTGTCCTTAAGTTGGTTTTTTAGAAATATTTTAACATCAAATTAAGTGAATTTCTAAAATTATCTTAGTTATTATTTTAGATTCTGAATAACATGTAAATACGGTATGTTGTGAATAGGTTGTGGCTTTTAATAGTTTTCTAATTTTGATGACATATCGTAAGAGGTTTAGATAAGCATTTAGTTTACTGTAATCTTGAAGTAGCAAGATTTACGTAATTTGTTTGATTTTCTTATACTTGTTATTCATTGAACTCGACAAATTGAATAAAATAAATTGTACTTTAAATTAGAAGCACTTTACTAAATACGTAAAATACATTATGAGTATGTTCCATTTTGTTGGTCTTTAAATTAAGTGAATTTCTTTATTTAATGCAGCTTTTTTATATTTTGAAAATTAACATATTTGAAGATACTTTCTCTTTATCCGTGTTTTTAAATTTAAGTTAATAAGAGGCAAAAGTTTGTATAATGCAAGTTTAAGATCAATATGAATATTATAGAAATCTTGAAGTGGCATGATTTATGTGCATTGTAATTTCCTTGTATTATCACCTAATTCAACTACTTGAATGATATAAATGACACTTCAAATTAGAATTTTTTGGTTCAAGGAAATATTTATTTGACAAATAAAATTTACTAGCACTCATGAGTTTTGTATTACGCGTATCTCTTTCTCTGATAAAATATATTTATATTTCGAGAATACTAGGTTTGAAGATACGATCTCTTTATCCAATTCTGAAGTTTAAACTTCTGATGAATAGAAGTCTGTACATTGCAATTCAAGATAAAACATATTGAACAAAATATATTATTTCATTAAGAATATATTTGAAGTATTTTTTTCTTTAGTCATTATTTTAAACTTAAAACTCAATAGCAAGTGAGAGTTTAATATGTCAAATAATTAAACTAATACTTACTGGTCGAATGTGAACCATGGCGAAAGCATGTCACGGGAAGTCACACCGCGAGTAGAGAAGTAAATATTCTCTCAATTTTGGCTTTTAAATGTACCTAGTATTTTAGAAAAAAACGAATTTGGTCTTTTATATGGGAATACCGACCACATTTCCCTGTGATTTTTATTTTATTTCATTTTATTTTTCTTTTTTGCATTTGGGGAACGTGTTTGATCATCACCTCAGGAAAGTGGTTAATTTGACGAAAAGGAAAGAGATGCTGAGCACCGAGGAAATCACAAAGCTTAGTCAAAAAGCAACGGACACGAACGCTACTCCTCTAAACAAAAGAAAAGCAAACGCAACACAAAAATGCAGAGAATCTTTTAGGCAGCTTTTTAGCAAGCAACGCCATTCATGTATTCCATTACCTCAAAGATTGTCCAAACAATTCATAATTGAACTTGTTGTTTCGTACCTCCTTACATGGTCTGCGTTCGATTTGGTTGCCAAAAAGGTTCAATCGAAACAAGCCGTTTTGCTTCGGGATGGATAGCACGTCACCAAAACTGGAGGTCATGATCATGAAGCCTGTGTTTCTGAAGGCCGGAGTGCCCCTAGTTCTATCCATGGCGGGTTTCATTTGTGCTAGGATCATGTGGAGAAGGAGCAGCAGCGCGCAATCTAAAGCTTCTTCGTCGCAGGACCAGGTGAATGTGAAAGACCCCGACAGTGAAGATGGTGGATATGATGAGCATGAGAGCTCTCGGAGCTTGAATTTCACGTGTACGGACTCGATAGAAGACGAAGAGCAATTCGCGGCGAATCCACAATCTTTGATAGGAAGCTCCTCCGGAGTTTGGGATCATTTGACTCGCAATTGCGAAGGAGAAGAGATCTTAGCCCTGAGAAGCACGGTTACGGACCTTCAGGACAGAGAGCTGAAACTGGAGATGCAGTTTCTCCGGTACTCCAATTTGAAGGAGCGAGAATCAGTCTTGATGGAGATGGGACACGCGTTGCAATTGGGGATGTCTCGGCTCGAGCTTTTGAACAGGGAGGTTTCGCACATGGAAGAAGAGAACGACCGGATGGCCAATATGGCCGCCGAATATTTCAAGGTCATGGAGGAGCTTCACTATTGGAAGTCTCAGAATGGGAGGCTTCATAGGAAGGTGAAGAAGCTCCTAAGGAAAGTGAAACAGCAGCATAGGGTCTTGCGACAGAATGATCTGAGGATCGAAGAGAGAGAGGGGGAAATTTTGAAGATCCAGAGAGCTCTCGAATCGAAGACGAACGATGTCAAGAGAATAGAGGATGAGATTGATGGCCTAAGGGCCACGTTGGTTCGGTCAGAGCGGGACAAAAATGAGCTTCTGATTGAACTGAGTTCAGCAAAACCTTCAGCTCCGCGGCTCTCCAAGGTTTGAACTCCTGGTTTTTTGTTTCTGAGGTTTCTCGACACTGTCTTAGTCATTGAGAATTCACATGCATAATCAAGAAGATGATAACGACAATTAGAAATCTGTCAAACGAAGCGGAGTCATCTAACTGTTCAGACGTTGGCGAGACTGGACGATCTGAAGAACAATTATTTAGTCATCTAACTGTTGAGACCTTGCTCATCTTCTTGTCCTCTTGTTCTACGAGTCATTTTGCGTAACAGGAGGATTGGCTTTTTTGGACAGAGCAAAGCGGAAGCAACATCGACAGAAGATTGCAGTTGCCTGTTGAAGGAAATAGAGCACCTCCGGACGGAACAGGCGGCAGGAGAGAAGGAACTGATTCACCTGAGATGGAGCAACGCTTGCCTGAGGCATGAATTGACGAAGAACGACCATGTCCATGAGCAGAACATGATGAAGGGCCATTCTTCTGAATTGGCCCTCACAGTTTCGACTGATATTGAAGACTGCAACTACGAGAATGGACTGAAAAGGTCGAATTCCGCAAACGGCGGGTACTCCTCTTACGCAGGAACTGGCAATCATGTTCACTCAAAAAAGGCAAAGATACTGCACAAGCTCAAGAAATGGGTGGAGGGGAATGACAAGACGAATGCGAAAGAAGCCGAGAAAGCGAAGCAAGAGGTCGGATGCTTTGTGAGGCATTCAGTTTCGGATGATGTAGAGGAGGAGCACATGACCGGGGCAAGAAGATCCTGTTCCGGCACATAAATATGGCTGCGACCGAAGCGAGCAGTGCCGATCATTAGTCGGTAACCCAATTTGCTGACACCAAACCATGACACTGATTGTATAAGCTCGTTCACCGGTGTTTCGCTTGAATCGTCCGGAACTTAATAGCTAATAACTAGTCCGGTATTATCTTGCTGCTCTCGCAGCACCTGTTCTGATCCATGTGTTGTTCATGAAAAAGTATTTAATTAATTAAATTGATTAATTGCATCATTAATGCACAATAACCCACTTTTTAGTCCTAATGATAATCCCTCCCACATCATTGCTGCACAAAGTCCACGTGTCTATATAAGACAAGCATTTCCATTTTATGGTTCAAAAATCTGTGTGAAGTTGATGACAAGGATGAGAACAACGATTCTCCACTTTTTCAAGAAAATTCCTTGGGGTCGCTCTAGATTAGGTCTGCTTGTCCTCCTTATTCAAGTTCAAAGGTTTGAATCATCACACTTACATAATTTCTTGTGACCACTCCTAACAGCACATCTTGTGTGTCTTTGGTGATTATCCGATCCGTATGAGATGGGGACTAACACTCTCCATGTAGACTAGTCCAGTGCTAGCAAAGTGTAAGACAATCTCTTGATAGAAAGAACGTGATGACATTACCATCTACTACAAATATATAACGGTGGCTACTCATGGATAGTCCTGGCCATTATATAATCAAATTGACTAAATGTAAATTTTGGTTAATTCGAGTTTTAAAACTTTTGCAAACTACGTAAAGGCCCTATAGCTTTGCTGACGGTATTCTAGTCATGGGACGCCCAAACCCTTTTGGTTTCCCAGAAAATTAAAAGGAAAATTACACATGTCACTACACTAGAGAGATAGTACGCATTTTCCCATTACCGCATAATAGTTTTTTTTTTTTGGTATAAAATTACCGCATAATAGTTACGCTATACCTTTTTGAATTTTCTTAATGTTATATCTGTTAATTATTTATCCACTTATTTGTTACCAAGTCCAATTTGCGTAAATTTTTCAAGCAAAAAAATAACTTGTTTAAAAATTTAATTGCGAAAGAAAAATTACAATAGAAACCTTGTAATATTCAAAAGCACAAGTTTGCCTTGTGATCTTTGAAATAATATGCACCCTCTTGAGCTTTCGGAAAATATGTTTTCTTCCATTACTCGAATGAAAAAATATATTAAGAAATCCAATCAGAGAGAGGGAGAGAATCCATCGCCATCTCCTGCGTAGGGATTGCACCCGGTCGAGGTTAACCAGGTTCCTAACTTGCCATGTTAGAGAATTTTAGGTTTCTTGCCACGAGAGTGATTTGATATTCTAAAATTCTGGATCAAATATACTACTAAAAAATTTCACCCACAATGTACCAAATTATCCAGATAAAATGTATATTATTTGTTTATAAATAGATCTTTTTAAAGGAACTTTGTGATTTTCAATGCATCGTTTGCCTTGTGTTACGTGTAATTACTACATTGGAAAGCAAAAATGATCTCTATTAAGGCTCGGTTAATTTCACAGAAAATGAATTATTAAGAGGATATTTTTCTTAAAATGATCATTTATTTTTATTATCAACAACAATTTATATCTAAAAATTTCCGTGACTGATGAAGACATTTTTCATTCATTCTTTTTGTAAATAATACAAACTATCGAATTTAGAAAAGCATATTCTAAATTATTCATTTTACGCAAAACAAACACATCCTCAGATGGTTTAAGGAATTTCGGACAGACAAGACTCAAAAATAAATTAATTATTCAAAATAGTCTCGCTACCCGTTATTACTCCTCCATTCCTTAGCCCCTATCCCCATTGCGATTACTTTGTTGCGCCTCTCTCTCTCTTTCTGAGGAAAAGATTGATTCGGAATGAAAAATTGGCCATGGCACATGGTTGGGTTCTTCTCCAATCCAGCAAAAGAACCAGGTCAACTTGACCAAGACCCGAACAGTTTCGGGTCGGGTTGGGTCAAGATGGGTTAAAATACTCTTTTTCTTTAATCTCGAACCGTAGTAATAATTTTGATATATCTGGTCTTGTTAGCTAATATATGTGTAATATCCTGAAAAGGGAAAATTACACAAAAAAATTCTAAACAACTATCCCAAAATGCAGTCAAGTTTTTATCATTTTGCATTTAAGACCTTTTGACGACTGCTCTGACAAGACATGCCGAAGATCTGATGTGATGTTTATGTCTTTTAGCAAATGCAATACTAATGGGGCGCTACATGAAATAATATAGCTAAATATAAAAAATTAAAATTAAAATACAGAAAAATTTTTAAAAAAATCGGAAGACACAACCCCACAAGCGAAGGCCCACTCTCTCGGCACCACGTCAGCATCTCTCATGCTAAAAAATAAAAAAAAATATTATATCGGGTGTTTGGCGTATCACACCAACAAAATTGTTTAGATAAAGATTTGATTGTACCGGATTCAAAATGTTTAAAATTTGATTGTATTTTGGGCAAAAATTTTAAAATTTTTAAAACAATTTTCAACCCTTAAAAATATATAATCAATGTAACGTCCTATATTGAGTGGGTAAATTAAAATAATTGAATAATGCTAGACAAACTAAGACTCATCTACCAAATTTGCTTGTAAGTGATGCCATAGAGGTTTGTTGGATGATTTAATGGGCCTATTGGCTTGAATAATTACTTGCGTATTGCTACATTAGATTTTTCTTTAATACAAACGTGTTCTTTAAAGCAGCAAGATGTGGAAGTTTGTTTTTTTCAATATTGTTGTGTGTTTATATTTATCTGTAAGCAATACATTAAGAATTGATATACGGGTATGCTTAGTGAATAGTGAATACTCCGCGACACTCCTTAACAAGAGCCATGAGAATTTGAAGAACAATTCTTCATTATCTAAAGTTCAAAGAGGTTTGTAAAATTTGGGCCCAACGTGTACTACTCCGCAAATTCAAGAAGTTTATATTGTTTCTTACTTCCCTACTTATAATGTGATGAAAACCACATTTTCAATCTAAAGAGTCATGTGCATTACACGTGTTTACCATTGAGGTGCACCAAGAGAATACCAAGTGAAAGAGTTTCACATTGGAGAATTCGGTATGTGGCAATTATTATATCCTAGTTGTCATATTATTCAGTGATTTTAGTTCTTAAGTGAATGAATTGGTCCGACTTCTGAATTAGGGGAGATATCTCCCTGCAATGAAGTTAGTTTCTCTTTTCAGAAATTAATGAAAAAGAGCAATGCAGGATTAACAACTATAGTAAAAAGAAAGTTCGATTGGTGTTGTATGATGATTGGAGTTTTTGACAAAGCATGGGCGTCCCTTCCAAAACTTCTTAATATTCGATAGAATCTTCTTGATGGGTGTCCTAATTTATTCAGAATAAAGTACCATTTTCATTTCCAGTGCACACATTATACATAATATCATAGAGACAATGCATTGAAACGATAATTTTCTTTTTATTTAGGTTTATAACGAGTGCCTCCGAGATATTTAATAACAAAATCATCGGTGGAAAACCAAATATGATTTTGAGTTTTTCACCATTACCCAGGAACAAACACATGAGACTTTTTTTCCCTTTCAAGTTGAAGAACGAGGGGGGGCGGGGCCCCCGGAAGAAACTTATCCAAGGCGTTCTCCGATTTCGGGCTTGCCAAAATGTGGACCAGATTCATTTACTATCTCCTCTCTCTCTCTCTCTAAAATCCATAATGTCGGAGGGAGATCAAAGCCGCTGCTCCTTTGGTTTCTCTGCTTTAACTGTCACTGCAACACGAACTCTTCCATGGGACTCTCTGTTCTCCCTCCCCCTCAACCACACGCCTTCCAAATCCACCTTCACAGCCTCTTCTCCCCAGCATTCTCCATAAGTACCCTCTCTCTCCCTCTCTCTCTCTCTCTCTCTCTCTCTCTCTCTATGAATTCAGCTGATTGTTTCTTTGATCTTGTAATTCCTCAGGAAGCAAACAAATCAGGAAGGCACCGACCGTCACTCTTTGCCGATGCTCATCATCTTCCTCCAGTGATTCTGCGAAAGCAGAGCTCACGCCGTTGCCGTTGCGCTCCGACGGAAGAAGAGCACTCCTGGCTTGTCTCCTAGTGTCAGGTCAGTTTATGTCGTCATCAGAGACGGGTGGCATTTCAAGCTCTTATGCAGCTCAGCTTCATGTGGATTGACATTGATTTGAGGATTTTCTTTCTAGATTTTTCTCTTCAAATGGGCTCATTAAATGCCAGTTTCAATCATCGGAGATTGGAAACGTAATGCAAACATCTATGCGGCATGCCCATAAAATGCGGACTTCTTTTGCTGATTGTGGAAAGGATCGATGTTTGCTGTGCTATCATGGAGTAAACTGCTCGTATGAATGAAATAGGATGTTTAACTGCCGTATGTAATGTCTTCAAAAGAAGAAAAAGAGAAACTTGACCAGAGCACTAAACTGTTCCTTCTGTGTTTTTAAGTTGAAGTCCTCTGATGAGTAAGTTGGAGTCGTAAACATTGTTTTTCCATTCTTTTTACTCCCCCTAAGGGTCGAGTTTTACACGCTGTAAACTATATAAGAGTGGGAATTCGTGGATGCATCTATCTGACAAGTTTTTTTCTATTAGAACCTACCTAAATCTATTCATCAGGGTCCTGTCATCCCTGACAGCTCTCTCAAGATTTGTCTTTGTCCTAATGAGTTGTTTATATCAGCTGCTGGCACGTGCATATCTGATGCAGCTCATGCTGTTAGCACGAGTAGAAGAGCAGTAAGTTTTATCGCCCTTACTTCATGCCTTGTTTAGAGTTGTTGTTTACATGAGCAATGATGCACTTTTGGTGGTGCTGCAGCTCCGAGGAGCCAAAGTACCAGAGAGTGATTTCAAATCCCTCCCCAATGGTCTGAAGTTAGTCACCTGAATCTCTTTTCTTCTACATTTTTTTTTCATTTATATTTTCCATGGAGCAAGTTTCTAGTCAAGACTCTTAAGTGGTGCTTTGTTTTCTACACTTTGGGAGCTCATTCTCCTGTTTATATTCAATCTATTTTCAACTATTTGAGGGCCGATGTCAATCCATTGACGCTAGATTGCATAGCTCATTCAAACGATGGCTTAGTAAGGAAAGTGAATGATCCAGACTTATGCAGAATTTAAAAGAGAATATTTTGGAATAAATTTGCAGAAACTTCAGAGCATCAAATGTCACAGAGTATCATTGCTCTCAAATTGTCACGATATTCTATTTTTGAGTGCAATTTAGGCTTTTATATCTGAAAAAGTTATTTGGAGGTGTAATTTTAATGCGAGAGGACTCATGAATGGTAACTTTGAAAATGTTCTGCTCCAGGTATTACGATATAAAAGTAGGAGGTGGAACTGAGGCTGTGAAGGGATCAAGGGTTGCAGTACGGTTGTAATTCATGCTGAATTTTATGTTTTCTGATAGACTTCAGCCCTCTTTACTTCTACTTAAATGATAGCATAATATCATGCATCTGATTGCACCTTACGTGCTATTTATGCATCGGATAATCTTTTTGTATCTTGCTCTACGAGACTTACATTGTGCAGTCATTAATTTATGAAAGGTCATGTATGGGAAGTATGGTGAGGAGAAAGGCTCTTATTATGTGAGAAAGTGGTTATCTGGAATTTTTTAAACTTATAAATGACCAGTGATACGAAATCCATCCTGAGATAGTTCAGCATTCACTCCCCTTAGGATGGAGTGGTGATGTCTCATTAATGCATAATGATACAACTGATGCAGTCTGTAATGTGCTCCAGTGTATTATGGCTTACAATGTTACTAGATAAACAATATGGAAGTAACATCTTGAAAGCCTTTAACTATTCACTCTCTGCACAAAAAACTTGGCATTTTGCCGGGAATGATAGTGCAGTATGAAGGTTATAGCAAAATTGTTGAGCTGGAAAAAAACGTAGAGGGGTCCCATTATGTATATGAAACACTTAGACATTCTGAAAATTAAAGCTATCAACCTATTCGTGGTCTGTAATAACTATGAAGAAGGCGATGTGTAATGCTGCATTAATCCATTTATGTTGATGTAGAAAAATATGCTTTCTTCAATTACGTTTCTGATTAATCAAATAATGAATTACTGTGCAGTACTTATGACTTTTAACCTTCATCAGGTCCACTATGTTGCTAAATGGAAGGGCATTACTTTTATGACTAGCAGACAGGGGCTCGGTGTGGGTGGAGGCACGGTAAGAGTGTTTAGTCATTCCTAATTGGAAGCTATTTACTAAGTTCAACTCATTTGCGTTCGACTAAATCATATAGGAATTTGTGGTTAATGCATGATTTGGATCCTCATTGAGCTAATTCACTGTGTTTTAAGCTTACTTCATCACGATAGTTTAGTCATTACCATGTTATGAACAAACCAATATGTGGCGTCCAGATCTGATTTTATTTTTTGTCAGCAGAAAAAAATTGGGAGGATCGTCTTTACTTCTTGGAACTGCAAAAATTGAACTGTCTCCTTTTCTTCTTTGGTAAACAACTTTAGCATGTGATAGCCAATCCTCTGGTCATTTCACAACTAGTACAACTCCATTAATACATTTAGAGTTTATGGTTTCACGTTTGAAGAGTTCAAGTTTGAGAATTATCGACATTGAAGGCATACTCTTTAATACTTAACTTTGTCTTCCTTTAATTGGGGTGCAAGTGCAATATAATGGTACTCTTTTCTACACTTTCAAAACCTTTGATAAGTTTACTATACTCTCAAATTGGTTTCAATCTGGTTTAGTCCAATGGATATCTGTAGAATAAGTTATAGAAAGTTGACTCAACACATGATGGGGACTGATGTGGAAGGGTTCATTATCCGCATACCACAAATCATGCAACATCAACATTTCATTACTTTGCAATTGGATAGTTGACAAAGTGGCTTGCTACAAGTTATTCCAAAAGCATGGTGAACAAGCTCATTTAACTGATTGAAAATAGCATCAGAATGAATCACCAAGAAGGTAGTTCATCCTAAGCTCCTGTTAACAAGTTCAAATCAACGTAGCATGTAACACTGTGTTTTAAGATGCTGCCATGAACCTCTATTCTAAGGATTCATACACAACGACTTGATTTGTTGAATTAGATCTGAACTTTTAGTTCCATCTTTGTGACGTGCATTTTGTGTTTCCAGTTTGTATAGTTCTTATGGCATTTCATCCTATGACCTTAGCTTGGTTAATACTAACATTTCTTAATTGCTGCAGCCATATGGATTTGATGTTGGCCAATCAGAGAGGGGCACAGTCCTTAAGGGTTTGGACTTGGGGGTTCAAGGCATGCGAGTGGGCGGCCAGGTACTATATTTTATATTGTAGCATGATATAACTTCGTCAACGTTGACCAACTCAGAACATTACCTTTTTATTATTTCAAAATGCATATATTCTTTTGTCTGCTTTGGGAAACGATTCTTGAGCTGCTGTGTCTACAATTCCTATAAGGAACCAACTAAGGAGGTATTGCCTAAGCAAGTGGTTCATGTATTAACTGGCAGAAGAGCTGCTGTATCACTTCTGCATAAGTATATTAGTGAAGTGCAATAGCGAGGATTAGAGTACATGATATGATATGCGGATCTTATGGAGTAAATGGCGGTAGGTAGGTTTCAGTAGTGCCTAAGTGGATGATCCATGGAGTGTCAACAAGACTTTCATCCACTTGCCTCTCTTGTTAATATATTCTCTTTTACTTTTGTGTGCAACCAATTTGAATCCCGGCTGTTCTTCTTGAAATCAGAGACTACTAATAGTTCCACCTGAACTAGCCTATGGAAGCAAAGGGGTTCAGGAGATCCCACCCAATGCAACAATAGAGGTAACGCACTTCCTTTCTGGCCTTCTCTGCACTTTGATTTATGATGGTCATTGTCTCATCCAATGAAGTTCTTCTATGTTCATAAGCAGCATATTGTACTTATTGACAAGTTCTTTCCACACTCAGAAGGAGGTTACAGTAACTTCTGGGAAACTAGTAAAATGATAAGTAATGTGCGCATTTGTTCAAAATATTTTAAGATGGGAGGACCACAAAATATCAACCCATCTGATGCAATCTAACAGAACCAATCTATAGCTAGAAAGAAGAAATTGGCGTCTTGCAGTTTCACCACTATTTTCTTTATTACTAGAAGAATTCCCAAGGGTTCGTTGTATATGAGACTTCTCCTATTCTTGTTATCCTGCTGAAGTCATACCACTGGAAGAAGGTCAACAAAAAAATCTCGTCATCTATATGACTATGACTCTTCTGTAGCCCTTTGCATAGCCCTCTCCCCGCTTGATTTGCATGAGATGTAGCTCACATGGAAAGCTGTAAAAGTTTCCATGCTCTAGCTATTGTTTCTAGTTATTGTCTGCAGATAGAGCAAGTTGGAACCTTGGAAGGTTACATTTCTCACTGGAAGAAGCTTTAGGAGAGATCTAAGGTTGGGTCTGTCACATTAACAAAAACGAAAAAAAAAATGTCTCAACACTGGTCTTTGGAGTGCTGATATACCATGAACATTGGCCATCCGATGAACTTCACTGCTGTTGACAATTTTATCCCTGAAGTTCATTAGGTGGCACAGCCTTGATGCTCCACATGAGTACTCCATAATTAAAGAAGGAGCATCGTCAGTCCTCCTAAACGTGAAGTGTTTTAACTCTGCTGCCTCAATTCTCAAACAAAAATAGCATCTTTTTGTGCGTAACAAACTTATGACATCCTTCGCATATGGCTACCTTCACGTGATTTTTTGTAGCCAACCTCACATATTTATTTACTCTACTGCCTCCTTCGGTGTCTTCTTGACTTTCGCATCCCCTGTTGTGGAATGGCAGTTGGATGTTGAACTCCTAGCCATCAAGCAAAGTCCCTTCGGGTAAGACGTACACATTGAGGAGAAACCAAAGTAGCGTATTGACTTTCAGATGTTTACAAACAGTGGGTGAAAATGATTGTTTGTTCCGCAGATCTCCTGTCAAAATCGTCGAAGGTTAGATCCTGTATCTTCCCAATTGCTTATCATGCGGCGTTTCTGAGCGAGATGAATACAAGAAGCTCGAAGCTTTTGCAAAAACTGAATTATATGGAGCCCGAGTGCCGCAGACGATAGTGTGTATGACTAGAGATGCACGAGTCTTCTGTCCTGCAATTTGCTCAATTTATTTTGATTAGTCCTACACTTATTGCGTAAGAAAGTGTCTTTTATAGATGTCAGCTGAGTGCATTAATCAATTATTGTTGTTATTTACCTGACATTTATATGATTCTCTCCCATACGGTATGTTGAAGACATCGAACAATGATGCCAATTTCTGTCCAAAAGCTTCGAAGGGCTGGTAAAAAAAAGGGGAAAATGACGCAAATGGTCCTTGAACTTTGGTTTAATATGCAACGTGATTCTTAAATTATTAATTTGTTCAATATAATCTCTGATCTATCGGTAAATAGTCGATCTAATCCACAGATTATATGAAAATGTTCAACATCGTCATTTTCTTAATTTAAGTTAATGAAATCTGCTAATATGGTTTCTAATTTGTTAAGTTTGAATTGAGGACAAAAAAAAGGTTACACTTGGATTATCTAGGAGATTCATTACAAATCAGGATATAATAATCATGTCATCAAATAATGAAGGACAAGTTAATGGCCTACTTTTTTCCCTTGTCTAAAGTAAATGGACATGTTTGACTCATCTTTTTTAAAAATCAAACTAAGCATATGATAATCACGTCATCAAAATAATAGTTGATTTGTCGTTTGAGCAAATAGAAGGACAACATTGAACATTTACTAATAGTTCAAGAAACACAATAAATAAATTAAAAGCCCAATGATGACATTGTATAGTGGACCAAAATTCAGAGACTATTTGTATCATTTACCCTAAAAAATAGCCAATCCCTCCGCCCCAAAAAATAGCCTGAATTTTGGCTCGTTAGATATCTGATTTTTTAAATGCAAAAAAAAGCCTTAAATATTTTGTCAAGAGGCAAAAATGCCTACAATTAAATTTTCCATTTAAGTAAACTAATATGGCATGTGACGTGATCAACAGTGATGTTTTAGAGAAATAGATTAGCAGGGAAAAGATTTGCAGTGATATCCTAAGACATGCGTGGAACATATTAGGCCTAACCAAGAGGAATAAAAAATGACTGTGTTTCGAAGAAGTGAAAATGATACAAACAATCCCTGAACTTTGGTCAAATGTATAATTTGATCTCTAAACTTTTAATTTGTTCAATGTAATCCATGAACTTTAGCATAATATTCAATTTGATCCTTGAACTTTTAATTTATTCATTGTGGTCCCTAAATTTTTAATATATATTCAATTTAGTTTCTAAACTATATGAAAATGTTCAATGTAGTCCTTCCATTAATTCAAGTTCGGGGACTATATTGAACATTTTTATATAATTGAGAGACTAAATTGAACATGTACCAAAAGTCCAGGGACCAAATTAAACAGATTCAAAGTTCATAGACCAAATTGAACATTATACTAAAATTTATGGACTAGATTGAACAAATTTAAAGTTTAAGGATCAAATTATATATTGGATCAAAATTCAAAGACTGTTTGTGTCATTATCCCTTCGGAGAACAGTGTTATTTGGCTTTTATTGACGTGTCTGTGGCATCTTTTGGCTCAAGCGGACGTGTTTTGCTGTACAAATCAGCACCTTAGCTACGTCATTTGCCCGGAAAACTTAACGTTGGGCGTTTTTGTCTATCAAGTAAAAGTTCACGAGTTTTTGGGAAAGTTTAAAAAGTAAGGAGATTTTTGCCCCCAAGTTCGTGGGTTGTTTTGGGATGCGACTGCAAAAAAAAAAGGCGGCACATTACTTTTGGCAAAATCCAATAAGCATCTCAAGGGGGGAAAGATGGACTTGTGAGGAAGGCTTTAGTGTTTCATTATGCATGTGGAATCACCTTTCCTATAACTTTTCTTCCAGATCCTAGATGTAGAAAGCATATACATAGAGGCACTGTCTTTTCACAGATATTATAGAGTTAAGTAGCAGAATGAATGGAAGAAGAAGGTCTTCAGCCCTTTTTTTTCAAGTGATTACAGACTGAATTCTCTCGTCACATTAGTAGCAACACAGATATACAAATTGTCTTATCAAACCAAGGTTTTGTCTACCGCACTTTTTTGTCACCTTAATTGTTTGCTTAGTAGGCTGGTCTGGTCTGGCAATCTCTCCATGAAGTTTGAGAAACATTTCTCTATGTGTCGCGACCTAAATTTTTCCTTTTAGGCTAATGGATTATTAAGACTAAGCTTAACTCGGGCCCTCCCAAACCCTATCAATTCGCAACTTAGGGTTTAAGTTCTTAACGTGCAAATGTTTTCATGTTTGGAGTCGCCACTAATCTATTTGTGGTAGGTCGATTAGAAACCTAAATAAAACGTAGGGAGATATGTTTTATTTCTGCGAACCAGAGATTCTAAGCTCGGGGACTTGGTTACGCTAGATCTAGTCTAACGCCCTTTCGGTACCTTTTCTTTTCAAAAATATTTATGCAGACAGTCTGAATCCATTTTAACTTAGTAACTAGCATGTGAGGTGATCATACGGGTGCGCAAACCACCAAAGTAACACCCAATAATCAAAACATTAAATAAATTGCAAGATTGGGAGAATTACTTACCTCAAAGCAACGTAAGCATCTGCATTGTTAGCTAGAAAATCACATCAACAATCCTAATATGATTTCTAATTAACAAGCAGTTCACTCAATATTTTTTTAAGATTTTCACTTATTTAAATGAAAACTAACCTATATATAATGACGTGCAAAAATTAACATGCGATTGATGCAGCCTAACATGCAAACTATATGACATGCGACAATATGACCTATTTCTAATGACGGACAAATGATTTATTTTTGGTATTTTTCAATAAAATTCGGAATAAAAAATACCTAAAATAACATGCAATCTATCCTAGAGAAAATGATTGATCTATCTTAAAGTGATTCTTTTTTTGGGATTTTTATTAAAATTCGAAATTATTAAATATCCTAAATAATCCACTAAGATTAAAACAATCTCTAATTTAAACTAGGAAGTATGTTATCCTAAATCCCAATTTAAATCAAATAATTATCTTATTCCTTTGGATGTATTTAAGATTCCCTAAACATGCAAAATTTCTAATTTAAATCTAACTAACAAATTTTTGGATTTTCTTTATTTAAAAGGAAAGCAATCAAACGAAGATAGCAATCATATTCAAACAGTCCATGCAATTCGCAAGATTTTTCAAATTCTGATAAGGCAAAGAAATCAAACTAACGGTCATATCTATATGGTTATAGATATCGACAGAAAGTTGATTGTTTAAATTTGGAAAGCAAATAAAATCTAATATCGTACCCAAGTGGTTATGGATAAGATAACGATTTTCCGTATCGCCGCGTATCGTACCTTAAGGATAAGGTCGGATAGTCGTCCAGATACGTTGCTAAATTAGGCATGATTCCTAATTTTGGGTGTTTTCGAATATTGCGGATATCGCAAATATTATCCTAAGATATCTAGCAATCCACGCACTATTCACGAAATATTCAAACATCCGAAAGATTAGGAAATTGAATATAGACGAGAATCTTACCTAATTTGTGAATATTTCCAAATTTGAATCACCGGCGGATCGGGATTGCGGAACGTATGGTGGTCGACAGCAGTGGTCCAGCGGCGATAGCAGGCGGCTCACGTCGGGACGGCGATAATGGCGTGGGCGCTCGAGACAGCAGAAATAACAGCGTTGTGCAAGACTGGCCGCAAACTGGGGGGAAGGCTTTGTAGTGGAGATGTGCCCTTTTAGAATCTTCCTTTAATGCGCAGAACGTGCTCTTCCTTTGAAGAGTAACCAAAGTCCTTCAATTAACTTCCACCACTTGGCTCCTTCTTTGACTTTTCTTTCGATGTTGTTGTCTCCGTGGCTTGGCAATGTGAAGCTTACTGGTTTGGTGGTTCTCGGCCAAGGAAGGAAAATCTTGCAGTGTGGACTTCTTTCGGTGGCAAGTCAGAGGGAACCGTGATGAGTGTTGCTCACGGTGCTGCAAGAAAATTTATTGAACTCCTAGCAAGACCCAGACCATCGAACAGTAGCAATAATGAAGAGAATTGTCGGATTGGAGCAGCTGGTCGTCAACGGGGCTTCGGGATGGGAGCGTCTTGGTTGGGTGCAAGCATCCACAGTGGAGCGAATGTCGTGGAGCGAGGAATCACCGTTGAGACTCGCGACTAGCTAATGTTAGCATCAAGAAGCGGAGGAGCGGGAGCAAGGCGTGACCAAGAAGAGCTTGCCGCGGACACCCCTCTTCTCTCTTTTCTCTTGCTTTCTCTCTCACGTGTGTGTCTCAAAAATCGTGTTCTGAAAATTCTGAGAGCCCCCCTCATTGAAGGATATAATCACATATTTATATTGCAACCCTAGGTTAATTGACCGGATTTCCTAGTCCTAATGGGCTTTGGCTTAGGCTTTATCCTTTAATTTTTATTTAATTCCAAATTGGCTAAATTAATTTGGGTTTTTCTTTAATTACGCTTAATGGGCTGATTTAAGCTCAAATTAAGACAACCAAGGCCTTTTAGACTTGTGATTTTCGGTCCCTGTCCTCCGAGTGAGCCGAGTTTCGTTCAGTGCTCGAGCTTGATTTGCGCGATGGATTTTCAATTCGCTTGCCACCGCCGGTTCGATGTGGAATGCAACTAACCTACATGAACTTAAACTACATGATATGCAATTTTAATATTTTTGTTTAGGGGTTAAAATTTAATCCCTAATTTTTTATGCAATATTTACCTAATGGGATCGTCAAAATTTAGGTGTCAACACTATGCATGTCTATAGAGAAGAAAATGTTCATAACATCACAATTATAGATAGTGTAGTGCCACTTAGAGCGTGAATGATAACCATTCTGTTTACTTGTTCTATTTTTTCTATTTTCGGGAAAAAGTTTGGCATGGAAATTCATTTGACAACGCAATTTCATTTTTTACTTTTGGGATATATTTTCAAAGCAAAAATAGGTTCGGAACTTAAATGAAAAGTAGAACTTTTTTACTTTTCTATTTTTGGAATGGAAACAGAAATAACAACTCTCTTATTGCTCACCCTCACCGCCCGTCACCACCCCCCACTAGTGGTGGCCACGGGCCGGTTTTGGCCCGGAACCGGCCCGGAACCGGCCCGGTCAAACCCGGGCCCGGCCCGTTGACCGGGCCCGCGGTTCGGAACCGGAACCGGCCCGTGGCATACGGGCCCGGTTCCGGTTCCAGAAAAAAAAAAGAAAAAAAGATGATGAAGAAGAAGCGGCAGTGCTGCAGGCTGCGCTGCAGCACAGCCTGCATTGCAGGCTGCGCTGCAGCAGCAGCTTGCAGGCCTGCAGGCCTTCCCCCTCCCCCGCTCCCCGCCTCTCTCTCTCTCTCTCTCTCTCTCTCTCTCTCTCTCTCTCTCTCTCTTTCTCTCGCTCTGCATCAGTCCATTGTCCATGTGCATCTTCTCCTTCTCCTTTCTCCTTTTCCTCCTTCTTCTTCTCCTCCGCCCACCCTCGCTACCCTGCTCCTCCTCCCATTTTCTCTTCTGCCCGCCCCCGGTCTCCCCAGATCTGACCCTCGCCGCCGCCGCCGCCGCCCCCCATGGCCGCAACTGCCGACGCCGACGCCCCCTTCTCCTCCCGGACCTCCCCTGCTCCCGACCCCGGAGGAGGAGGACCCCCCGCCCGCTCCTCCTCCCCGTCCCCGTCCCCGAGCTCGTCCCCAGGCGAGCGAGGCTCGCCTCGCTCGCCCACCCTCAGGCGAGCCTCGCCCGACGCCGGCGAGGCTCGCCCTCGCCAGATCCAGGCGAGGGCGAGCCTCGCCGGCGTCGGGCGAGGCTCGCCTCGCTCGCCCACCCTCAGGCGAGCCCCGCCTGAGGCCGACGAGGCTCGCCCTCGTCTGGCGAGGGCCAGCCGGTTCGGAACCGGTTCCGAACCGGTTCTGAACCGGACGGTTCTGGTTCGGAACCGGAACCGGACGGTTCCGAACCGGAACCGGAACCGGAACCGCCTCTGGCTGTTCCGGTTCCGGTTCATTCTTGGCCACGAACCGGAACCGCCGGTTCCGAACCGGAACCGGTCGGTTCCGAACCGTGGCCATCTCTACCCCCCACCGTGCCAACCATCGGTTGCCTCCCGTCGGTTGTCCGCTGTTGCCCGTCAGGAATAGAAATTTAATAATAACCTATTAAACAAATTTCAATTCTAATAATAGAAAATTTGTGTTATTATCAAACGCTACTTCTAGCTCGAAAACTCATTTAGGAAATATCTAATTCTAACCAAAAATAAGACTGGAAAAAAGAATAATTATCATTCATGCTCAAGCCATTGACTTATCTCTCGTGAATATAAATTAGTCCCTCAATATAATATAACGAGTGGAGAAAAAGCATGAATCCCCATTAAACAGGAGCAAAACCATTTCTGGGAGAATCTTTTCCTTCCAGAGGAGTGCACTTCTTGAACATCACTTCCCCAGATGGTGACAGGAATCAGATTTCCCCTAGAAAGATAAAACTTTCAGTGACCCTAGATTCCTGTACCCACTTTAGAATTTTTAAATTTTTACCCCCACTTTATTCCAATTCTGAACTCTTTATCTACCCAAGCCTCTTCCTTTGTCATGTCATAGTATTGCAATTTTCGTAACTTCTCCTTTGCATGTAACAATGACCATGCCAAAGCCAAGAAGGCCTGGTCATAAACTAAGCCTCCTTTGTGGATTTTTGACTGTTCATCTTTGCTTCATCCATCAGTGTTCCACACAAAAGACATGCCCAGACTGTGGCTCCATGAGTATCCCCTACCCTCTCAGTACCAATCCCGCCTGTGGTGATCCGGATTACTCGCTCCGCTGCGATCCTGGGTCTCAAAAACTGTACTTCAACGCACTCAACGGGAGCTCCTATCTGGTGAACCGGATCATAGCTTCCTCTCAGAGGATGGTCGTGCAACCATCGCCCTGGATTGGCAACTCGTGTGTTACTCATGACGCGCTAGTTAGCGAAGGCCTCTGGTTGAATCAATCTCTCCCCTTCAACATAACTTCGTCGAATACAATCTTTTTGTTCGACTGCTCACCTCGGCTCCTTGTCTCTCCTCTCAACTGCACTTCCACGAGCCTCTGCCACCGTTACCTGGAGAGCTCGGGACATATTGACAAAGCTCGAGCGGCTCAGTGTGCCGGCAGTCTCGACCCATGTTGCACCTTCGTTGCTGGCGGCATGCCTTCTGCTTACAAGATCCGGCTCCACAGTTCGGGTTGTCAAGCGTTCAGGAGCATCCTTCATTTGGACCCGCATAAACCGCCCAATCAATGGGAAGAGGGTCTCGAAGTACAGTGGGCCCCTCCACCTGAACCTCTCTGTAGATCGCAGCTAGATTGCTCTCGAAACTCCAAGTGCTCAAGAGTTGCACCAGATGGTCCCCTACGCTGCCTCTGCAATAAAGGTTACTTTCGTGACCGCATTCTAGGGACTTGCTTGAGGACGAAGAAACATACTTATTCGACCCTCAGTATAAAGATATCAACCAGTGTAATTTGTTTTCTTTGCCTAACCACAGTAGCAGCTACTATCACCCTAAGAAAGTCCTACAGGCTATCTAATAGGGCGAAACTGGCCAAGGCGAGAGAAGATATGTTGAAGTCGAGCACTTGTGGGAAATCTGCTAGGATGTTCAGCTTGAAGGAGGTGAAGAAAGCAACTAGCAATTTCTCCAAAGACCGGCTCTTGGGAAGTGGCGGATTTGGAGAGGTCTACAGAGGCGAGCTTCCGGATGGGACTATCGTGGCCATCAAGTCAGCTAAAGTGGGGAATATCAAGAGCACACAACAGGTACTGAATGAAGTTGGGATACTATCTCAAGTCAATCACAAGAACCTAGTTAAGCCCCTCGGTTGTTGTATGGAAGCCGACGTGCCGTTGATGGTTTATGAGTACATCGCAAATGGGACGCTCCATGACCATTTGCACAAAAAGAGGTCGACATATTTAGACTGGATGACGAGGCTTAAAATTGCTCTGCAGACTGCAGAGGCACTAGCTTATCTCCATTCCGCAGCGTACACGCCCATTTACCACAGAGACGTCAAATCCACAAATATCTTATTGGACGACGACTTCAATGTGAAAGTTGCAGATTTTGGGCTCTCGAGGCTTGCCCAGCCAGGTCTTAGCCACGTTTCAACATGTGCTCAAGGAACATTAGGCTATTTGGACCCGGAATACTACCGCAACTACCAGCTGACTGACAAGAGCGATGTGTACAGCTTCGGTGTCGTGCTGCTCGAGCTTCTGACCTTGCAGAAGGTAATTGACTTCACTCGAAATGAGGACGATGTCAACTTGGCCATCTTTGTCAGACAACGAGCTAAAAACGGGGATCTGATGGGGGTTGTAGACAGGAAGCTGCTTATGACGGAACCTTCTATTGATATATCGAACAGTGTGAAGCTCTTCTTGGAGCTGGCATTCGCCTGTCTAGGGGAGAGAAAGGAGGACAGACCAAGCATGAAAGATGTTGTCAAAGAACTCGAGTGCATCATTCAACCCGTATGTCAAGCCGACTGGCAGAGTGTTCCGGAGTCGATGGGACTGCAATCATCGGATGGAATTTAGTTTCATGATCTTTTTTTGTCTTCCATGTCAATTGAATGACGTTACCTTTGAAAAATCACATCAGAAAAAGAGATGGAGCGTTGCTGATGTCGCGGAAACGACAATGCCAAGCGGTTTCGATAAGAAAGCGGTATGAGGAATATAGATTTGGCGGGTCAGGAGAGGAAAGAGGGAAAGTTAAGGGATCAGATGCTAAGCTTTGAGCAGAAAGTGTGATCCACGAAATGTGGACCTGTGGATCTTATTTGAGATTGGTGGAATCTTTTGAGGGTCTTGTAACTTTGGCATTATAAAAGATGAGTCGAGAGATGGACTTTCAAGTATTTACTCTGCTTTCTTTTATGTTCTTTTCTGTTTTTGTTCTTATTTTCTTGTCTGTTCATACGATCCAAAGCTTTCTTGGATCCAGCTAATACAAGGAGGCCAAGAACTAGGCATGCTCTGTTGTGTTTAATATATCATGATTCTTGCGATATGGTTCTGGAAAGGTGCTAGGGAGAGGCAACAAAACAGGATCGCGGATCAGCGGCATGAATAAACTGAAAAATGAATGTGGAAAAAGCACTTTTAATAATGAAAGTAAATATGGCTAAATGCAGATACACTATGGTGGTCAAGGAATTAATATAATTCAATTGAAGAAGCCCTGAAGGGAAAAACCATGGAAACATAAAAATCGTCGTTTGGGCGGATGCATTTTAAGTGACGGCTATATCCCTTAACAGTAACAAGCGGCATAACGGCTAATTAAAAGTGGGGTGCATTGCACATGTAGTGCTAAATACGACGAGAGTCAAAGTACATGGACAGTGATGATTGATCATTTATTTTCACGTCATCACTGCTACGAAGTCATAATCATTTTGAAAATAGTTATTTATGTGATGCTAGTGCAATGTAACTCGAACCGGCACAATAAGTTAAACAGTATTCGTGCACTTGTACTCGCGCATGCCATTCCTCTCCCAATTTTGGGGTGCTCCAACATCGAAACAAACATTTTTCTAAGCTCCTTTTGGGTTATTGCAGGAGCACAAAGGGGCCATATCCAACACTGGCGAAAAGAGCAGATTGTCAGATATTGTTGCTTCACTTAGAACCAGACACATGCCGAAATGTTTCTTTCTTCCTACTGGTTGGAAGGAAGAAAAGTTTAACAAATCTCAATGTGTAAACTAAACAAAGATATCAAAATGGGATTAGTCAAAAGCAAAGGAGATTGATCCACGAATTCTTTTAGGAAGACTAATCATTATCTCCACAGCTTTCCTGGGTGGAGATGAGCAATCATGCGCAACACACAAGTTATGAAGGAAGCTTTTTCAAGTACTGCAATAAAGACAACCACATCAAATCAGTGAGAATCTCTTGTGACAATATCATTAAAAGAAAACGTAGCCCACCAAAGACTTGGAAAATGAGGGGGCACAAAAAACTTATGTAATTGTAGACTGACTGGATTCTCCAATTAGCAAGCTAAACAGGCTCTAGTGATTTTTCCTTTTTAGGCTTGGGGGTCCAACATCTGACCCCTTTAGTCTAATGCCTAAAAATTCTAGTTCTTTGGTCGTGGAAAACCTTCTTCCTTGATCTCGGGTCCACCATTCGGGTCCATCATAAACCCAGTGAATCTCATGTGGCCCTAATATAGAGGACCCATAAAATGGACGGCTACGATGCATTTAGTCCAATGGACTCGGGTGCCCTGGCAATAAAATCACTTTGGTTTGAGTCAAAAATATCCCACGGCATGCATGACCACTACTAGATCGATAGCTTAGGTCAAGATCAACATGCTCTTATGATTTAGGCGGTGGGCTTAATTAATTTATCTTCTCTGCTATGGGAAAAATCTAGTATTTTCACAAAACATGTTAAGAAAAGAGGTCATGTTAATCTTTTTACTTTTCAAGAACATATATGTCAATTGCAAGTCGATTGTTAGGGGTAATCCTAATACAAATATAGTGTTCAAGAGAGTTGCGTGAGAAGAATTTGCGGGTTGCGGAAATATAGTTGCCTTGGAATAAAATGAATTTCTTGGTATTGGCTTAGAGTTCAAGAACAGTATTGTGCGTGCGTGTGCAAACAAGTTGCTATATCCTAGCATCTATTTAAATGCTTATACGAAATTAGATTTAGAATTGTTTTTCAGTATTGTTCCTAGAATTTTGAGATTTCACATAATGCTTTATGTGATGTTGACTTTTTTTGGACTTCATACTAAACCAATCAATTCAATATCCATCGGTGACAATGTGTTAACCATGGAGCAAATATGAACTATTAACGTGTTCTTTTATCTTCGGCAAGCTGCCCCATGCTTCTGTGTCCTCGATTAAAAATCAATCTAGTCGAACCCAGAGCTGACCAACGTGAGTGAACCAGTGTCGAAGCATTGCTTAAGAGTTGCTCTCTTTTTTTTTATTATTCATTTTAAGCTTCTGGTAATAATTTCATATCCTTAACTATAAAGATAAATTCATAATACACCCAAAGCATAAAAGGCCAGACTTTAGAGCCACGGCCAAAGCCACAGCAAAGGCAAATCACCCAGGATAAGCTCTCACTTTAATCATCCTGAAAGAGTAATTAGAAGATCTCGGGACAGGCTCTTGATGAAAGAAGGATTTCAAGGTCAACATGTAGTTGCTTCGCGTAAATAGCCGGATCGATAGAGGATAACCAACGGGCAGCTGCCTCACATATTCCTAGGAAGCAAGTATCAATAACTTTGTACATTCGATGCAAGTAAACACAACCCGCATCAATTTCCAACCTGTAATTATAAAATACCTTGGTCGAGAAAACAAATAAAAAATACAACTACTCCAAGCTAGCAAGTAAAATAACTGTTCAGCGTGTATTACCAGACTGCTAAGTGAATATGTCATTATACAAAATTTGGTCTCCTAGCTTCCAAAATGGTCATCATACAATTAGTTTGAGCATTGAAGTTACAATCCACATACGACTGGCAATTCCCAGTGTCAAAGAAGATTCAAAACAAGTAGTAGCTGTTTGCCTATGGTTTCCATAAAAAAATAAAAAACAGTTTATCGACGGTAGCGGTAACGTTTGAAGTTGAAATAAACATGCAAAATCCCTCTTTCAAAAGTGCATTTGAAGCCCTTCTTGTGAGAATATTCCCACTCTTTATTCACAATCCTAAAAGCCTGCAGCACACCAGCAGCATGTGAATCATATGACAGCCAAAAGGTTTACAAATGCATAAAGGTGATTTTCTGATCAAGTAGACTCACAATGTCCTCATATGGGGGCCCGGCGTGGAACCGGATGATACACGTCTCTGAGCTATTCCCATCCTTTTCAATCGTGTATGTTGGAGCCTTAATTTTGTCAACAAGGTCAGGGTAGAAGATATTGAATTTATACCCTTGGACGATCTTCGGAGGTGGATTATCGTGATCGTAATGTGTTTGATTGTACTTGTTCCACTCATATCCAGTGTGAACACGGTTGAAGTATTTTGGTTTTCTCGGTCGATACTTATCATGCCACCAATAAACCTGCATCCACATGGATAAATTCAAGGATCAGGTTATCTGAGAAAAATATGACACGAATAAGTCAACACCAGTAGAGAAAATTGGAGACATGAAGCACCTGTGAGTCCAGATTCACCTCCGCACCAGTGCCAAAAACTGCATCACCTTCCTCCATGGCTCCCATGGCTTTGATGGCCTTCATTTCAAAATTATCTTCTGATGGAGCTGGCTTTGACGCCATTGCTTCTTGCATCCGTCTTTGTTGTTCTTCTAGCACCTCCATTCTTTTCCGTTCCTAAGAATATATACCAGAAACCTCTGGTTAGATACACACCCTTACTCACTTTGCACTAAGTATTCTGCAGGGAGCAAAGGAAGTTACCAATGCAGCTCTGTCCTCTTCAGGGTCAATGGCCCCTTCAGTTTCTTCACCATGCAGCAGCTGCGGAGAAAATGATCCAGCCTCCTCTTCTGACTCCATCATCTCTTCTTCTTGAGGTAAGGGTTCTGGGGACATTGATCCTTCATCTAAACATCAAAACCACAGTAATGGTAACTTAGTACCCAGTCTGAACTGAAAGGCAAAACAAGAATTCTATAGAAAAGTTACTAGTAGACAGAAACATACCATCAGGCACATCTTCTTGTATAGGACTGAGGACATTAGCAGTTTCTGGATTATCATCAACATCCACAGGCTGCTCCAGACGTTGAAGATGCTTGCGCAACATTTTCGCATGAAATTCTTTCAAAAAAGCCTATGTTTCATTTAGTCAAAATTGATGTACCAAATGTACATTATCAGCAGTGAAAGAATATCAAAATAAAAATACCTTTGCCTTGTATATGTGGATACGTTTGAGGATAACCTCCCAAAACTCCACGACCTTAGCTGTGCCAGAACGCAACTGAGTCTCAACACCAGCATGTATATCCTCCAATTCTCGGTAGGTCTTCTTATGCAGATAATCCCTCACATCTGCTTCGATGCTAGAATGCATACCCCTTTCTTCTGCAAGCAACTCAGCAGGAGGCTCCTCCCCACGCACTCTAGCTCGATCAAGCGCATCCTTTTTCCTAGCTTCTGCCAGCTCCCAATCGCAAACCACTAGAAGTGCCTGCTCAGTAAGATAAAGAAATAAGAATCTGTAGACCCAGATGGTCAACTTTTCATATGCTACAATGAATAATCCACCCTTTCAGACACTACTTTCAGATAACATCATTGCACTGCTCAAAGGTCAAACAACCATGTTAAGTGTCCATGATCTCATCAAGCTCATATAGCACTTCCATGCCTAGGAAGAAGTGAGTCACGTGATGACTATTAGACACTAAATGAAAGATCTCTAAACCATTCGCATGAAAATAAAAAAAGTAAAAAAGCATATTACCTTCCAGTACTCAACATGTGTCGGTGTCTCTGTATCCAAATCGAGATGCATTTTGATGTCACCACGAAGCTCTTCCATTTCTTTCGCTGTTAAGCCCTGATTCAAATGCAGTGGCGAGGACAGCTAAGCTACCATAATAATAAGCCTCTCCAAATTCAACTTATCAAAAATTTATTTTGAATACTTTATCAGGATAACAAACAACCAGATGAGTTCTCATTTTATACATTTCTTTGGAGATACCTACAGGAATATTTGTACACCATAGTTTTAACAACAAATTCACTTCATGGTCAATTAAAGCACAGTCTGTATGGTCAACAATTTATGATCCACCTATTATCGACCACTGAAGCTGAGTATCAAACTGCTAAATCAAATCCCAAAGTGAAAAAGATGCACTTCCCAAGCAGCTTAATTGTCTGATCGAAATAAAATAAAATATTTAGAGCTTGTTTGAGGAGCTTTTATCCACACTTTTTCGTGGCTTAGGACTTTCAATCCAACAAGTTGTCTGGCACCAAAGCCACAAAAAGAGAAGCTAGGCCCAGAAGCAGTCCCCTATTCCCCGGCTTTAGATGAGAGATTTGACTTCCAAGTGAATGTAAAATTACCCCATAAATTGCAAGATCTTCCTTTTTCTTGAGTCTTTGGAAATGCAACAATTTCAAAAGTTTCAACTCCTAAATACTCAATCGAATAAAAGTCAAAATGAGGGAAAAGAGGAGGACGGGAAGGAGGACTTAAGGCCAAAATTCAATTTAGAAAGTAGCAGCAGCCAAGTCAAAGGCAGCTCAAACAAGCTCTTCTCTACTCAAATCCAAGTAACAGCTAACATGATCTTCAAGCAAAGTGAAAGAATCTATCAATCCAATCTTCTATATAAAAGAGATGCTGGCCATTAGATGCTAATGAAGAAACTCTAGACAATGAAAGGAAATAAAACTATGGTAAAAGATGTTCAGTTACTATCAGAGGAACAGGTACATCTGTCAATTGTCAGAATAACATGGACTGCAGGCACTACAGGTTAAAACATCACAGATAAAAAAGAGTATGCTGGATTATACTTAAAGGAGAATCCATCCTGACATTTTCAGATCAGCCACAGATGAAAGTATATTGTTGCTTTCCAAAAACATGTACAAACATAATTCAGTGGAGCTATTCATGTACATGGATGGCTCAAAAGTGGCATTTAAAACAACTTTTTAATTAGATGTATAAGCTACTTGTGTGGGGCAAGGCAAAAAAAGAAGCATAGGAGGCGTTTAATGCTGAATGAAATTTTTCAGCCAACCCTTACTGAAATCCCTCTTTAAAAGATTTTTTTATCTGAAACACTTTATCTCAAATAGATAATCTGAGTGACTTTCACCGTTTGGAGGCTCTTTAAGAGGGCATCTTAACAGGGACAGTATGCAGAATAGAGGTTACAGGCTGGCTTATAGATTACTCTATATGAAAGAGCATGTGAATTAGTAAACAATGGATCAATTTATTGCTCTTTGTTGAGACGACAACTAAATCCGCTGCTGCAATTTTTTCGAATACAGGAGGCATGAGCTTTTTAAGTCAGCAAATAACTCAGAGCTTTGAAAGGCATTTGCATTATCAATGACGAAAATTAGAGAAACCTCTTATGTCCTATACCTTCTCCAATTTCTAGACTGGTTTCAAGGGTGGGGAGAGATCGATCATTTAAGAGACAAGCAACTAGATGTATGGTGAATAGGTTAAAAACTTTACAGAAGTTGAGTTTGTATTAACAGAACAGAGACTTTTCGTTTGATTATTAGCACACTCTCCTTTCATAAATTTACATAGAAGAGTACCTCTTCAATACCTTATATATGTGACAAATCATTTAGCTTTTCAAAGAAAATAAAATACAAGTAGGAAAGGCAAAACAAGCGCACGTCTGTCAGAACACACAGTTTAATATTAGAATAAGTTAAATTTTCACCTTGAAGACCATGTAAGGTTCATTCAATTCAATATCCAGATCATCTGAACCATTGAGGTGCTTTGATAGAACATCAATTGCTTTTGCACGCCCCTCACGCAATCTGATCTCTGACCTGACTTTGCTTTGATCAAAATGAAACTGCAAGAGAAAATGTGTGAAAGACTCACAATCTTGAGAAAAATGATTGTCAAAATGATGCCTCTGAAGACTAGTTAGTGAGAGATGGAGAACTTGAAATACAGAATAACCAGTAGCCATACCTCCTCTTCTTTCTTCTCCCAATCTTGAAACTCTGCTCGAGCACGCTCTCTGGCTAGCATTGCCTGCAGAAAGCAGAAAAACAGAAATAATTTCTCTGTGCCAGTAAAACTTCTAGAGTTTCACTCCCATCACCAATTCGACAAGAGAAATCTTGCTTTGGTGACTTCACCAAACATACCATTTCCTCCTCATGCTGAGCCTTTTCAAGCGCTCTTTCTTCCCTTCTCTTCTTCACTTTCTCAATCTCTGCCTGAATAACAAGCAAGGGTGTAATTAGACACATTTACTTAAAGACTTATTGCTTTCTAGCATCTGAGATTTCACATTTATTTAATACAGCACTACCTATCCTTGAAAACCTATATATATATATATCAATATATAAAGTCACTTGCAATCATACAAGTTTTTGTCAAATTTATCAAATCTAATCTAATTTTTTTCCTATTGGCAGGAAAGTTAATAAGTAATTATTTGCTTATAGAAAGTGGAAACAAACAGCCTAAATAAGTTGATCTCACTAAAGAGAAAGTATAAAGAAGTAAACTTGAATACAACCACCTACCACTGAATGCATAGGAATGTCGAGTGCAGGTATGAAAGAATAAATTATCCATGCACTATTGCTAAAGGCTCAAACAACATAATGAAAGATGCGTAACCTAAAGATACAAATGTAATTCGATAGCCTCAGAGAAAAGGGGCTGCTCGATGTAGGAAAGGACCCAAGATATTTCCAAAATTAATGTTGCCCAAAAGACATACATGATGGTTCAGTCATTTGTGTCTTTGGTCAAAAGTGCTTTACATAAGAAATCCAAGAGCCTCAGCCCTAACCTAGCACCACTTGTTTATGGATAAACCAACTAGGTAATTGCAAAAGGAATTTCACGGTGCATTTTTTTTTTTTGTGGAGACATTGAATGGATAAAAATCGGGATGCGATCATCCCTAAATCAGAATTTAGAGGAATGCTGTAAAACCTAAATGATTAAATTGGATTACATGGGTTTAGTAACATAACTATGAAAAGAAAGAAAATGCCAACTAAGGTATAACTAAGAGCCATAAGTCTCACTAAAGTGGGTTTCTACTTCATAGCGACTAAGACATACAAAAAAATCGCTACACCAAGTAGTAAATTTAATAGCATAAGCAGAGAAGTTAAAGGGGCTCCATCTAAAAGGTCAAAAAACTTTGAGAGGACTGTTAGCCAACTATCTCCTAAAGGCATTTGAACACCAATTTTTTAAGAAAATAACAACTGAACTCTGCAATGGCAATGCATTTGACGCATAGTACAGGAAGTAGCAGATTCCTAAACAAGAAGACTAGCTAAACAAAGAAACCATAACAAAACCCTGATGAACCTGTAGCGCACGAACAAAAGTAGCAGATGGCCATTATGAAGATCTAAAGGATCCGAGAAGATGGAAAAAAGGAGTAGGCAAGAAAATTATGTGATAAATAGCATCATCATATGAGGAACAATACCTTTTTCAAAGGACTTGATGGAGCCAAAAATGCTTCAAATAGTCCACCCTGAACTTTTTGCCTTGCATATTTATGCACTTTATTTTGATTCCTTCTCAATTTATTATCCAGTTACAAATGCATTTCTGAGTTCCATTGCAAATACTAATTCATTACATTAACCACCAGCATCAAGTTCATATACAATCCACCATCTATTTTTATATGCTTCGTCAAATTATGATACTAAAGTTGAATAACACAAAGATCATCTGTTTCTGCACCCAAATGATTCAGCAACTTAGCTAAATAAATTCACCAGAATTGCCACATAAAAAATCTATAAGCCAAACATCAAGCACACGGATTGTGCAGAAAACAAAGTATCAACAAGAAAAAAAGAAACCCCATTACGTGAAAAAATATAAATTTTTTTAATACCATTCTTTCTTTCTGCCTCTTTTTCTCTGCTTTGATAGAGAACATGTCAAGATCTGCACCCAGGGAGACATCACGCTCAATCTTCTTTTTCCATACAAACCTGCAATTTCCTTACCCTATATCAGATATCATAATGATCAAGAACAAAAGCTAAATGTTCATCTTCTTCACAAGAGTGCATTATCCACAAATAATTTTCAAAAGAAAAAAAGGTTCCACGTTGCAGATAAGCTTCTTGATACATAGAGCATGGACACAACAATTCTGAAATGCTCTGGTTTAACCTGCATCTCCAAATATGGAAGGCAAGAAATGCCAGCAAACAGCTTATTATTATAAATGGTAAATAGAAAAGTAGTGACATTGGCAAAGGACAATTTCATCTTGATACCATTAGCCAACATGTCAGCATGCAAAAAGTGATACCAGTAAGGGTCAAATGCATGTTATAAATCTCAAAGGAAATGTATGTAAGCTAGAGATTTTAGGTAACTGGCAGCTAGATGGTGGAAAAAGGAGAAATAAAAATCTAGTTTAGCAAGCAGTAGGCTAGCTGATTTTTCCTTTTTCTAATTCAGTAGTAGGCCTGGTACTTGTGTGATTTGCACTCCAGCTTATTTTGCTTCTTTAAGCAAAAGCTTGCAAGCTCCAAACTACACATGATGAAGGATCTTTGAGATAGGCTTATAACAGAAAAAGTGCAGAAGACTAAGAAAAAAAATACCTCAATAATTTTTCAACTCTACCACGAACTTCAGAAACTTAAAGTTTCATCTTAGGTACGTATGAGTTCTACCCTGCCTCTAGTACTTAATTACTATGACCATTAAGCACCGATATGACAGCTGGATGGGCACTAACATGGCACTATTGTGGAGCTGACTCTTGAAACACAAGCTAGAAGAAGAGAGAGAGAGAGAGAGAGAGAGAGAGAGAGACAGAGAGACAGAGAGACAGAGAGACAGAGAGAGAGAGAGAGAGAGAAAGGTAAGATCTGCGTCCTTAACTGCTACCATAACAGTGACTAACAGGATCCATCAGATTTGATAGCTAGAACTAGATTTTATAATTGATATGAAAGTGTATGGTGGGATCCACCGCTTAACAACCCCATAAGGTTTAAGTTGCCACTGTCCATTTTCCAACAATCCTAGTAGATCTAGCAGCAGCATTAGATCTAAAATAAAATTAAATGTGCTTTGATTAATTCTACGTTGAACTATATTAGATGTGCATAGTTAGCATCACATCATCACCAAGTCATCATGTCACCCCAATAGGATGCGTACTGATAGTACTAACTGTCAGGGTAAAATTAAAGTTTTCACAATTTCAGGTTACAGTTGAAGAAAGAAAAGATACAGAAGGCTAGTTTTCAGTCCATCCACAAGAAGAAAGCACCCATTTGATTGAAAATTCTCCTTCCAAATATCAACCAAATCAATGAAAAAGAACCCTTTTATTCACTTGGTGATGTCATCTATTACTTATATCAGATAGTCTCTTCATTAAGTGACCAGGGGCACATTAAAAAAATTGAATCTATCCTCACAGAAGAGTACCAATCAACAGTATAGACTGTGGTTAGTTCCAAACTCACATACAAATGGAAAATCGCAATTTGGAAGTAATTGAGAAGACCTCTTTCCACGTTATCTCATAGGAGCAATAACATAGAAAACACAAGCAACCAAGGAATACACATTATACTCTGTTTCCAAGGAAGACAGTACTTTTGCCTTAACATTAGAAAAAACTCTTTGAACTTTTTTCTCCACCTCACAATGTACCAGTAGATAGCTCACATCTGTTGACAAAGTTAAGCATGTCAGGCATCGCGGTCTTTTTCATGACACTATTCTCAGCCTGGGCTTTCAGGACATATTAACTTGACCATTCCTCTTGTCCACAGAGCAAAAGTAATTCCTCAAACTAAATAAGATCAAAATTATGTTTTTCCCCATCTAAGATGACCGAGAAATAAAGGCTCATGCCGTTCATGAAAGGGGCAAATCAGCATTCACCTTCAGAAGCAGCAGCCACATTATTCCTGCCCAGCCCTTTCCAGTGCGATATCAAGATTGAAATCAAGAAAATGGAATTGGGACATGATTTTCTCTCGGACACAATTTAGGTACGCTAGAAAATCCTATATCTTAATTATAATAAAGCATTATCTCAGAGCTACTAAGCTGGAACCGACAATCACGATCTTCAAATCAGAACCGAAAACTCACTTCTCGTTGAGGTTCGAATCACCGAAAGGATTTGAAGCATTGGAATAACCAGCGACTGACTGTGACTTCAACTTCTTCGCAACACGCATCGCCTGAATAATTACACCAAGAAAAGGCTGATGATCAATTACAGAGCAAAACAACGAAAATCGAATCGACCAAAGACCAATACTGCTCGCAAAGCAGGTACCTTTTTCTGAGCCCTCTTCGCTTTGTACGCCTCGATTTCTTCCTCTGTAATAACCCTCGAGCTGCGCTTCCCCTCGCTTCCGCTGCCGCCGCTGCCATCTGAGTCGTCACGACGACTAGAGCTCCTGCGGCGGCTCCGGCGACTGCTCCTGCTGCTGCTGCTGCTCCTCTCTCGGCGCTTGCCGGAGCTCCGCGACGGCGACGAGTGACCGCTTTCGGGCTCCGAATCGTCGGATCTTGCCCTCCTTCTATTTCGGTTCCGGTTCCTCTCCGCAGAAGAAGAAGATGCATCTTTCTTGCTTCTATCCGACCCCATCGCTACTTCCCGCGAACAGACCCGCAGTAGAGTTTTAGGGGTTCGGGCGTACGGCAGAGAGGCGAATAAAGATTGGAATTTGGAGACGGGAAGGCGACAGAAACGTAATTTCGTATCCCTAGCTGATTTCATTTTGGGGAAAATTCCGAATAACGCATGAATTGCCTTTTTTTTTATCTAAAGTAAACATTTTTTTTAAATAAAAAACCTAAAGTACCCTCATTTTTTTCCGAATAAAGGTATGAAGCAGCTATAATAATTTTAAATAAGGACCTAACCTCGTTGGTCGATCAAATATTGCAACCAGTCAAGATATTTTCCTTCAATAATAATTTTAATACAAATTTTAGTTAAATTAAATTAAAAATAAGAAATACAAGCAGCCCTCCAGCCTGTGGTCGCTACCCCATTGCCAATGTGGCGGTGGCAATGGCTAGTAGGGTAGCCATGCCTCAGCGGAGCAAGGGTCGTCACCCTCTCCCAATTCTAACAACGCTCTCGCCTCTAATGGGCGAGGATCGTTAGCTCAGTAGTCGTTAGCCCTCTCTAAGGTGCCGCGATCCCATCAGTGATAAGGCAGCGGCCATAAGCCGAGCTTGAGTGTTTCCTTTTTTTTAAGTATAGCCTTTTTATCTTTTTTGAGTTTGTTTTTGTTATGAAAAGAAAAAATAAATAAAAGGAAAAAAGAAAGAAAAAATAAATAAAAATAAATTACGAAAATGCCCTTGACCCTAGTGAGGTTAGCCCTTTTTTGAGACTCAAAGTTCACTTCAAGCCTTATTTTAGAAAACGATAGCACTTTAGGCTTTTATTTAAAAACAAAGTCCACTTCATATCCTTATTTGAAAAAATGAGGACATTTCAAGCCCTTATTTAGAATTTTCCCTAAATATCACCAAAAAACTTTAAATTATATCCAAGGAGACACAAATATCATAACTTTTCTTTATGTCATCAAAAACCCTAAAGTTGTTGATTACGATACAAATACCCTTAACATTTTTTAGTGTCGCGAAAAAATTCAAATTGATACATGTGTGACATATATATATATATATATATATATATATATATATATATTCTATTACAATTCCATCTAGAATATTTGTCACACTAATATAAATTCGGGATTTTTTATGATATATATTTTTTTGGGTATTTATATCACTATGTACAAGTTTAGGAAATTTATGGTATTTGCGACATAAGTTAGGATATTTTGTGGGATTGACCCTGAATTATAAAATGCAAAAGGGAAAAGGATTCATTAGTGTCACAAGCGTCAACAAATTTTTCATTTTCGTTGCCCTGTCACTTTTGTCGTCCGTATATTATTATTTTTATATGGTTTTGTGAAAAATAAAACCAATTCAATTATTACACTAAAAGTGGAAAGGACCAGGGAATTGCAGAAAAAAAATATCATAATTCCTTTGATATAGGAATAACACCATCATAATTTATCTTAACTTACACAAGTTGAAATTATTTTATATAGAGTTAATATTATGGAAAACCCCAAAATCATAAACGTGTAATAAATTTACCCCAAATTAATTTTTTAACCATTAAAACCCTAAATTGGCACACATGTGGTAAATTTATCACACAATAATTTTTTTACTACCAAAAATCCTAAACTGGTCAATTTGTAACAAATTTACCATTCGTTAAAATAGGTTAATAAAAAAAAAATCCAAACTAGTACACATGTGACAAACAAGGATAAGACCTCAAACGGGTACATTCGTCAACTAACACGTGTCATTTAACTAAGCAATTTGATATTAAAATTTAACAGAAACTAACGAAAGATAAATTTCACAAAAGTGTACCAGTTTAGGATTTTTTTTTTGTGGTCAAAAAATTAGTTTGGAGTAAGTTTATCATATGTGAATCAGTTTGCAACCATTTTATATAAATAAAATAAATAGAGCTTGTGGATCTATGAAAGATCGTGAAGTAAAGGATATAAGCCACGTAACTCCTATCCAAATGAGAGCAAAATGTTGTTCATCATGGAAAACCAATATAATTTGTCATAATTCCTTTGATATAGAAATAACACCAATATAATTTATCTTAACTTATACAAGTTGAAATTATTTTATATAGAGTTTTTTTTTTGGTAACTCAGGGAACCTCCGCACGGCCGACAGCCGGAGAGTAAACCCTGGAGGCGACACGTGCTAGCCACCCCACACGTGCCACCGGTTAAGTCACCCTGCGGCGCCCGGGATTCGAACACTCAACCTTTTGCGAGAGGAAGAGTGCGCGCTTCAGCAGCGCCACCCAGGCGGGTGGTATTATTTTATATAGAGTTAATATCACGGAAAACCCCAAAATGATACACTTGTGATAAATTTACCCAAAATTAATTTTTTAATCACTAAAAACCTTAAATTGGTACACATGTGATAAATTTACCATATACAATTTTTTTACTATCAAAAATCTTAAACTAGTCCATCTATAACAAATTTACCATCCGTTAAAATAGATTAATAAAAAAAAATCTAAACTAGTACATATATGACAAACGGAGGATAAGACCTCAAACAAGTACATCCGTCAACTAGCACATGTCATTTAACTAAGCAATTTAACAGTAAAATTTAACAGTAATTAATGAAAGATATATTTGTCAAAAGTGTACCAGTTTAGGATTTTTTATAATCAAAAAATTAATTTGAGGTAAATTTCTCACATGTGTATCAGTTTGGGGTTTTTGATTATATTAACCATTTTATATAAATAAAATTACTAGAGCTTATGGATCTACGAAAGATCGTGAAGTAAAGGATATAAGCCATGTAACTTCCATCCGAATGAGAGCAAAATGCTGTTCATCATGCATCCAAGTCAATTACATAAAAAATAAATTGCCGAAAGATTTTTCCATTTTCTTCCAAAAAGACACATATTCATAAAAAGCTAATAA
The DNA here is from genome assembly GCA_031216285.1 of Syzygium syzygioides. NCBI lineage: Eukaryota > Viridiplantae > Streptophyta > Magnoliopsida > Myrtales > Myrtaceae > Syzygium > Syzygium syzygioides. Next base: position 31,745,441 of record CM062252.1, on the reverse strand, counting down.
TAAGTGATCAATGGAATGGACTTATTGATTAAGAAATTTATTATCTTTGATAAAAACTACTAAACTCATTGGAGAGTTCGCGTCATTATCCTTCGATTACCATTTCTTTAATATGGATCAACTTTGACTTCAAATTAAGAAAAGATCGAGATATGAGAAAAGGAAGAGTGCAAGGCAAGGAGTTTGACAATTTTGTTTTGGGTTAATAGCACGAAAAAAACCTCAAATTGATACATTCGTAACAAATTTATGAAAAACTAATTTTTTTACAATAAAAAAACCCTAAACTAGTACACCTATGACAAATTTACCTAAACCTAATTTTTTAGCCACAAAAAAATCAAAAATAGTACACCTATGATAAATTTATTTAAAACTAATTTTTTAGCCAAAAAAAACCCAAAAATGGTACATATATGATAAATTTATCCTAAACTAATTTTTTTTGGTAAGGTCCTAAACTAATTTTTTGATCATAAAAAATCCCAAATTGGTACACATGTCACAAATTTACCAAAACTAATTTTTTTATCATAAAAAACCCAAAACTGGTAATTCTATGAGAAATTTACTCTCTGTTAGTGGACCAATTTGGGTTTTTCGTGGTATTTACCCTATGGATTTTCATGTGGACCTGCCACGCCACCATGTGTTATCGACATCAGCAAATTTAACGGTAAAAATTGAAGAAAACTAACTCATGATAAATTTGTCATAGATGCACCAATTTGGGGCTTTTGATAGTCAGAAAATTAATTTTAGATAAATTTATCACAGGTGTACCGATTTGAAATTTTTTATAGTCAAAAAATTAGTTTGGGTAAATTTGTCACATGTGTATCAGTTTGGCATTTTTCGTAGTTAAAAAATTAGTTTGGAGTAAAATTTTCATAAATGTACAAGCTCGAAATTTTTCATGGTATTAACCCTTTTGTTTAGAACAAAGAAAGCTCTAAAAGGTGGTCTTCATTTTGAGAGGGAACTATAGGTCGGTGAATATCAATATGTTCGAATTTAATTTTTCCATATTGAAAAGAAAATAGCTCATGTGTTAATTTTACTTTGGGTTAATACCACAAAAAATCAAAACGATACACTTGTAACAAATTTACCCAAACTAATTTTTTAACCACAAAAAACTCAAAACTTATACATATGTGACAAATTTACCCTTCGTTAAATTGGATTAATACAACAAAAATCATAAACTGGTAAATTTGTGACAAATAAAGAGGTAAAACTCTAATCTAGTACACCTATTAACTGTCACGTGTCATTAAACTTAGCAATTTGATAATAAAAATTAACGGAAATTGATGGGAAGTAAATTCGTCATAAATATATTAGTTTGAGATTTTTCGTAATATTAACACTTTTACTTTTAACCCACTTGCTCAACCTTCACCCTTTTCTGTATGTTTTCTATTTTTGCCGGGTCCAGCCACTTTCTTTTCCCCTTGGTGGGCCCATCTGCCACCCCTTATGGAGAAAAGTCAGCTGAGGATAAGCAGACTTAGCCCGGATGTCTTAGGGTTCGAATAATAACCATTTTTTCCGAGAAATTAATTTTTGACCATTCTTTGGACGAGTTTCTGAGTAAAAATACGTATTTGATGACAATACAAAATTTCTATTTTTAAAATAGGAATTCGTTTGTTAATGATACAAAATTTCTCCCTCCATGGCATCCAGCCAGTGAGAGGCGACTAACGTTGGTTGACAGTGGGCAAGCGGAGGGAGTGAGTGATAGTGGAGGATGGCGTTGAGAGGCAGTCGGTGTTGGGCGATGATAGTAGACGGTAAAGGGTGGCGGCGGACGACGGGGAGTGACGGTAGAGGACGGCGGGTGATCGATGAGCAGGGGGTGAAGAACTACAGCTAGCGGTGGGAGGCGGCTAGCAAGCTATGAGCGGTGGGCGATGGCGGGTGGCCAGTTAATAGTCAGAGCAAGCGATATGAAATTTTTTTATTTCTAATTTTTGTTCTAGAAATAGAAAAGGAGAAAATTTTTACTTATCATTTCCATTCCAAATCTATTTTTGAAATGAAAGTGTGTTCTAGAAATTGATTTGTGTCCAGACCTATCTCGGAAAGAAAAAAATAAAAAAATAGAGAAACAGAATACTTATCATATACACCTTAAAACGATTCATAATCACTTATTTACTTCTTCTTTTTTCTTTTGGTATTTGACCGTAGTTGTTTGGGGCCCGTCGGTCTGCCTTGCACCTATGCGTAGTTTGGATGGAATGATATGTTAGGTAGAGAAATGATTTAAATAATAAAGAATAACAAAATTGAAGGTAAAGCAAACGAAATGAGAAAATAAAAATTAAAAAAAGTTGTTGTGTCAGTGCCTCCATTATATCAAAGAAGTTAAAAGAGAAAAAAAAACATAATTATCTCTTGAAACCACGCTAATCCTCTCCCGTTTTGAGCAACTTGGATAAGAATCAGATTCTCCTTTGCTCGACGTAAAAACTCACTAAAATTAAGCCATATAAAGGAAAGAGACACCACTCTAGATCCACTTTTATTTCTTGTCGATAACCAATTTAACTCGACAAGATTTCTCATAAGTTTCTCTTTCAAATCTCTTTAAATTTCTTTGATGGAAAAAAGGTTAACTAGTGGCATGCATATAAAGAAAAAAGGCAAGGTGTTTGATAAAGTAATGGAGAGTATGGGATGGGAATAGACAGTTAATTGATACTTGAGATTGGAAAGAATAGAGTTGTGTATGGTTAGGGATTCTTTAATAATTTCTCGCAATAAATACCCACCTAAATTATAGTGAATTCTTTAATATTTAATAATATTAATTTGACCAGACATAACATAATCAAAATCCATTATCATATCTGTAGAATTAGAATTTGTAAAAGAGCAATACGATCTTTTAATAATTAATGAATATTTAACGAATTTCAAAAATAAAATCCACGAGAAGAATTTAGTATGGATGATCAAGAGCGCTAGCGAAAGGTGATTGGTGTGGCCTATCTCTTTTGTTTCCGCAAAAAAATAAAATCTCCCATAAAATAAAATATTTAGCAAAACGAAGGTTCACTTTGTTGACTCCGTTTCAGAAAACTTTTAATCTAAATATTAAGGATAATAATACTAATTGTCCATAATTTTTGACTTAATATGTAATATGGCCTTTGAACTTTAGCCCAATATTTAATGTGGTCTATGGACTTTTAATCTATTCAATGTGGTCATGTTCAATGTAGTTTTTGAATTATATGAAAATGTTTATAGTAATTTCTGAATTTGAATTAATAGAAGGATTATATTGAACATTTTCATATAGTTCATGGACTAAATTGAGCATGTACCAAAAGTTTAAGGACCATATCGAACAAATTAAAGGTTTATTGCATATTGAGTTAAAGTTCAGAGACTATATTGAACACATTAAAAGTTTAGAGATCATATTACATATTAGGTTAAAATTTATAGATTAGATTGAATAAATTAAAAATTCAGAGATCACATTACGCGTTAAATCAAAATTCATGACCAATTGTGTCACTTTCCAAAAGTATTACTCAGTCGGCATCACCTCTAAGCCAAGGTTTTGCATATATTTAAGGGTTAATACCACGAAAAACCCTAAATTGGTATATCTGTGATAAATTTGTCTAAAATAATTTTTTTGACCATAAAAAACTTCAAACTAGTATACTTGTGATAATTTTACCTTGAACTATTTTTTTGACCACAAAAAACTCCAAACTAGTACATCTGTGACAATTTTACCTTGAACTAATTTTTTAATATTATTTTTTACTTTTTCAATTTTTTTTAATTTTTCCTTTTCTTTTTCCTTTTCTTTTCTTTTTTTTTTTCCTTCATCTTCTTTATCTTTAAACCTATGGACGGCAAGGTTGGCCTTGCCCACCTCTGGTGAGGTTCAACCATGCTAGTTGCTGGCAAGGGGTCGTCCTCGCCGTCGCTAGCGAGGCTTGGCCTTGCCGTCAACTGGCGAGATCGGCCTCGCCCAGAAGCGATGAGGTTGAGTCTCGCCAGTTGCCGTCGAGGGGTCGTCCTCGCTATCGTTAAGGAGGCTTAGCCTCGCCAACTGTCGGTAGAGCCGACCTCGCCGGTTATAGGTTGAAAATAAGAAGATAAAGGAAAAAAAAAGAAAAGGAAAGGAAAAGGAAAAGAAAAAATAAAAAAATTCGAAAAAGTAAAAAAATTAATTCGAAATAAAATTATTACAGATATATTAGTTTAGGATTTTTGGTGATTAAAAAAAAATTCGAGATAAAATTATATATCAGTTTAGAATTTTTTATGTTAAAAAAATAATTTAAAATAAATTTATCATCTGTGTATCAATTTAGAATTTTTCGTGATATTAACCCTATATTTAATTTGCTCATTGTTGCGTATGCCGAAAGCGGAGCCCTCTCTGCTGTCCCCGTCTTGATAAATTAACCGCCCCAACGCCGAACCCAGCTAGCTGCAATGGCCGACGCGAACTCCGTTCCTACCGCGGCGGCCGAGAGCAAGCCTCCGGCGACCGAGAGCAAGCCGCCGGCGACCGAGAGCAAGCCTCCGGCGACCGAGACGAGCCGGTCGTGGGGCGACGAGGTGGACGACGAGGCGGAGGAGGAGCAGAGTGCGGCGGCCACGACATCGGCGGATAAAGCGGGAGCGGATCTGGATGTCGCCTCCCTGACCATCGACGAGAGCAAGAAGATCAACAAGTTCCTCGACGAACCCGAGGATTCCAACATCAGAGCGGTGATCTGTCCATCCTGCGCTAGGGTTTCCTAGGAGCTAGAAAAAAAATCCAAACTCGTTTTGCTGTCTCGTTAGGTTTCCATACGCTCTGAATCGATCTTAATCGGTGCAGGTTACATCTGGCGATACGCCATATACATCAGCAAGTAGTTTCGAGGATTTGAATCTGTCGCCGGAGCTCCTGAAGGGTTTATACGTTGATATGAAATTTCAGAAGCCCAGTAAAATCCAGGCTATCAGCCTGCCTATGATTTTGACCCCTCCGTACAAAGATCTCATTGCTCAGGCACATAATGGTTCCGGCAAGACCACTTGTTTCGTGCTTGGAATGTTGAGCCGAGTTGATCCAAAATTGGAAGCTCCTCAAGCTCTCTGTATTTGCCCCACGCGAGAACTGGCAATTCAGGTTAGATTGATGGGATCACCACATTTTCTGACTGGCTCTGCATATGAACTCTTAACAAATTTGACCGATCCGTCGTGAGAAAGATATTGACTATTTTTTCAGTCATTTGACCGATCTCTCAGACAAGACGTTTCTTTTACTGGCCTTCAAGAATCCGGATGATATTTCAGTGCGTCCTATATGACTAGCATAGCAAATAGAATTTGAGGCTTCAGCCGACTTTCTGATCGCATTTTGTCAGTTCAATGAAGTTATGTATCTTTTGTATGTACTGACACAAGTTGTGATCAATTCTTGTAGAACATGGAAGTCTTGCAGAAAATGGGAAAGTACACAGGAATACTTGCAGAGGCTGCAGTGCCTGTGCCGATGGATAGCACTAACTATATGCCGATTACCAAACGGGCACCTGTTACTGCACAAATTGTGATAGGCACCCCTGGAACAATCAAGAAATGGATGTCATCAAAGAAACTGGGTGCAAGTTACATAAAGATTCTTGTATTTGATGAGGCCGATCATATGTTGGCAGAGGTAGTCAGCCTCCAAAACTAGCTTGTTGTGTTGTAGTTGGCTTCTTTTCCTTTTTATTCTTGTCTCTGGTAGCTATTCTCGCTCCCTTGGTAGCTATTCTGCTCATTTCATTTGGAGTCTACTGAACTAGTGGAGTTCTGGCAGAGTAATTGATGTATTTGTGCCCTAATGGTTTTGGCCTGCATTTCTGTCATTCCTCGTTGCTGATAAATGAACAGAATTTTGTTCTCTTCTATCAGCATTAGCTGAGCGGCATAATGTTCTTTCTTTTTCCCCCCTAGTTTCTTTTCTTTTGTGTGTGTCAGCCCAAGCGTGGGGGTGGTGGTTGTGAAAGCAAGCGTTGGGAAACTAATCAGCTAGTCCCACCCCCAGCATGCGACATTCGAAATCTCAAATAGAATGAATAGAGGAGACGGCATGGCCAAACTAGGTTGGACAGAATGTATTCTATTACCAGTGCCATCTTGTGTCCTCTTCGTTTCTTGTAGGATAGAAAATCTTCTTAGGCTAATTTTATTTTTCATGCACATTTTTGTTCTCTTGTTCAAAGATTATGTTGAGCTTGATCCTGTGGTAATAACATGATGCCTTGTCTTATACTCTCTTCTAAAGCATTACGATTCCTGTACTGGAAATCTTTAATTTCACAATCCCGCATTAGATTCTTATTTCAAATCCATATTTTCCCTACAAGATTTAGTGGAAAATTTTATTCTGTGGAAAATGCCTGTTTTTATTTTATTTTCCCTGTATAGTTTTTCTTTCTGGTTTGTTGGTTTGTGATCCTGTTTTAAGCTATCATGCTCTTTCAATTTATCATTGGCTCAAAGTTCTATCCATCAGCTGCTAATCAATAAAGTCATGGCGATTCTTGTGTCAATATCATCCAATAGTTTCTTATACCTTCCCATGTAGTTTTAGCTGTAAATTTTATGAACTTATCATTTAATAGTCATGTTAGTTTTCCTCTTTTACTGAAGATCAGGTTTATATTTAATCTGTGGTTGAATGCAGGATGGGTTTAGGGATGACTCTTTGAGGATAATGAAGGACATCGAAAGGGCCAATGCCAGCTTCCAGGTATATTCCTGAGTTTAATTTGTAAAATCATTCATAGACTTTATCTAGGGGTGGTATTCCTGGAAGTTAGTTGCTAATATCATATGAAGGTGAAGTCACATATACATTTGGACGATCAGTTTGATTTTGAAGTACAAGTGTGGAATGATAGTTCCCCAAGGTTTATCAAGTTTTTCAAATTGTAGTTAAAAGCATATGAAAACATACTTGCATCAATGAGGAAATCTTTTGGCAGTTTCTGTTGTCTTAGTCTCTAATGCATGTCCTTTGGGGCAACTGGGACGAAATAGATGGAAGGAAGAGCCAATGCATTATATCTGACCGTACGGCGGAGCTAATTCTCTCAGTGTTCAGTCTCAGACAGACTCGGTTATTTGTTTCGTTTTCCATTCTTGGTTTTTACTCTCTACCATTATGAATCCATGTGGGCTCTAATTTTACTCTCTCTCTCCCTCCCTCTCTCTCCATCCACCTAAGCAAAAACAAAAAATCTATTCTTTTGAAGATTCTATTTCCTGGTGAAGTTTTTCGGTATTAAGAACATGATGAGGCTGTTAATTAATATGTTATATCCTTTCACCAAATGACATGAAATGGAATTGCTTTTTGATAATTTAAAAAAAGGAGGATAGATGTAATAGTTTTGGTAAGACTAGTGTGCAAGACACTTTTCACTGGCTTGCTTTATAATGTCTGCTACTAGACTGTGAAATAAATATGGGAACTTAAACGACCTCTCCAAACTAGGTAAGGAAAAGCTATCATGTCTGTTTTAGTAATAATGCTACCATCCCATTTCTGATTATTCAAGCTTCAACCAGATTGTCCTCTCCTTCGATTTGAATTGGTCCCACTTCTTGTCTTCATTTCCTTTCTTCGCCGAGCTGTAAGCCTGTAATGTCAAATTCCTTTACCACTCACTTGATTTTCTCCATAGTTATAGTGTTATTTGTAATTTTACCTTATCGGATGGTAATGTGTTACTTGACTATCCATTACATACCTTGCTAAGTATGACTTGTCTACATAAAGGATAAGGATTCAAGGATCAGGTTGTTCGATACGGGTATAAAGGGCACAACATAATGCTTTAGAAGAGATGAAGGATTTCTTACAAACTTTCTACTATCATTACAAATACAAAGCCGTGTTTTTTCCTTCATCTGTTTTCTTTTTATTGTTCTCTTATATTGTTTTGCTTGTTTTTTGTTTTGAGGGGCGGGGGGGGGGGGGGGGGGGGGGGGGTAAGTTAATTTATAGACAAAGCACAACTACATTGAAGCGAAGCATTATTTGACTAGAACCATTACCTTCTCTTTTTCTTGTTCTGATTGATGTTTATTAGTTGTAAAGCTGTGATACCATGCGAGTTAGGCTCTGAGATTAGAAGAAAGGAGGGGATGGAGAAAGGTGGGTCGTCATGATACAAGGTCACATTAGTAGTCGGTTATAATAATATGTAACTTCTAAAGTTATACTCTCTAGCAATGTTTGTTGGATGCTGTTTCTTGTGATCGCTACTGTTACAGTGTCTTGTTTCTGTTAAAGAAATGAACTTCATGAGTTGTCTAAATGAGTTAACATGGGTGCATTTTCTAATCAACTATTAGTGCGTGAAATTTAATAGATCTCCTTCCTTGTGTTCCTAGCAATGTGAAAGTATTAATGATCTTGTTTTTTGTATACAAGGATTGTAAGACTATATCCAAAAATCTGTCTGAGGAGTAGAAAGGAGTTACTTTGCTTTTTTGGGCATTATCTTTTAGTTATATTTGGACGTAGTCAAGAGAATAACTGAGCTAAACAGAGAAGCATAAGTCGGAGCTGAGAAAATATAAAGTTCCATGTTTTCTAATGGTGTGGGGCTTGCTTTTCGTTGGGTTAGGTGATACAGAGAAAATTATTAGAGGAGTTGATGTGCTTTTGCATATACAATTTTCTTTTCTTTTTGTTTTTTTAGAAACTGCATCAACCTGTCCTCTTTTTTTGGTTTTCTAGACACCTGCTAATGTCAGGAAAATGCGCTACTACCTCATTTTGTACTCTGTTGCACTCATTTTGAGCTCTACATTGTAAAACACGCATTATTCATTTTTCTCAGTCTTGGTTCTTTGAACAATAAATTAGGGGTGTCAAAAAAGCCCGAACTGCCCAACTTGAACTAAATATATTGGGTCTTTTCGGGCCAGGTCTCTTTCTGGTTTGGGTGATATGTATAGAATCGGGTAATGTAAACCATTTGGTTCGCGAAACACATTAAAGTACCCTACAGTCTCTCGGTTCCAGATTGTGAAGCTCTACTTGCTTCCAAATCCATCTAATCCAAGATCTCAATAAAGCTTGATCTAAGCAGAAGCAAGCAACACAACTTGTTGCTCTTTCAAATTTTCCTTCCAGCTAAATCACACTCATGCCCTCAAAATCCGAATTCTATCAGAGTAGCTATGAGCTTGACCACCCGTAAAAATGACAAACTGAATCTAGAAGCAACCATATTCCAAAGCAAAGTATTTGGCAAGTTGGGGTTACCAGCTAGAAAAACCCTGGCAAGTTGAGCAACATGGTCGGCTCAGCTGCGGGAGCAGTGCAAACAGTGGCGACAGGGAAGGTGGTGGTGAAATCACTAAACCCTGGGGCCAGTTTTGCTTGAACAAGAACTCCCTGTCGCTGCCAGCAACCGTGGGAGCGGGAGCAGGCTCTCCAGCGAAGGGGAGTGGGTGCTGAGCTGCAGGAGAGGCCATGGTGCCGTAGAGGAGCTGGGAGAAGAGTAATTGTCGCAGTCAGAGAAGAAGCTGGAGTAGAGGGTCATAGGGCTGAAGCCCAGGCTGAGGCTGAGTGCCCCGGTGGAGGTGGCAGCTCCGTTGGAGAAGGAGGAGTTAATGGAGGCATGTGGGGGAAGAGTGATGGTTGGCTGCATCAGAGACTTCATCGCCAATGACAACGCCGACGATGATGATGATTGTGACGGTTTTTCATTCATGGCCATACTTGGCAAAGAAAGACCAGACTAGGACGAAAATCTCTCTTGCTCTCTTTCTCTCGTGATCTTCTTCTTCTTCTAGAGTAGGAAATCAAAGTTTGTCTGTTTCAATTTTGCTGACAGAGAAAGACCATCAACTTCAAGAATGGCTAAGTTTTGTTTCCTTTGCTAGATTGATCCTTAGAAAGTACCATGGTGAGCTTGAAATTGTGCTTTTCTTCTTCATAATTGGGCAAGTATGCTCAGATGGCATCCCCTGATTGTGTCCTGGAGTTGTGGGTCACCTGGGGAAAAAGAAAACACCTGAACTTGAACCGTGTTTCTGTTCAGTTCACAGCAAACACACATCCCTTATGTTTAGCGTCAGGTCTGGTATCGTGGAAACCCAACCTGACCTGCTGACACTCCTAGAGTAAATGTTACTTTCTATTTTATGTACATGTTCCTCGTTTTGATGTATGAACTAGTTTGTGTCTTCTGTAACACTTTGACCAAACTTAGATGAGCTCCTCAATGTGTTTCATGCATTGCTACTTTGCTTAGTCTTGGTTATTTGAAAGAGTAAATACTTCCATCTCCAAGCGATGTCGATTTTTGTACACACCAAACTTCCTACCTGTGCTGCAATGTAGCTGCTTAATCACAATAAATTGCGCATCATGTTCAAACGCATATTCAAGATGAGTGCGTGACTGTAAACTCGCGGCTATCATATGATGCAGTGTTATTCTCCTAGCAAATTTTAATTTTGATTGGACAATTGTTTTACTATGTATGTTAATGACAAACACATAATAGAATTGGATTGGGGAGAAAAAAAACTTGCTTATATGTGGGCTGACCTATCTGAGTCTGACATATTGAAGATTTGCCGGATTTGTGATGCAACCCAGTTCATTATGTCTAGTACTCTAGTTCATAATGTTTCAATATTATGCAGAATTGGCTTAGAAAGTATTATGGGAAGGAATAATTTACTCTTGAATTGCCATGCTTTTCTTCTTTTCTTTTTCTCATTCTGGTTATATTGATTACTCAAAGGTTGGTTATTTTGTTCCAGGTCCTTTTGTTTTCTGCCACGTTCGATGACAAGGTGAAGAATTTTGTAACAAGAATAGTGAAAGATTACAATCAGCTTTTCGTGAAGAAAGAAGAACTATCCTTAGAGTCAGTAAAGCAGTACAAGGTGCATTGCCCTGATGAACCTTCCAAGGTTTTAGTGATCAGAGATAGAATTTTTGAATTAGGAGAGAATCTGGGACAGACAATAATATTTGTTCGCACCAGACATAGTGCAAGAAATTTGCATGAGACACTTGTTAGTTTTGGCTATGAAGTTACCACTATCCAAGGTGCTCTTAGGCAGGAAGACAGAGACAAGATTATCAAAGAATTTAGAGATGGTTTGACACAGGTTCTCATATCAACTGACCTTCTGGCTCGAGGCTTTGATCAACAGCAGGTATTGCTTTCATTATACTTTTCCATAATCTGAAGTTCATTGGTCTCATCTTAGCTTAAGGGAATGCTACTTCATCTTTGTTATTTTGTAATATGTAGACATGGTGTGATGACTACCTGTAGGTCAATTTGGTGATCAATTATGATCTTCCTGTAAAGCATAATAATCCATCGGAGCCTGATTGTGAGGTATACTTGCACAGAATTGGAAGGGCAGGGCGTTTTGGGCGCAAAGGTTTGTTTCCTGATTTAAGATTTGCTCCAACTTTTACATGTTTCTTTGGTGGTTGTTTTTCTCATGAAGACGATATGTATAGTATTACGTTGAATAGATTAGTAGGCCTAGTATTTCACATTCTTATGTTGTCTATCCTCTCTAAGCCTAGTTAAGGTTGATTTCCTCTTTTCATAAAATGAGGGTTTAAGAGAAATCTTATGATTTTCTTTTCTCGTCCTCATAACATACCATGTAATCCAGATTGCCACGTGGACAGTGTGTCCCTCTAATTTTGATCAAAGAAGAAGTTTCCCTCTGATCAAAACTTGGATCCCCTACTTGTTTTCCAAAACTCAATGCAGTGGAGTTACTCTTTAACTGCACACCATGAGCTAACTATTTAGCAAGATTCGACCCTTGAATTGGTCTGAAATCCTTTGAAACTTACTCTGTCGTAGCAGCTCTCATTGGTAAAGTGCCCATACTTTCCTGCATTGACAAGACAGTTTTCAAGTACAAAAAGAACATACTATCGACTTTGACATGGTAGATGCAGGTTGTAGGTTTTCTTAACTTTCTCACTCATCTTGGAGCCAAACTTGCAAGGATGACTGTGGTATCGACTTCAATGTAACTTTCCTGCTCCTAATAAAAAACAAAATTGACTCAACCTTCGAAAGAGAAAGAAAGAGCAAGTCTCAGGTTCTCTTTGGGTATTGACCTTGATGGGGTAATCATCCCCAATCAATATTAAGCTTCTTATGTATCTACTTATTCATTGAGATAACACTTGCCTGAGCCAAGAGTTATTGAAGTGGGCGAGCTTTGTCCAAATCACACAGACAATGTGCTGTATTTCTAAATAATATCTGCTGCATTCTGGACCACTTTATCCATTCTCCGTATTTCTTGAACTGAGATGTTGATATATACAGCGATGATGTTGCAAAGCAGTGTGTTTTTTCCCCTCCAACCACTGGTGTTGGTTAATGATTTCTGTTATTTGTGATATAAGTTGTGGCTGTTGGAAATCGCATTTCCTCATTATGTCTGATGCATGGATACAAATCGTGTGTACTCTGCTTTCTGTGATGTACTCTGCTCATAAAGAGTGCTTTTGGCATATATTATTGTTGCCTAGTTCGCCATACAAAAGTGTCCTGATGACAAGTAGTGTTGCTTTATCATCAGGAGCTGTGTTCAACTTGCTATGCAGTGAAAGGGACATGGCACTCATGGCTAAGATTGAAAATCATTTTGCCTCTAGAGTTCCTGAGGTGAGTAATTTGACAAATCTTACAATCTTTATCAATCTTTACTTGTTTTATTGATCATTTTGCATTATCAACAAGGGTTACTTGTGGTGTGTTTCACAGAACTAAATTTACTTGTTTAATGGAAATTCTGCTAATCTTTTACTCATCTCTGGGTTTTTAGTTTCAGAAGGAAAATTGGTCGCTGGAAATTGTTATTATGGTCAACTAAAAATGCACAATATATCTGTGTTCATCTAAAGAAAAGGAAATGGTTTAAAGGAACTCGTTGACACCGTCTGCCACTATCATCAACCACCCTGAGTACCTCGTATTTGCCATGTTCAACCAGTGTCACTGCCAGTTGATCACCGCCAGAATGGCACTGCTATGACTGTTGCCGACTACCACATATTCGGTTGTCCTGTCCACCATCACCACTGTTACGCTGTCAACTTATGGAAATCAATTGTCAAGATTGCAAAAAATTGTGTTGTGAATTTCTTTAGAAGCAATATCAGGGAAAACCTCTCTCTGACTGCAAAACCAATTTACACGAAGCAAAACAGAACTTGCATATTATTGACTGCTTCTGCTATGTTGTTTTCCTTGCAGGTTACACCATGGAATAGCGAGGAGGCATTTAAGAAGGCACTTCAGGCAGCTGGTTTACTGTGACGATGGTGCTATTTTTGTGTTGTGTGAGGATTTAAAGCGAGGTCTATGAGCTGGTGTCGTCAAGGTGTGTCTGCTGTTCTACGAGTAGATGGAGTGTTCGGTCAGCTGCTACTATCATGGCGGGTTTTTAGTTTGGATAATTACTTCGAAGAAGTTGTAGTCGGGATTATTTCCAGTGAATGTGCAGTAGACCTGTCAAATGGGTCCAAAACCCATTTATGAACCCGCGTTTGTTTAAATGGGTTGTTAATGGGTCATTCTTTTTTTCCATATCAGCCTTAATGGGTTTCAAACAAAAAAATGCCAAAATATAAGGGTCTTAAATGAGTATATTCTGAATCTATTTACGACTCATTTAATAACCCATTATGAAAAGTTCGGCTCATGATTTCCCTCTCACTTCACGATCTTCTCTCCCTCTTAATTGCTGATTGCTTCCGCGAATCTAATTCGCAGCTACTTGCGTTGCTATCGCTGACTTTGTGCCGCCCATCTCCGGTGCGCCGCCCATCTCTGTCATAGCCGAGATTTTCCTACAACTCAATATCACCCGTATTGTATTCCGTGCAAACTCTAAACTCCGTTTCTTGCGGCTAAATCTCTTCGATCACCACTAAATTCTTGAGGACCATTTGAGCCTACAACTCTGCGACCACCACGTCGACTCCTGCCGTCCCGAGTGCCTTCAGTATGTGCTCACGAAGTTCGCTCCCCCGATGACGATTGAGTACTTGGTCTTCGTCTCATTTGCTCATAGCTTGAAGGGAGGCCGATAAGCGCGTACAGGCCAAGCTTCTTGTACTCGGCGGGCTCAAAGGGACTGGCATATTTTGTCTCCGGGCATTGGGTTTTCTCTATTTGCTTACTTTTTTGTTGAGTTTGCCTACAATTTTGTTTTCGAGGGTGTTTGGGTTCATGCTGGGGAACTGGTGTTTTGTTGACTAATCTTTTCTCTCTTTTTGTGTGGGGGTTGCTGGGTTTCTAGGTTCATCGGTTGGTGGTTCAATAGAGATCCCAAATTTACCAATTTTTTGTCGAGGTGAGAATGTTCGATCTTTTTCCCTACGGTTGCTTTCTTTTGCTTCGCTGATTCTTGAATTCTATCAGCTCTTTCATGCGAATGCGCCGTGAGCTCGGTGTTATGTGGGTCATTCCCATTGGTTGGTGTGGTCATAGCGATTTGACTTAAGAAAAGAAGTTAGGAGTTTGGGAACACGAAAGGAGGATCATAGGGAAGTAGAAAAGAAACAGAGGGAGAGGAGAAATAAAAGAAGCCTGTAGAAAGATGAGCACTGAACTTCTAGTGACTGGGGTTTTATTCACTGAAACCATCATAGTCAATGAGGGGTCCTTATAGATTGAGCGCGCCTGATCACTGAGTGGTTTATGAAAATGCCACCAAAGTGATCCATTACATGAAAGAGTGGTTCGCAAACAAGAGTGCTTCTTCACTCAGCCGCTCTAGTTCTAATCATCCTTGCTTGTCTATTCTTTCTTAAAGCATCAGAAATATTATCTCTTTTTCCTGGCTGCGTCGCTTCCATGTGTGAGTTTCTTTATGGCATTGTTGAATCAATAACAAATCCAGATAGGACAGGTTCACTTTGGATTATCCTCGAAGAGGTTTGTGGTATGTGTTTCTGTGCAGTAAGCTTTAGGAAATACCTCTATTTTGTTTAAGGATGTACAAGGAGGAATTCGTTCACCATTTGATAGCCAAATATCCAACCGTTATTGTACAGTGAACTACGTTTCTGATTCCATTGTCTTGAATTTACAATATCACTTTTAAGTGTCTTTTCAGGTGCTCAAAAGTTTCATGTTTACTAGCTGCACATGAAGGTCTAATTGGACGAGGAGTCTCTCATCGTCTACTTTCAAGACTATTTGCATAAGGTACTTTTTTCAGCTCATTCTTTTGGTTTACTCATATAATTTAATGCACTTGTCTTCATAATGATGTATTCTTGGTATACTTGGTGGTGCAATGACTTATAATCAGAGTCAATGCTTTTCCTTTTCAGGTTCTAGACTGGGTGTTGGGTCATAATGAGGAGGTGCACGAAAAGCTACACTTTTCCACAAAATTCTTGCATGCAAATGGGTTCAAGAAAGGAGTTGCATCTTGATTTTCTCATGGTTCCTTTTTCATATTCACGATTTGTGATTTTGATTTTCTGAATGCTAGCAAGGGAGGTGAACTCACTCATGATGAGACCGCGATTATTGGTGGAGCTCTAGATTTGACTGAGTAGGTTTAGAGCTACTGAATCTAGACATCTTATTTTCTTCTTCATGTAAATCATAAATTCTTGCTTGGCTAGATTACTTCTTTACCTCCTCTGTTGGATGAGAATCTTTATTTCTATTTGTACTACAACAGCTAAAATTTGTAGACATTGTGACACCTTTATGATATTTGATTGATCATTGCAAAACTTGCATAATCTGTCACCATGGTGGCCATAATCTAGCAGTGGATGAAGGATTCAAGAATGCCTTCACACTAGGAGGAGGAAGAGGTGCGGCGGGAGAACAAGTGGGCATTTAAATGTGTCTTTATGTCTCCTCTTGAACAAATGAAGATGATTTGTGTTTATTTTTCTGTGTCAGTCTTTTAGTTGTCGAAACATCCAATTCCCTTTCAATGTTACTAAAATTCAGAACCTCGGCCACCAAAGAAGGGTGGCGTAAAGTCAGTAATAGCGGCGGAGGTGGCTGTGAATTAGATCCATCGAAGCGATAAGTGAAGAAGAGGGAGAGAAGATCGTGAAGTGAGATCTGAGTCGGGCTTTCATCGAAAAGAAATTGGATTGTTAATGGGTTCAGAATATACTCATTTAAGACCCATATATTTTGGCATTCTTATTTTTAAAACCCATTATGGCTGATTTGAAAAAAAAGAATGACCCATTATCGACCCATTTAAGCAAACATGAGTGGATTTTGGACCGATTTGATAGGTCTATAATGTATATGCTTTTGAATCTAGAACCTGGATTTATGAATTTATTATTATAATTATTGACTTTATTATTTTATATTTGTGCACTTCTTTA
Source organism: Syzygium syzygioides (assembly GCA_031216285.1). Taxonomy (NCBI): domain Eukaryota; kingdom Viridiplantae; phylum Streptophyta; class Magnoliopsida; order Myrtales; family Myrtaceae; genus Syzygium; species Syzygium syzygioides. The sequence goes on along the minus strand of CM062252.1, from coordinate 31,729,018 downwards.
TGGGTACTAGAATTACATAATCGGCAATTAAAATTAGAAAATATTATATCAAGTAATGCATTATTAAACGGGTGTTATCTTACAAAAAAAAACAAAAGGTGTTACTTTTTTAAGATCTCATTTATATTTAATTCAAAACTAAAACTCAAATCCATTTCAGGATTTGTGAAAAAAAAAGAAAGAAAGAAAAAGAAAAAAATTTAAAAAATTAATTTTTTAAATTATAAAAAATTGTCCACAAATTAGCAATATAATTTTTTTAAAATCATAAAAATTATGTTGGGTTAAATATGGAAGTGTTTTAGCAATACGAGTTAGGTTGGGTATAGGTCAGGTATGGGTCGGGTCGGGTATGGGTCAAGAAAATTGTATTGCACATTAATGGGTCATAAACGGGTTAATGGGTCAGTCTGGATCGGACCATTTATGATCCGATCGAAACCCGATCCGATCCGACCCGCCCATTTGACAGGTCTAATGTGCAGCCATACGAGTCAGATTTTTTGTGGGCATCGGGGCATTTTCCGCAATGGCTCTGTGGAGGCATTGTTTTGAATTTGGAGCTTGAAGCCAAGTGGAGTTTGCCGTGACCTCTATGTAAGGAGTTGGCTAAGCGAATTGCAAATGGTAAAGAAACTATCCATGTTTCAGATATGATTATAAGAGAGATTGTGTGGGACCTCGAACCTCCATGTTACCCAACGAATCACTGAAAGTGATGGTCATTAGGATGAGTTTCGTATACCATAATAATGTTGCAAAAGCAATTCTTGTTTTGTTACACTCTGATTTTCGGGTATGGATATCGTTGGTGAATATAACTTCCGAAAAGTCAAAGCTTTACCATCAGGAACGTAAAACGTCGATGTGCTGTTAAAAGAAAAAACACGTTCTTACGGACATGAATGATTTCCCAAAAGCTGATACACCAATCTCGTTGAGAGAGTTAAATCTGCATTTATCCAAAAAGAAAGTATTGTCCGAACTTCATCTAAATGGCTGCGTTAGTTAGTGTCGTTGAACGTCGGTTCTGTCTTTATGAAGACTGATGTCATTTGACTGGGTCATATGGGAGAGGGGTCCCTCAACGCCAATCGTCAGTAGTAATTTGAACATAAAGGAGACGAGAGAATAATGGTTTTGTTAATGTGAGAGTGGACTGCACGTTCAAGTAGTAGTGGTCCTCCATGAATTAATCGTTCTGTGGAAAATGGCCCTGTGTCTGCCATCTATATCTCTCTATGCACACTTCGAGGGTTTCATCAGGTCTCTTGCGGATAGAGAGAGAGAGAGAGAGAGAGAGAGAGAGAGAGAGATGGGGATGGCAATGGCGGTGTTGGTGATTATGGCATTGCTTGTGGTGAGGTTGGGAGGCGCCGATTCAGTTTCGGCTTGGGAGGACGGTAAGGTGATTCACGTCCGTGGAAGAGTTCTCTGCCAGGATTGCACCAAGGGCTACGATGAATGGGTTCGGGGTGGGCGTCCTATTAAAGGTGTGTCTCTCTTTCGATATCGATATTGAATTAAGCTATTCGCGTGTAGCTTGAACTTTCGAGCTTGATAACTAGCTCTACCTTTTTTCGGCTCGAGCTCGAGCTCGACAATACTCAACCTGACAAGCTTGCAAGACAAATTGGGTTTTTATTTTTTAAAAAAAAATTCAATAATTGGCAAAATAGACACGAAAATCCGTAAGCTTTACTTAGTATGAACTTATAATATTCAAGGTCGAGCTCGACTTGAGTTTATTTACAAATTGACCGGAATCGAGTCGAGTAGAGCATCTTGATTTGGTAGTTGAGTCGAGCTCAAGCACTCGCACAGGTTAATAGTCGCTCAAGTTTCAAACCCCAAGTATGCTCGAGTCAAGCTTGAGCTTAGCAATGGGGCGGCTCGACCGGGCCGATTACGCCCCTATACACCGTGCTCTCTATCAATTTGCTTCTTTCTTTCCGTCTTGCGGTGGTGGAACATGTGTATTCGATGTAATTGAAGGCACAAAAGAAGAGAATCACTTACTATCACTTGCACCATGAGAAAATCTCCAATTAGATTCAATCACATTTGAATTCAGCGACGTAAAAGGGGGGCAGTAATGTGAATTGCAGGAGCCAAGGTCTCACTCACTTGTATGGACCAAAGGCACAGAGTGATATTCTATGGAAGCGATGACACCGATGGAGCCGGCCAATTCCACGTGATCGTGAACAAGTACATCAACGGAAAGCAACTCAACGAGAAACTGTGCTCCGTGAGGCTCGTGTCGTCCCCGGACCCGACGTGCGACGTTGCCACCGACTTTGCCGGCGGGTGCCGAGGAGTCAAACTCAGCCGCCCCAGCTCCGTGTTCCGCGAAGTCATTAAGTACACTGTTGGACCGCTGTATTACACATCTCCCATGTGTGAGAAACCTGAAATTGAATGAGAATGGAGTTGCCAAGAAACATCGGGCGAAGAAGTTGCCCATGTTTCTTCCTCCTCGTGTTCCAATCCAATGTCTTGTAACATCAGATCAATTGCTGCTGCTTCGTCTTATCTTGATATTCCTGAGAACTGGTGGCGCTTCTTCTTTCTCGTTCATTTTCTCCTTGTACTAGCGATGGAGGAACCAACAAAGACAGAGAACACTCGAATCTCGGGTAAATTATGTCATTTGACAAAATGACACTCATTGTTATTTGACAAAATAATTACCTATGAAGTCCTTTTTTTTTCCTCATAAAATTACACATAAATTCTTAAATGTTTAGTACGAAATGCAATCAAGTTCTAAATAATTTGGAATTTGTGCAAAAGTTCGCCGCTAGCGGCAAGGATATAAGGTGATATGACTTTCGGACCATTTGAATTTCTGACTACTAATTGAAACTAAAACTCAATTTTTATGGAAAGTCGAGTAAAAATCCAATATAAATAAAAAAAACCTGAATTTTGATTACCAATCTCAATTTGAACCCAAAAAAAAAAAATCAATCAAAGCTTTTTCGCATATACCGCAATTCGTATGAGCAATAAAAACCATGAGTTTAATTTCTACAAGATAATCACAATCAACAAATTCGAAATACTCATTTCTTGTTGTTGAAACCCTACAGATTCTAAATTCCAATTCTTATTAATCACACAAAAAAAAAATGATTGAAAAACTAAATCAAATGTTGAACAATGACACGTACATAATTACAAGCAGCTTTAATTGCTTAATTGTCATTGCGCACTAACTACAATGACAAGTGGGTACGATAAACGTGATAAATAAAAAATGACATGGAAATATGTGAACAAAGTATTGCATGAATTTAATCCATATATAAAATTGAATTTACAATGTTATAGCCTACAAACTTAAGACCTGATTGTTCCAATTTTAAAATGTTTACATTTTGATTGCATCTTTTAAAATTTTTAGAATTTGATTATACTGTTTTGCTATAATTTTCTCTTTTCTTCTTAAGAATGTTATCATTGTTTGCACATTAACTACGGTGACAAGTGGGGATTAAAAACGTGACAAATGAAGAAAGGACATGGAAATATGTGAGCAAGTATTGCACGAATCTAATAGGTAAATAGAATTGAATTTACAATGTTATATTCTATTGTAATATTCATTTACGTGTCATGATTAGATGGATAACCCTGTTCGTTTCAAAATTCAGCAAAATTAGAAATTACTTTCTACTAGTTTCGTCAAATAACTTTAAAAAATTATGAAAAATATATATGATTTATTTATTCATATTTACATGTCATGAAATCCTTAAATGCTTTAAATTTAAAAAAGAATCGAAATGCGTAAGAACTAAATTAGTCTAGAGAAAAGATTGAAAAACAATGCAAACACGTCACCCATGGTGACGTGGCGTCGCTCATCTCCACCCACATAAACTACCGTAAAGATTCGACGGTGTTCCAATTTCTATAGGCTCCGACGTCGGCGGAGCTCGTGGTCCCGCTCGGAAATGGCGGGTCGACTCGCGAGGAGGCTGTCGTCCTCGCCGGAATCCTCCTTCCTCGTCGGTAGATGCCCGATCTTCGCTTGGTCGGGTCGCGATCCGTGTGGGCCCGGGCGGGCTGCTTCCTCGTCGTCGTCGTCGTCGTCGTCGTCGTCTTCGTCTTCACCTCCGTCGCCGGATGGAGCGGCCTCGAAGCCCCAGAAGAAGATTACGGACCGTCTATCGGCCGTGATCGACGCCGTCAATGACCGCAAGCTTCCTCCCGAACTCCGTGGCCGTCGCAACTCCGTCAGGTACGCACGAGATGATCTGAGTGGGACGTGGGTCTTTGCGTGAGCGTGTGCAGGGGTTGCTATTAAGCTGTTCCTTTGTTGATTTTGGAGTTGTTTCGTTGGGTTGTATGATTTGTATGGTGAATTTGCGGGTGTTTAGAGATAATTGCTTGCCGCTTCTTCGGATTGAGCTAGCGTACAATTTCTGCTGTTGTATATCTTTCGCGAGATGTCCATGCGTGCTGGAGTTTGGGCTTTAGTTTGCACGATCTTTCTCTTTTAAGGGAGTAGAGATATGGGTTATTGGTGGCTGAGTTTGGCTGTCACCGGTCATTGCGTTGTATGCATATGCACTCTGTTTTATCATAATGTGCCTACTCAATTAGGCTTAGTTAGATGCTGCAAAGTAAAAAGCAATTGACTCAGAAGATCGAGCACACGATTGTTCTGCTATAATAATGCTTATACTGAACGATCAGCAGGATGTAATGCTGTTAACGGAACTTTCATTGTTCGTTCCCATGATTTTGATTGTAACTGCTTCTTTGTTGCTGCAGTCGAAGTAGGTAACTGTAAGGAATCCTCGGTGCAGAATTGTAGTCAGGTCGATTTCCGGATTGGGACTTATGTTGTCTTGATGGTTGCATTGAAGAAGAGAATAGGACGTGTTCCTTGATTTTCGATTAGCATCTTGATGCACACTCTGTTGCTTGAATAGACTAAAAAGTCGAAGCTTAATTAGGGGTCGGTTGATGATGTTTTGTCTTACCCTCTTGGCAGATCTGAGACTGATATTGTGAACATAGTGGAGCAAAGAATATGGCATTCGATGGAGGAAGGACATTTTGAGAACTTACCTGGAAAAGGGAAACCCCTTGACCTCAGCTTAAATCCGCATGCAGATCCGGCAGAAGACACCTTGTATCGGATTCTTAATAAGAATGGCTGTGCTCCAGAGTGGGTAGAACTTAACAAGGAAATAAGGAGTGCGATGTCCGAGTGGCGGAGAGTGCTAAAGAAAGCATGGATGAGCAGAAGCAATGGGAGTCGATCTGAGTGGGACGAGCGTTCGGAGGCTTTGAAAGTGCAAATGCGCGGTATTAATGACAAGGTTAGTCCTTGGGTTGGTATATTCAATTTGATGGATGCTTTCTTCTGCTTCTAGTATACTACTACTTTTATGGAGCGGAGAAAGTTGGTTGGTGCTGATTTTGTTAACAAGATAAATTTGTTGCGGTTGTGTAGGTCTTTCGGTATAATCTCATTGTGCCCTTTGGACGCCAGATGTTTGGGATGAAGTGGGAGAAAGAATTAGATCATTTGAACAATGAATGACCTCTCATACAGTTGTAGTATTAGAACAATATAGGAGTTGTACTTTGGAGGTGATGGTATATTTATGAACTGTTATAGTTGTAAAATGGTTTGGTGGAATGTGCTCATTGGTTAATTTTGAATTGTTTCTTGATTCCCTGATACATTTTTTCGCAGTACTGGTGTTTTTATTTGGCAGGTGTGATTGTCCTTGGTTAAGCTTGTCATTAAAAGCTTCAAAAGCTGGTGCCGTCTTTTACTTCTGTGTTCTCTACTGATAGAATGGAGGAAATCAATGAGTGGAAAGATTGGTGAGAGGTGCTTTGGAAAAAGTTTCCGAGACAGTGACTTTCAGTGAGAATGAACTTTTCTCAATCCAAAGGTCATACGTTGCAAGTATGTAGCACAAGCTGTGGGAAAAGAACATTGACAGATTACATACACAATTGATATCCAATCAATTAACTGACACTTCTTCACTTCATTGAACAGTGCAAGCTAAAGGACCATTTCAGCTTCTAGTTTTCCGATACATGAGAATATATATTGTTTTGCAATTTCGGCATAGTTTGTCGTGAAGCCTGAGGATAGTCTCGCGCTTCACCTTTGTGATGTTGGTGAAGACGCATTTTGTTGCGGTTGTCCACCCTCATAGTAGCATTCAGGGTCGTAATACCGTTGTGTGGAATCATCTTTCTTTTTGTGAAGTTCTTTCTTTGTATTCAAGAAACATGAATAGACTATACTCTGGAGTTTGTTATCTTTTCGCCATTGCCATGTGTTGTTCTTGAGATGGAAAAGTCTACTATTGACGATAGACTCCTTTGAGTTTGCTTGATTTTCAAACTAAGATTTGCTTGGTGACTGGGTCATGCTGCCCACCATTTGTAAGGAAATGCATGGCTGGTCGCTGGGTACCTGCAGAAGAATGGCAAAAACCAAGCTGAAAAACTACAGATATCTTCTTGCAGGTTCAGCATCTTGTGTTTTCAAATTTCCCTGTTCTGAGTTCCTATGTATCGAAATGCTTAGGTGGGGGAATGGAATTTTTGGAATGTGACAGAAACAGGAAAAAAATAGTGTCGACTGTCCAGGCTGCTGGGGAACATCCTGTTACAATGCCAATGTGTGTTTTTCTTATTTTGTGGAGCTCAATGTGCATCTCATTATCAGGTATAACTATGTATCTTCTTGCTCGAGTTGGCAGCATTTCGTTTTTTTTTTTTTTGGGTCGAAGGCAGCATTTCGTTTGACGATCACGATGTCGTCGAAAATGGGAACGGACTATTTTTTGGCGAAATGATTTCGATTGTTTTCTGTTTTCATAGAGAAGTAAGAAATCAGTTAAAAAAAGATATTAGAGTTTCCTTATGTAACAACTTTTCAACAAGCTAAAAGCAATTTTAATGTTACACTATTTTCAAACTGTATTAAGAATTATGACAAGAAAAAAGGAATACTAGAACAAGAAATTTGTGAAATATATTTTTTTATGGAATAGTGGTCTGAGCTACAGTTAGTAAAAGATATATGGAAAGGGTACATTAGAGTTCCATAAATTGGAAACCCTGAATCATGCTGGTTTGCATAGATGTGAAAGATCGAGAGGGAGAATATCATCATCAGAAATTTACTTAGTGAAAACAGATTAGAAATATCCTCTGGAATCCAATGCATCTTGAGTGATCCTTTTTTTACTTTTGAAAGAATGATTCGTAGCTTGAAGTAATCTTCACAACCCGAAAACAATTCCATTGGAGGGATGTGATTGTGAATAATGACTCACCATGTGCCCAGCACCGAGAATCCAGTAAAAGAAGATGTTCCTGTAGGATCTCACGAATCCTTTCGTCCCCGTAAAACCTTTTCTACAGTATAGAGGGACCCGGTCCTCACTCAGGAAATTGCTCAGACTGTCCCACCTGCATATGACAAGGCAAGCATGAGGGACCATTTTCGAAATTAAGAATGGGAGTCAATGTCTATGGATGTGTTCTGTTGGAAAAGGAGCCATTACTCGAGCTTGTTGACCCATGCTTCTGCTCCTTTTGTTGCACGTATGAGATCTAGCTGCAGCATTAGGAAGTCGAATGAGATTGTGTGGAGGCAAACTCAGTCGGCGATGGGACTGCATGAAGAGCACGGAAAAGTGCATGGAAAAACTCTGACCTGTCCATTGTAAATGGTGACGTTTACGCCTTTGGCTAAAAGCTTGTCCACCTGAGAAAAATTTTATGAGACTTCATAATCTCTGTGGTGGCGGACGACGGAAAACAAAAATCGGGTTCTTGTCTCCTCGTTTACACTGGGATTAGCTGTTACCTCTTCAATTCTTGGTTTCATGAAATCTCCATACATGGCTGGAAAAACCAGGCGAAACTGTCCTTGCCATCTACGACACAGATGAATTTTGATTGACCCGGGAAAAGATCAATATAAAGGATTGGGTCAAACTGCAAGTAGAGTTAAATCTGTCAAACATTTCTGGTCTTCTGGAACTTACGTCACATTATCTGGGATGATCTTTAGCTTCTTTCTGATCGGCCCGTTCGTCAAGCTTCTGAAGTCACTATTGGCTGCCCCTGCACCAGTTGAGGTTCTCTCTGTGTATCTAGTTGTGCTACTTATACTCTCTTTCACCACGCGGAGTTACTCTCAAATTCTAACATGAAGTTGTTAAAGTCCTGCAGGTCATGCGGCTCTCAGAAACTCCCTAAACACTGAAAGTGCACACCATCTTCTTGTGTTGTGACAAGAACAAGTGACAGAGAAAGATACCGCATTATTACTGTATTGTAGGATTACTTGCTCCAGGTCTCAAACTGTTGCCGTGGCATCTTCCGATTTGCCTTCTGCAAGTTGCTGCTGGATCTTCAGGGCTAAACTGGATAGCACGATAGTTAACTTGACGTTATGCTCGTCTGTCTGGCTTTGTTTTTGTGTAAGGACTTGGAAGGAGAAATGCGACTTAGACCTGTTGGATTGATTCAAGCCGTTCTCGTCGATTCGCGACATGACTTTAAGAACAGGTCCATATGAGAACTTCGATGTAATGCAGATACAGCAGTAAGTCACCAAGAGTCAACAAGCAGAAATTGCTATCTTCATTATGCAAAACAAACAAATTTCTTGGTGGCTGAAATCTCATACCACAAAGTCCTCAGGAGAAATCCAGCTATCCCCCAAAGCAACTCCTATATTTGGACATTACGATAAAACATCAGAAATAGCGGGTCTCTGAGCATCGAATATTGAAAGTCGGGACAAAGTGCGACTTCTTCAAACAAGTGCCACAAAGTAGTTGGGAAACAAGAATTTCTACCCCAAGTTGGGCCTTCAGTTTTCCAGCTTCAATAGCTGCTAGAGCTGTTACTCCAAGGGCAGAAGCAAATTTGCCTCCATATGATTCTGCAAAGATGTACAGAGGACTCTTTTGGAGGGTCTCGTTCCCATTGAACAGCTCTATCAGCAAAGTGGTCAGATCAGCTGCTGCTTCATTGTCTGTTCTCACTACTAAGCTCTCATCCTCCACATAACTGGAACCTGTTGCCACTGGGCTGTCCCGTGTACACAGAGGATTACGAGTTACAAAAAAACTAAGCAGCGGTGCCTCCTAAATGCCAATACCTAGAAGGGCATTCTTTAAGAATGACTCTATGAAATTGAAGAGAAACTGCTACGTACCACAAATAAGAGATCTGCTTTTCAAAGCCACGTGGAATTCCGGGGCTGCAAATTCTCATCCAGTGGTCCGATTTCTTTGAAATTTCAAAATCCAACACCGGAGGCTCCCTAGGAAAATGAAGGAGAGAGGTAATGAAACACACTGATTTTCATTCTATTGGGGGTAATTTGAAAGGTAAAATTCTCACGGGGCCTCCTTGGTGCCACAGCAGCACTGGCCAGGGTTTGGAAGGTTCTTCAACGCTATATGGACTTCTGTACAGCCACTAGAAGAGGTGAGCGCCTACAGCCCAACAAATAAATTAAACATTAGTTAATTCCTTGAATGTAGAATGGCTCAAATGAACATACACATATACAGCAATCATTTATTTGATCACGGCCATATGTTGTTTTTTCTACCAAACTGAAGAATTTGGACACCGAAACGACGTACCCGGTTGAACTTCCACATATCCCCGCTGCTCGGAACCGTCAATTGTTCCTTCGGTGGAGGAAAAACGTGGATGCCCAAGCGAGAACAGGAGGAGGAGAGAGAGGAAAAGGAAATGTTTCTCCATCACTGCCATCTTTGTCATTCGTTGCGGAATGAATAAGCTGGAGGGCTTGTTATATGGGGGGGACGCGGACGACCATGATTTTACCGTAAGGAATCTCGCCTGGGTCTGTCTCCGAGACTAGTTGAATTCAACACGAGAAAACGAAGACAGATAAAGGCTTCAAGAGACCAGGTCGCCTTATTCAATTAGTTAGAGCTACAGCGACACCGTCCAAAGCGAGCTTTTTGTCCTCATCTGGTTGCGATTGGATCGCAGGGAGCAACCGGAAACAAGCGCGAGCGAAGCAACATTGTTTAGAATCTGGAATGGTGAGTCTTCCAATTAACCACCAACGAGAACAAAAACGGACAAACGAGCGAGGACTTCTTGATGTGTCGACTTCAAGAACTCCATCGAATCTGGACCCCGAACAAGGGGAAGAAATTGGTTTAGGATGTGTGTTGTTTGATGAGACAACATCAGTCGTCAATTCTGTTAACTCTCTCTCTCTCTCTCTCACGTAGGATTGTGATCGGATCGATTGGGACAAAGGGAAAGCAAGTGCGAGCAAAGCAAACGTTATGTAAAATCTGGGATGGAGGAAGTCTTCCAATCAAGCACCAACGAGAGCAAAACAGACAAAGCAGGCGCGCTTCGATTTGGCGTCTTCTAGAGCTCCATTGAATCTCAAAGCCGAACAAGGGGAGGAATTTGTTTTTAAGGTTTTTGCTTTTTGGGATAAGAGCGTTGAAAGTTCTAAAATTTGTCACGAGAGTGTAACTGAGTTTTAAAACTTTCAAAAAGCGCAATTAAGTTCTAAAACTTATCACGAAAGTAAAATCGAGTGTTAAAAATCTCAAAAAATGCAATTAATAAAATGACTTGATTGGACCAATTTAATAAGTTTTAGGATTCGATTACATTTTCATGACAAGTTTTAGGATCGAATTGCACTTTTTTAAAGTTTTAGGACTTAATTTTAATTTCCTAATAAATTTTAATATATTCGATATACTTATCCCTTATTTTTTTTTAGTAGACTATACTAGTACTCAATTCTGAATCTCCCTTCCTTTCTGTTGGCTAAGTTTCGCTGCGTGCTAAGCAGCAGCCACTAGATGAGAAGTAGATATTAGCTGTGGCTAGGAGGCGCTCCTTCATTGGTGTCCCTTGTTGTGCACGAGTGCGCTCAACCACACCCTATGTCCTTTTCTTTTTCCCGCTTTCCCTTTGTGCCCTCGTAAAAATTAGGATTGAATCAACGACCACACGGTTTGATACCTAAACAAAACTATTGATATTGCATACTTTTGTGTTAGGATACTTAAATGTTTAAAATCATGTATTTATAACATCTTAAGCTTTTAGAGCTAGTCAATTCTTACTTGGTATTAGAGCTAGTCAATTTTGAAGTGCACCCAAGTGCGTATCAAGAACTAAATTTGTTTCTTGTCATTTCATTTCCAATAAGTCCTAAAATGCTCCTTTCAAAGTTGATTTCAACATTGTTCAACATCATCTATAGAGCCCTTGCCGACCAGAGAGACGAGGCCAGCCCTCCCTCCTTATTTACTTATTTATTTTTTAAAATTAGCTAAAATTAGTGTCAAAATTATTTTTAGATGGAAATGTCCTAGAACGGCGGGAAAATTTGGCCGGCCGGCCGGCGAGCCAACAGGACGAGACCTTTATTTGAAACTGTTAAAATCACTTCAATTTCTTATCCGAGAAAATGAGAGCATTTTAAGTTCTCATTTAAAGTAATATCTACTTTAAATTTTTATTTAAGAAAATGACGACGCTTTATTCTTTCATTTGAAATTTTCCCCCGAAAAGAAAAAAGATGTAGGCGTCGGGTGGGGGGTTCCTTAACCAGCGCTGAATAAATTCCCCTCGAAATGAGCAAAAGATGACTCAATCTCCATCCCATCTCATCCGTCCCGCGGTTCGCTGTTGAGAGAGGGCCCCCGGATTCCACGTCTCGACCCGAGCCCACACCTCGCAGCGGCAGCCTCCCACCACCGGGCAGGGCACCAACCAACCAACCAACCACCGAGAGAGATCTCACCGCCAGGTTCCGTGTCTCTCCATACCTCCCCGCTCCCTCCCTCCCTCCCCCAATTTCTCTGTAACCTCGACTGAGCCGCTTTTTCCGGCCAGGCATCATTGGTTGCCTCGAGAAGATAACATTGGGACATGGCGGCAGTGGGGAGGACGGGGACGTCGTCGGAACCTTCTCTCTGGGGAGACATCGACATCTGCGAGAGGTAAACGGTTCGACTGGTTTCTTCTCATCTTGTCTTTCTTTCTTTCTTCTTTTTTTGTTTGTGATTTTTGTTTTGCTCATGTTTCTTTCTTCTCTCTTTTCTGGAATTTCGCAGTTACCTGGTGTGCTCTATGTACGAGGAGGCGGCTTCGTTGGCCTCCTCTGTTCTGGAGCGTCTCTGTCGGAGCAAGAGCGATCTCCTTGGAGAAGCAGGAGATGGTCTTTCGCTGCTGCATGACACGATGGAATCAGCTGGGATGGTGTTCGTGCAGTCTTTGAAAGAAATGGGGAGGTCCCGTTTTTGTTTTTATTATTTTTTCCTTCTTGATTTCGTTAATTAGCTATGAGTTCCCATCTGATGAGTGCGTACCTGTGCTTTACATGTTCTCTTAGTTTGATTAATACATGCATTTTGCAGCCTTCCCTGTGCGTAGTTCACGTCATGGGGATTTCGTATCTCTAGCCGTTGACAAAACTTTCTTATAATCTTTGGAAGGATGTTTGCTTTTTTTCAGTCTTTAGTTTAAATACCTGTGCATCAACCTGCTCATGAGAAGATGTTTCGGGTATTTAACCGTGAAGCATGTCGATACATCACTAGATCTTAAGAACAATGTGGGTCTTTAACTATACTTAATTTGAAATATTTCAATTACAAAGCACTGATCGTGCAAAACATGAGGACATGTAGTGCATTGGAAAGTTTAAAGTTTCCTTAATCAGTTGCCACTCGTTAACACAATCCTTACAATATCAACAAGATCCATACCAGTACTGATCCTTCTGTTGAGATTTTTTGTCCCCCTATTTTAGATTATAACTCCTTGAAAGAACCATCAAGGCACATGGCCTGGTGGAAGGGGGAAATGGGGAGGTGAGGGGGTTACGAACGAGTTCTGAATTTGATTTTGGACGAAGGTGCTCTGGACCTACAGAGCACTTCAGCTAGCAAAAGAGATGTTTAAGGAAGCTTCATGGTGGACAATTTATTGAGTGCACAATAGATAGGATGACTTAATTATGCAAAGTCTCACGCTTGATTTAGTTTTAGGGGGAAAGTTAAAATTGTACTGTAACTGGTAGTAATTTCTTGCAGGACTGCAGAAATTCTGCATAAGCTAATGGAATTGTTCGGTTCTGTTGCTGCCATCCCCATTGAAGTTCTCCAAATTGGGTAATTTAGTGTCTTCTTGCATTATCGCGTCTTAATTTCTACATGTCGAATGCCTTTTCGTGGAATGGTTTTCATGGTTATGTTGAGAGCAAAAGTGCAAAAGAAAGAATAGATCATTGGTTAAATATTTTGAGTGTTTGTATTTGTTAAGTTGACATTGGCCAATTGAAGTCCTCATTGAAGGTAGTGTAGCTACATTTCTCAACCTTTAATTTTCTACCATTGTGGTTGAAGGAACACATACATGATATGACACTGATTTATGCTCATCTTATCGTATGCTAAGCTCTTTGTCATTGGTGATGACCCCAGACAAGCCATTAGGCTATTTGCCTATTATGCAGTGGTTTTGATTCAATGTTTTACATGACTATGTTAGATCCATATTTGGCCTGCTCCATTTAGCAATTGTTATAAATGAAGCCCAAAGATCTTAAGAGGATTTAGGTAGATTGTCTGTGACGTTGATGGGTTTATTGCATTCGTTCCTTAAGGCTTAAACCAAGAGTTACATGTGATTTGGGTCTTTTAAGTTTGTTTGATTATTATGTCTTCCAAAAACATCTCCTCACCTTTAAGGGCATATCTCCAGGCTAAAAAAAGGATTTTACATAACCCACCCTGAACTTTACCTTACAGAAACTTTGCGCCCTTTTGTTTCAAAATTATCCACTTTGCACTGTGAGCTTTTGAGAATACCTGCAGTCTATGCCTTGGTCTTTAACGTTATGAGGAAATTGTTAGCGTTACAGGAATTAGAACGTGTGAATTTGAAACTAGAGGATGCAAAAGGCTAATAAGGATAAAGCTGAGGATTTGTTTTTTGTAATTGCTCATCATTTGTAAAAAATTGATTTAAGTTGAATACCCAGTCCAAAAGAGTTATAGAAAAGCATTACAGTATATTGGCATTGCTTTAAGTAAGTACCTTGAAGTTTGTATATACTCTTGACCGCCGACGACTTGACATGGTTTTATAATTGGGCGCTTTGGTGCCATCGATATAAGTAATGGTTAGGAGTATAGCTCACTTAGATTGACCAAAACCAATTGAATAATGTACTTAAGTTTCCAAAACAATGAATTATATCACAACGTTAGTTATGTTGTGTTTGTATTTGTTTTATAGAAGCAAGAAGTTTTTTTTTCATTGAATTTGGCCAAAATTTAGAATTTTGTTCAAATTTCCAAATTCATGAAAAAGCTCTGTGAATTCATGTATCAACATCAGTATGTTGTTAAAGTTTCAGGTATTTTGGGTTTAAATAAAGTCAAAGTGCTTTAGCCACAAGTCATTTCAATCTGTAGTCATTATTAACTTCGAAATGCCATTGTGGCTCCAATATGAGAGAGAGAGAGAGAGAGAGAGAGAGAGAGAGAGAGAGGGGGTGGTGGCGAGGGGGAGGGAGGGAGGGAGACAGAGGGAGAGAGTGTTGTGTCTTTTGTTGACATGATCTGTGTCGAGTTTGATAGAAGTAAAATAGGACAAACTTGACAAGTCCTGAACTGGAATATGTTGATTGAAGTTGTACATATCATGTATTGATTTTGTGTATGCTACAAACAATGCTTTTTCCAGATGTGGTAACCGCCCTACCCACTTCCGCCACACCCAAAATGCAACTTGATGATATAGTCTTATAGGTATTCAGTGTCATCTCATGCACTATACATGCCTTAACTCTATTGCAGAATAAGACCTATGTTATGCTTGGTTTGTACAGTCCACTTTTAAACAGTTGTTGGTGTGTTATCACTATACATCCTTTAGCCTCTAAGAAGAGCATCTTTGGTTATCGTGTTGAATGCAAGTTAGATGACCTCTTTACATACAACATGAACTTCGCTTACTGGTACAGTTTCCTATCAGGGCCTGTTTGCAGATTTCAGAAGGTTTTCCAGGGGTTCGAGAACTTCTAGAGGAGTTCCTTAGCAACTGGAGCTATGTGGATGAGAAATATTACATTCCTGTCAATGCAGAGGCAAATGTTAATTGCACGGAAATTTGTGACGGACATTTTGTTTTGGGAGTTGATAAGTATTTGGAAGTTGTTGACATTTATGCTCTGACTTTACTGGCTAGAATTTTGGGTGAATTTGAACTGGCCATAAGTTGGGTTGAGAAAGCTGCATTGCCCAAGGATAAGAGGCAGGTAAGAGAGATTTTGCGATCATATTCTTTGAGGACCATTCATTTATTGAATTATGTTATCATTGATAATTGTTCAACATGCTTGCAATTTGATGGTCAGTGAGCCTGGAGTATGCAATTTGCTTCCCATGTTTTCTCAACTTATTTGATTGCTGAAATCGTTAGTGGGGAATAGTGAAATTGGTGGAATTGATTTCTTTGTAGATTGTTTTGAGATACAGTTTTAGATATCGTCCAAATTAATGGAGAAGGTGCATGTTAATAGAAATATTTCAGGTTTTTTTTCCTTGCTTACTATTCTCACCCAGCTCCTTACATGGTCATGACTACCGCATTGCAGGTTCAGTT
The DNA here is from genome assembly GCA_031216285.1 of Syzygium syzygioides. Classification (NCBI taxonomy): domain Eukaryota; kingdom Viridiplantae; phylum Streptophyta; class Magnoliopsida; order Myrtales; family Myrtaceae; genus Syzygium; species Syzygium syzygioides. Next base: position 31,713,313 of record CM062252.1, on the reverse strand, counting down.
TGGGCCATTTTTCATTAGTTCTTGTTGTTATGATGATGGGACAGTAATGTGCTTAACATTAATATGGATGTTAAAGTGGAATAAGGTCCACTTTTTTCCTGTAATGTGCCAAAAGGGACTTAGAATACAGTGCATCAGGGGAACAATATTCTTTGAGAGGGTCTAGTTTTCTCCTGTATCAGTTTTTCCTTGACTAAGATTGGTAGCCTTCTGGCTTTAATCTCAATCCGTCTTAGGACATTAAGATATATCAAATATCATGGAATAATGACATTTGACTGGGCTTGTCTTGTCTGATATGGATCCCATACCACCCTCTCTCTCTCTCTTCTTCGCGTGCGCACGCACACGCACACGCACACACACACACCCGCAACCGCACCCACACACAACACAATACACACACACAAACAGTCGCGCACAATCTTAAAAATTTAGCACCATTGTCATGTCTTAAGTTGTTCGCAAAAATCATATATATTGACGATGCAAAAGCATATGGTAGACTTAATTTTGGACCTGACCCTGTGGGTCTGCTCAACTACTCGGACACAGTTCATGCTTGGGCAAACCTAGGTCCTGAAAGGACCTGATCTAGGTACTTACAGCCCGGTGGACCTTCTGTGCGTTTCTTATTATCCATTTATTGATATATAGGATTTTGTACTGATAAAATGGTGTCCATATGTGTGATGTTGGCGCAAATGTTTAGGTATATTTGGATACTGCATGCCAGTTATTGATTCAAATAAAAAGAAGAAAAGGAAACTCTGCAGCGTATGCTTCAAACTTTTTTTACTTGAGATGTTCCAGGTTCTAGGTTGTAGGCCGGTTTCTGATGTAAAAGGTGGTAGCTAGTCTCTGTGGGGTTGAGCTTAGGGCATGGGCATCTTATCCTCAATACACATGGAAGGAATTTATCATGTGTACTGGAGTTTTTAAGATGCATTCTCTGGTTAGGCTGATCCAGAAAGTAGGCTCCTGATTTTACTGTTAATTTTCATTTTAGCGGTGATATAGATTTCATTAATCATCTCCTTCCCATTTGATATTATAGTATCTGAATAATTGATTGTAAGGTGATTCTAATATCACTGATGCTTACAAACTGTTTAGCATCTTTGCCATAAAACTATAGAGCATCAGCCGACTTGGCTCGTTTCTTAGTTCAATGTGTAAAGTATTGCATTGTTGGGCTACTAAAATCATTTCTGTGATGGCTTTCAATGAAAGAATGATGCTTCACTTTTGCACAAACTTGATTGAAATCAATTTTGGTTTAATAACCATATGGTACTGTCCTTGATGCAGAATGTGTTAACAATTTGTCATTTCAACTTGCAATTTGTAGGACTTGCTCAGAAGGTTGCATTCGCTATATGCTATCAAGGCCACTAGCTTATCACAAGGTCCCTTGTCACGTATGCTAAATGAGCATGAAGTTCCTTTAATAGGAGAAGCGAATGCATCAGAAGAATATATTAGATCCATAGAACAGAAAAGCATGCCAAACAGAGAAGATGATCGGAAATTAGCAATTCTGAAGTTGTATGCACAAGGCAAGCCTTGTTTCTGGTTATTTCGGTCAATCAATGTGAGATTTGGCAATTTTCGGTTAGTCCTATCTAATGGGAAGATCTTGCTGGGATGCCTGATGCTGCTCGCATATTTCATTGTGCGAAGAAAGCGATCTGCCTTGAATAGGTAACTTGTCTTGGCTCTAATGCATATTCGTGGTACCACTTCCTGTTTAAACTTGATAATTTGCTGAGCCATCACAGAACGTATTTATGCATAACTAGTAAGTACCACCTTCTTGTGAAGTTAATGGCCATATATACCTCTGTCCTGCATCAATAGCGATTATTATGGATCTTTGCATGTAGTCGTGGTATTGGTGGTCTCCTCTAAGATGGACCTTAGGCAGGGATATATCTCCTTAAAGAATTATGTGTCATGTTCTGGAATTTAGGTATCATCAGCAGTGGCACCACCCTTAACATTTTTGAATTTATTCTCAAGTTTTACAGGTGTCCTACTGAGGTTATGCAAACATGCTTGTAAATCAATTCACTTCCAACGTGTCAATCAAAAGTAATCCATAGTCAGGTTGGCTTTAGGGTTCTGTATGTGTACTGTGGAGTGTATGCTGCTCCATAAACTCATAAGATCTAGAACTATGAAAAGAACTGGCATTAGGTTTCTCAAGAATCAACTGTTTTACTCCAAAATTGCAAGAGCTGAAGTGCAAGGAGTACAATTTAAGTCACCAAAACAGCTTCTTTGGAAAATCAGTGGTAAGGCTGCATACATCAACCCCACCCCATACCCCCCTGTGTGGGGAGCCTTGTGGTGTTGGATGCCCTTTGTCTGCTCGACTAGTCATCTTTCATTTCTAACTTAGACATATTGACTGACCGTGGTCTCTAAAAATGAACTTCACCCTGCCATTTGTACAAGAAGCAGAACTACGTGGAGGAAATTTTTTTATAAAACAGCTGTTATTGATTGATGATGCAATAGTTAATTGATTAGTCTTAATACTGCAGTTGCAAATGATCTTCAATTTTTTTCCACCTTGTTTACCAACAGCTAGCTGCTGACTAAAACTGTTGTCACTGGTTTTATGTGAGCCACAAATGTTATTTGCATTCTTTTGGTGGAATCAGTTGCATGTTCTAAACCACTTAAGTTTGTAAAAAAGTTTGGCGGGATAAGACACATATTCTGATTTTGGTAGAGAGAGGCCTCCAATGATTATATTGAACCGCTTGTTAGGGAAGTGTTTTTTTGAGACAAACTATTCGTGATTCTAATGCTTTGTCAGATTCTCTCGCATTTCAGGTATGTCAAGAGACAGGCTTTGGCATTGAAGAATGCTTTGGTAGATTTTTGGCAGCTTGCATTTTCTTACCAAGTGAACCCCTTAGCAGCTGTTCAACCCCCTGCTTCCATGCCCGCCCGGCCCTAGAATGTGTTATCCTGGACTGACTGGAGGCTATCTGAATTAAGGAGGTGGTCTCTATATTACCAGGATGCTTTCCCCTTCCCTGGGAGACTAATGTTTGTGGCAACTCTAATGCAAAGAGATTTCACGCCTCCTTTTCGACAAATTTACTCTTTAGACAATTACAGCAGATGTCGTTTAGATAGAGAATTGTTGCCTCTCCTTGTACTTCTTTGTCTGCGGGTTGATTCTAGCCAGAAAAGAAATTAAAGGATACTATAAATTGCGAGAAACATAACTAGGCTTATTGTACGTTATACGTATGTCGTTAAGATACCTTAAGAGTACCGAGCACCAAAATACTGATTAGAAGAACAATAAAAAAACCGCTGTACTGTAATCTTGATATCTTAAAGGGAAATTTTCAAATAAAGGCTGGAAGAGAAAAGCCTGAGTTGCAAATTAAATGTCCACAAGGAATTAATAACTGTGAGTGCTCTGCAAAGAAGTAGAAGCATTTCGGGAAGATTAAATCCAAATCTTTCAAAAGAAAGGGATACACTTTTGTCTGCAAATCGAAGTTTCCAAACAGAAAGAAAAAGGAAAACATATGCTTTATTTGCGGACGAAAGGTGTCCCAAGGCAGATAAGAAAAATAAGCATATTAAGATGACCAAGAAGCTTGAAAAAAACAGGTATTTTTCTTGATAATGAAGATATTGAATCCGTTTTTTTCTCTTGAAGATGAACAATTAGATAATCCCATCCGTGCTACTGAAACTTTTGATAGCGACGAAACATCCAGTGACATTGATAGTATATATTTTCTAAGTACAAAAATTTCTCCAAAACCAACAGACCCTAGCAATCCAAATTCTGAAACCCTTGAAACCTTGAAAGTTTCAAAATCATCTCCTCTCATAATCCAAATCTACCCACATACATCATACCTACTAAGTAGGATACGCCTATTCATGTATCATACTTATTGATACTAGAGCCAGTGCATCCATCCTTAATCCTAAAATTCTTCCCGATGAATTTTGAGAACCACATATGAGACATTTCCAGGTTGCATTTGGAACAAGAGTCTCTACAAAAGTAAGGAGCAAACTCATAAAAATATATTTTTTCCCTAAATGCTCCATTATTATTATTTCATAGTTGGATGAGTTATTCCCAGCCAACTTCCTGCTCTCCGTATACTTCTGAATAGTTTACACTTTAAAGATCAGTTCAAGGAGTTCGTCAACATCAAAAGGATGTATTTTTACAGCCAGCCCAAGTGGAACCAATTTTAAAGCAGTTACCGCGTGTTTATGTGCAAAATGATAAGTTTCCTCTACCAAATAAAAAAGCCTTATTTTTTTGCCTGACGAATGCAAAGATCTATTCCAAGGTCAATCTCAAAGTAGAATTTTTGCAGCTTGGAATCCATCTCGAAGATCGCCAAAAAACATGATTATGTACTCCCAATCAGCATTACTAATGGAAGTTTGTTAATCTTCTCAAGCAGTAAGGAATAATGCATTCCCAAAAGAAGATAGTAATAGCTCAAAAAGAAATTGAGTTCCTTGGAATGCATTTTAAGGATGGTTTTTACTATCTAGGGAAGCATATTGCCAAAGAATTGCTGAAATTTTCTCATGAAAATCTTTACCGCAAGCAAGTACACCAGTTCCTTGGAATTGTTAATTGCTTAAGATATTTTGTGCCAAAGATTTTAAAGCTCACGCATTCACTGCTAAATATGCTCAAGAATAGAATCTAACCACCCAGGAACCGCTCACCCCTAATCGAAAGATTGGTGAGAGGTGCTTTGGGAAACATTTCCAAGGCAATTACTTCGAGTGAGAATAAACTTTTCTCAATTAAACGATCATATGCCGCAAGAATGTAAAACAAGTTGTGGGAAAAAAAATTCACAGATTCTATACACAATGATTTCTAATCAATTAATTGACACTTCTTCACTTCATTAAACGGTACGAGCAATGGGACCATTTCAGCTTCTAATTTTTACTTTCATGGGAATATATTGTTTAGAATTATGGCATAGTTCGTACTAACGCCTGAGGACAGTCTCCCGCTTAAACTCTGTGATGTTGGTGAAGAAGCTGTTTTGTTGCAGTTGTCAATTCTCAGAGTCTCATTTAGGGTCGTAATACAGTTGAGTGTTCTGGAATCATCTTTATTTTTTGTAAATCACTTTCTTTGTATGCAAGAAACATGAATAGACTATTCTTTGGAGTTTGTTATTATTTCGCCATTGGCCTGTGCTGATCTTGATATGAAAATCTACTATTGATGAAAGACTCCTTTGAGCTTCCTTGATTTCCAAACTAAGATTTGCTTGGCGACTGAGTGATGCTGCCCACCATTTGTAAGGAAATGCACGGCTGGTCGATGGGTACCTGCAGAAGAACGGCAACAACCAAGCTGAAAAACTACAGATATCTTCTTGCAGGTTCAGCATGTTGTGTTTTCAAATTTCCCTATTCTGAGTTCTAAGTGTCAAACTGTTTAGGTTGGGGAATGGAGTTTTTGGACTATGAGAGAAAAAGGAAAGTGTGCTGGCTTGTGGAGAACATCCAATTACTATGCCAAAGTATGTATTTTGTGTGGAGCTCAATGTACATTTCATTCTTGCTCGATTTAGCAGCATTTCGTTTCCCGATCACAACGTCATCAAAAATGGGAACGGCCTCATTTGGTGAAATGATTTCGATTGTTTTCTGTTTTCATAGAGCAGTAAGAAATCATTTAGACAGATATTATAGTTTCCTTGTTTTACAAAATTTCAACAAGATGAAAGCCATTATTATGGTGAAGTGTTATTTTCACTGTTTTGAACTGTATTAAGAGTTCGACCAAAAAAAAAAAAGAATCTTATTAAGAGAAATATGACAAAGGGTACATTAGAGTTCCATAACTTGAATACCCTGAATCCTACTGGTTTTCAGAGATGTGAAAAATTGAAAGAGAGAATATCATCTTTAGAAATTTCTTAGTGAGAACAGGAATTTAGAAATATTATCTGGAATCGAATGCATCTTGAATAATCCTTTCGTAGTTTGATATAATGATTCATAGCTTGAAGTAATTTTCACGATCCGATAACAATTCCACTAGAGGGATTTGATTGTAGATGACTCACCATGTGTCCAGCACCAAGAATCCAGTAAAAAAAGAGGTTCCTGTAGGATCTCACGAATCCTTTTGTCCCCGTAGAACCTTTTTCACAGTATAGAGGAACACGGTCCTCACTCAGGAAATTGCTCAGACCGTCCCACCTGCATATTACAAGGCAAATTTGAGGGGCCCTTTTCGAAATTGAAAGTCAATGTCTATGGGTGTGTTGTGTTAAAAGGGTGCCATTACTTGAGCTTGTTGAGCCATGCTTCTACTCCTTTTGTTGCACAAATAAGATCCAGCTGCATTAGAAAGTTGTCCAAATGAGATTAAGTGGAGGCACAATCAGTCGGAGAGGAGACTGCATGAAGTGCAGCGGGAAGTTCATGGAGAAATCCTGACCTGTCCATTGTAAATGGTGACGTTTACGCCTTCGGCTAAAAGCTTGTCCACCTGAGATAGTTTCATGAGACTTCATTATCTTGTGGTGGCAGACAATTAGAAACTAAAATTGAGTTATCTTCTTGTTTACGTCTAGAAGGTAGCTTTAACTGTCGCACTAAATTAGTGTTTACCTCTTCGATTCTTGGTTTCATGAAGTCTCCATCCAAGGCTGGGAAAACCAAGCCACCCTGTCCTTGCCATCTACAGAACGATGAAGTTTGATTGACCCATCACAAGGGGAAAAATCAACATATTTTTAATGTGGAAGCTGGATCAACTAGGATAGAAATACAGCATTGGGTCTAGCTGCAAGTACAGTTAAATCTGTTAGAACATTTCTGGTCTTCTGGAACTTACGTCACATTATCCGGGATGATCTTTAGCTTTTTTCTTATTGGCCCATTCATCAAGCTTCCTAAGCCACTGTTGGCTGCACCTGCACCAGTTGAGGTTCTCTCCATGTATCTATTTGACCTAATTCTACTCTCTTTCACCGCCACTGAATTGCTCTCATCATCTAACATGAAGTTGTAAAAGTCCTGCAGGTCGTGCAACTCTCAGGAACTCCCTCAACACTGAAAGTGCAAACCATTTTCTTGCGGTATGACAGTGAGCAAATGATAGAGATATATACCACATCATTACTGTATTGTGCGATGACCTGCTCCAGGTCGGACCATGTTCCAGTGGCATCTTCTGATTTACCTTCTGCAAGTTGCCGCTGGATCTTCAGGGCTAAACTGGATACCACAATATTTCACTTCATGTTATGCTTGTCTGTCTAGCTTTTTTCTGAGTAAGGACTTAGAAGGAGATATATGACTTAAACCTGTTTGATTGATTCAAGCCGTTCTCGTCAATTCTTGACATGACTTTAAGAACAGGTCCCCATGAGAACTTCAATTTAGTGCAGATACCACAGTGAGTCACCAAGAAGAAATGACTATCTTCATGATGCAAAACAAACAAATTTCTCGATGGCTGAAATCACATACCACAAAGTCCTCAGGAGAGATCCAGCTATCCCCCAAAGCAACTCCTGTATTTGGACATTATGAAAAAGCATCAGAAATAGCGGTTTTCTACTTGTAGAGTGTCAAAAGTCGTGACAGAGCGTGACTACTTCAAACAAGCTCCACAAAGTAGTTGGGAAAAAATAAATTTCTACCCCCAAGTTGGGCCTTCAGTTTTCCAGCTTCAATAGCTTCTAGAGCTGTTACTCCAAGGGCAGAAGCAAATTTGCCTCCATATGATTCTGCAAAGATGTACAGAGGACTCTTTTGGAGGGTCTCATTCCCATTGAAGAGCTCTATCAGCAAGGTGGTCAGATCAGCTGCTGCTTCATAGTCTGTTCTCACTACTAAGCTCTCATCCTCCACATAACTGAAACCTGTTGCCACTGGACTGTCCTGTGTCCACAGAGGATTACAAGTTACACTACTAAGCAAGGGTGCCTTATAAATGCCAATATTTAGAAGGCATTCTTCAAAATGATTGCTTGAAACTGAAGAGAACTGCTATGTACCACAAATAATAGATCTGATTTTTGAAGCCATGTGAAATTCCGGGGCTGCAAATTCTCATCCAGTGGTCCGATTTCCCCAAAGTTTCCAAATCCAACACTGGAGCCTCCCTAGGAAATTGAGGGAGAGAGACGATAAGAAAAACACTGATTTTCATTCTTTTGGGTGTAATTTCAATGGTAAATTTCTCACAGGGCCTCCTTGGTGCCACAGCAGTACTGGCCATGGCTTGGAAGGGTCTTCAACTCTATATGGACTTCTGTATAGCCACCAGAAGAGGTGAGCCCCTACAACCCAATAAAACATCAGTTTATTCCTTCAATGTAGAATAGCTCAAATAAATATACATATGCATAGCGATCATTTATTTGAACAGGGCGATTTATTGCCACCAACTGAACAATTTGGACACTAAAACTAGATACCTGGTCGAACTTCCACATATCCCCACTGCTCAGACCCGTCCCTTGTTCCTTCGGCTGAGGCAAAACGGTGATGTCCAAATAAGAACAGAAGGAGAAGAAAAAGGAAAAGCAAATGTTTCTCCATTACCACCATATTTCTTATTTGTTGCAGATTGAATAAGCTGGAGGGTCTGTTATATGGGGGGCACGTCCGTGATAGTGCCATAAGATATTTCGCCAGTGGTTGTCTCCGACTCGTTGGATGAGGGCAACGTGAGAAACAAGAACAGACGAAGACTTCAAGAAACTATGTTGCCTTTGTCATTTAGTTAAAGCTACAATGGCTCTGTCCAAAGCGAGCTTTTGTCCTCATTGGGTTGTGGTTAGATCGATGGGGACAACGGGAAACAAGTGCCAGCAAAGCAACGAGCATTGTTTAGAATCTGGAATGGAAATCTTCCAATCAAGTTCGAACGAGAACAAAACAAACTAGCCAGGAGTTGTTGGATCTGTTGACTTCAAGAACTCCGTCGTATCTCAACCCGAACAAGGGGAAGAAATTGGTTTACGATTCTTGTTTTTTTGACGAGACAACATCAGTCGTCAATTCTGTCCACTCACTCTCTCGCTCTCACGTTGGATTGTGATTGGATCGATTGGGACAAAGGGAAAGAAGTGCGAGCAAAGCAACATTATTTAGAATCTGGAATAGAAATTCTCCAATCAGGCACCAACGAGAGCAACACAACTTGCTGGATCTAACAATACAATTTAATGGAGTGAATAGCTTGCTTCACGAACTTTGTACTTTTTGTGGAAAAATAGTGAGTACGAGTAAATATTAGGTTAAGGTGATTTTTTAGAAATCGTGAGCTAATTGTGTGTTCAAGCATTTAAAATAGAGTGAAACAACATCACACAAAGATATACAGTGGTTCGGTTTTATCTACAAGGCTATGTCCACTCTCACTACTAACATCCACAAGTTTGATTAGAATACCCTGGTAATGTGCTGAACAAGTTACAACCAGCACACACCAATCCTTTTAGAAGATATATTACACTATCATAAGTTAGGTATTGCTATTACTCAGTACACTTAATCTTTGAGCACAATTACAAGTAGCAAGGATCGCAGACAAGGAAGAGCTTTTTGCTTAGAACGCAACTTGTAACAGATTTTTGGGTTTTGTGTATTACTCATCTCTCTAACTTCTTGGCATTTAAAGATCTTCTTTTTTATAGGCAACTTCAAACAATCCGTTGGAGATGTCTTGGAGAAGCAAAGTAGCTGTTTGGATTTCATTGAAGCTACTGTCTAAGGATGAGATTGCCCATACAGTCTATCCCCAGCCTTTGCAAGCTACCCGAAATAGCTTCTGCTATTGTCTTGTTACTGCGGCTTTGACATGCTATCAAACGACCTGTTCTTAGATCTTTCTTTGCTTGTGTGTGTCCAGCTAACAACGGCTATAATGATATATGAACCCACCGTCATATTAAATGATCTGTTGCTATAACAGTATATTCTTCCTAATATACTTAGCTTAAGATAAACATTGTCTTGAAGCTCATCTTTGTACTTAGATCCATTGGTGCTGTTTTGACCGACAAAACAGATTCATGGTCCCATCACTTTAGTTCTGTAAACATTATCAGGAACATCTGCAATTATCAATGCAAAACATTATACTAAGGATGGTTTTGGGATCGTCAAGATTTCCTTGAGATGTTTTTTCAACAGTCTCCCCCTTTTGGATAATAACAAAACTATCATGCAGATGTGAATAGTAATTTTGATAAGGTTGTAGTAGAACGTAAAAATCTACTTGTGTGAAGATGTATTAGTGGAAAATACACATTTGCAAATTATCTCCATAAGATTTTGAGAGAATGAAATGAGATGATGTGAAATATCACAGATTTTCTAGAGATGATGTCGTTGTAAAGATGACGAATAATGTAATAAGGATTCATCATAAAATAGGCTTTGAGAGACAACATGTTATCTAAGGATGTTAGTACAATAAAACAGCACATTGCTCCCCCTATTTCGATGCTATGACGATCTAAAATCATTTATACACATCATCTATACACATCAAGGTTATCTCCCCTTTTTTGTTATCAACAAAAGAGAAAATGCAAGTAAAGAGTTATGGAAATAAACATCTTGCATTCACCAAAATATGGAAGGGGTACATAGAACGAGTAGCAATGTTAGCAAAAGAAAAACATAAGCAACACAAAATAAAACTTAGGTGTGAGCGCGTTCTCTTTGCTAGGATGTGGCAGGAGGGTGAAGTTCAGATTCTTTAGGTTCAGGGCGAACATGATTGTAGCAATTTAGGTTCAGCAGTGTCTGTTCAATCTTCACCAGATATCGGGTGAGAAAGGACTGAGTGTTCTTGATCTCTTGAACATTGTCCTGAAGCTTGGCAAATACAACAATAGGAACAACAGATGTATCGGTTGGAGATGGAGATCTCTCAGTTCTTGGTTTACGAGTGGGGTGCCACTGTATGGGTGCCTTTGCTTTCTTCTCCTCCGACTCAACTTGTGTTGCCAGTTTTGCTTGTAGAACGGTTTGAGCTTTTTCATCATCTCCCTATCCTATGAGAATTATTTCATCCTTCTGATTTACCTTTCCATCGGGTGTCATTCTTAGCATCATTTTGTCCATGGTGTTTTTCCCGATCTCTACAAGGGGTGAGTTTTTGCGAGCAACATGATAGAAGTCAATGTTGAGTGATGAGGCCTCCATGAGGCAGCTTCCCCGATTTTCTCTTAGCAGTGCAAAACACGTGGATGAAGATAATGTATGCTAGGGAAAAATCCTTAGATTTGGTTAGAATGGCCCATATGACTCTTGTCTCATAACGAGATTTGTCATTTGTCGAAGATGATTTGGGACCTAGGCAGAGGGTCAAAATCTTTTGGATGAAATTTGCTTTGAGAGGCAGCAGGTTTAGGGGGGCGATATCTCTGGAACTTCCAGTAAAGTTTGGAGTTTTCAAGATGAAACTGTAAGCCTCATCAGGAAGCTTTTTGAAAACATTGTACTCAGTTTTGATGATATTAGCCAAAACATCCATAGTCATGGGGTACTTTTTCTTGGCAAAAGAGAAGGTGAATGAGTCCTGTTTGGAAAATGAAAGTTTGAATAAAACATTGACACAAAAATAGGATGGACTTCATCTTTCGTAAAGTAGAAAATTTTGATTTTGAGGTCTTCAAAAACTTCATTTAAAAAGATGCCATGAGCATCGAAATACTTAAAATTCATGACAAAGGGAATTGGATCACGTTTTGCAAACGATTTAAAAGCGTCGTTATGTTCTTGGCTTAAGTAAAGTTCAGAATCAAAAGATAAATCGAGATCAAAACTTTTAATGGGTTCAAAGTTTTGGAATACCTGGTAGTCATTGTCCTGTGATGTTTTAGCCAAAACATTGGCTATGCTTTTTTAAAGAAAAGAAATTAATTAATTCGCCTGTACAATTACATACATATATATATATATATGCATACAGTTCGACAACTTAAAAATTGGACTATGCGATTTGATGTTCACAATTTGAGCCCCAACCGGAAAAATACTTTGATTGGAAGATCGAGAAGCATGAGCAATTACTGGGTATTGCAATACGAAGTAACTCCGATTTAGCGAGACTCCTGTGGTGTGTAGCGTCAAGCCCCTCTTCCCTTTTCCCTTTTCTACTTCCTCTCTCTTTTTCTTTCCTCTCTTCTCTCGCCTGCTCTGCGCGAACTCTCGGTTAAAAAGAAAGGAGCCGAGCGTCCACTGTTGCTGCTTTTTGACTTTTCAACCTTTTGCTTTTCTTATTTTTTATTGGTAAAAAAAATCCAAATATTACAATTTGTGAAGCTAGTCTTAAACTATGACAACTTTGTGTACATATAAGCAGTAATTGAGCTACGAAACTTTCAGCATTGTGCTATGCTACACAAGTAAAGATTAGGATACAACCATTCATGGCACTTGAATTCGCAACGAAAATCCCAGACCAAAGAGGCAAAATATTACTCGCAAATGGAATTATTTTACTTGGGAATCTATAGAGGTAAACATTACCATCATCTGGGGAAGAAAGAAAGAAAAGAAAAGAATGGGAGGAGGAAGGGCAATACAGTTCGTTCAGCGAGGAAGACTCGCACCACCCCCGCGACTACTACTCAGCTGCGAGAACGACCTGAGCAACCTCGACGACAAGCTATCCAACTTCCTCGCAGACCTCTCTCCCAACGACCTGCTGTTACCCAACACCACGCCTTTCACCAGTAACGACGACGTCAGATCATCATTAGACGATGAACCGCAAGCATCCCCTCTCTCCTCTTCCACGTTTATGATGATGTCACGAGATAGGGCCGAGTCCAGAGGTGACCTCGTCAATACGTTGAGCGATACACAACGTTGGAGTAAGCCGCTCGACGGTGGAGGCCCATCTGAAGCCCTGTTGTCACCTCTGCCGCTGTTGGAGGCTGCAGTCATGGCCAAGTGATCATCTGCCATCCCTGCCGGCGGGGCGACCACAGGAGATCGACAGACGGGGCAGTTGTTATGCGCTGAGAACCACTGGTCGATACATGGGACGTGGAATGCGTGGCGGCAGGCAGGCAACAAGCGCACAGTCTCGCAGTCCTCCAGTTCGCCTAAGCACACGGCACACTCACTCTGGTCGACACGGAAGACCTGGTTCCCCTTGGAGGAGTAGGAGAGGACTGGAATGGCTCTGAGGACCTTCTCCTCGACACCGTCGGTTCTGGCTCCGGAGTTCTCTCGTTCCCTGGGCAGATTATCAGCTGTGAGCCGCCACCGGACGCAAAAGCGGACAAAGAGGACTTGGTAGGCGACAATGGCAAACGAGGTGGCGACAATGCCGGTCATGGAGAGAAGGAGGGGAGTGACGAAAGATCCCGACGAGTTTGGGGTCGAGGAAGACGAGGTGTCGTTCATTGCTGTTCGTTTGATTTTGATTGAGAGGCTTTTGGGGTTGTTTTGCTCGCTCAACGGACGTCACTCTCTTATGGTTGATTATATTGATGGTTTTTAGCGAAAGCTTTGAGGACGGAGTCGATGCTTTCATGAAAGCTTCGAGATCGGTGTTTGACTTGTGGCTGAAGATGGTCGGCTGTGCCCGTGACGATGTAAACAAGTGATGATTCTTGATTTGTTCACTTCCCTGGATTGAAGAATCCACTAACCGCACGTCAAGAATTTGTGAAATTACGCAGTGTGTCCACAAACACCACAAAATTAAATTTGCGTACCCTTATGGCCATCATATTACCTGTAAGATTATTTGAATTAACATCTTCCCTATCTAGAATATAAATTATATATTTCAATTAAACATATTAAAATAAACACTGCATTACATAATTTGAATGGATGAAATTTGATTTTTCCTATTTATATCTATCTTCCTTTCCTTACTCCTCTCAGTGTTCTCTCAATTCAAATGCTTCCACAAAAATACGTGACATGGGAATAATCCTAATCCCAATTCGACCAAAGAAATGTCATGATGCTATGATATTTCTTTTTGGCCGTCCGATGCCCGTTGGATTTGATGAATATTAGACAAGACTTTGTACGATTTTGGGTTTATGGTCCATCTCCAGTGTCACTTCAACATCGTTTCTACAATGACGGATAGGAATAGGATCTTAGATCGTCCTTTGGCGCTTGGACGCATGGTGCACTTGGCATTGCTTAAAGTGCCAAGGTGGGAATAGGACGGGACAGAGTTGAGAAACATTTGGGAGATATCGATGCTGACCGCGTCTTTAGATAGGAATAAGGTGAGAGGTGTATAGATATCATCTGAACCGGCAGTACTCTGTCATGGATATTGAATCCGCAGGACGGTGGATGGTGATTTTGTCACTCAAGTAATAGTTCTCTTTTTTTCTTTTTGGGAATATTGGATGAACCTCATTTGTAAGAGATGATTCTATTAATTTTGAGACATGAAAATTGTATAATTCCTTCCAAGTTCTAGTGCTCGAACTGACTTGTTTCTTACTTTTCCCAATTAAAATTTTTCTCTTACTTCCTGGGCTTTCGCTCGCTAAATATAGGAAATGGTTAGTTCTGAATACAGCAATCACGAGAAGGGTGAATCGATTGAAACTTAATCAAGTACGATTTTTCAAACTCTTTTCGTGCAGGTATAGACTTGAAAACTTTTACAAACTACAGATTTCAAATCTTCTGCAAAACTGTGCAGGTGCAATGATGAAAGCAATCTTAAGCAAGTAAACGTGAAAAACAAAAGAAATAGAGATAGAAAATGTCATGATTAGGGTTTTGTTTGTTTCTAGAAAAATGAATTATTTGAAAAATATCCTTACCAAAAAAAAATTATTTGAAAAATATTTTTCATAAAAATGATTGATTATATAAATTATAAATATGAATGAACGAAAAACATTTTCATCGTCCACGAAAATGTTTAGACATAAATTGCTAATAATAATTTTAAGTGATACCAATGATTATTTTTATAAATATATTTTTCAAATTATTCATTCTCTGTGAAACACAATAAAGCTTAGATTTGTAATAGTTTGGCTTTCCTTTCCCCTCCTTCACTCTTTCAGCTCTAGCAGTCGAATCTCACTTTGTCCACTAGTATCAACTAGTGTTATAAACTGCTACCACGCAAAACTTGCTACCCTAGCAATTCACATTCTGCAAGACTAGTATTTTTTTTTAAGACTAGTTCGTGGTTTGTTACCCCAATAACAGAATTAACATTTTCTTTCTGCTGATGCCCCGCAATAGTGCTATAGTTTGCACACTTTCCACTGAGCCCAGAGTGATTTACAAATCCCTTTGCCAAGAACCTCAGGCAAAATCACAATTCCTTGTGTTTGCAGGACAAGCAGTTTCTTCGAACACTTACAATGATGACTCTTATTTTCTCTCACACTCTCCCAAGTGTATACAAAAGAACAACAAGCATTTAAAAAAGATTTACAAGTTATATTTCAAATCTCAGAGTAATAATCACAAATTTGAGCTCTCGAGAACGAATGTGTACTCGCACATTCAAGTATATGCACTAGTTCATCCTCATATCTTCACAACTTCGTTTCTCATATTTACAGATTTCCAAATCTGAACGTTGAATGTGCGAGTACGTGTTGCGTGTGTAGTGGCTAGCACATGTCGCCCCCAGGATTTACTCCCCGGCTGTCGGCCGTGCAGGGGTTCCCTGGGTTATAAAAAAAAAAAATCTGAACGTTGAAGGATTGAATCAACAGCTATTGTATGAATCTCGTGTTTCTTTGAATAATATAGCCATTAATCCACGAAATCAACTATCAAAAATTTATCCCAATCTATTTAGTTGGGCCAGCGCCTGTAGAGAATATTCTATTTATAGTAACGTATCTTATGATCTTTGATTAGCAACCAATCCATAAATAACGCAATATCTTTGCCAAAATTAAGTCTGCTATGGTATGTGATATATCAAGATTATATAGCCATGAGCTGGGTCTTGCATATTTAAATCTCTACTAGTTTGATTTGTATATGGAAACTTTCAAATACGATCTTCTACAATAATAACGGAGAACATATTGCACTTCTGATCTCCCAAGTCTATCAAAGTCATGCTGTTGTTACACGTGTTCCTTCATTTCTCAATAGTTGTCCAATGAATATAATATTCAACACATGAATATCTCCATTTGATATCTCCGTGGGTTCAGATCACATGAAATAACATAGACTCATAACAGATCTTTATCCTGCGATACTTTTTTCACTCAAAGAAATCATCAGATACTTTGATAAGGCCAATGTGATCTTCAAAATAATCTTAGGGATTTCAACCTTGATTTTAAATATTCCAACATTCTTCCCCTTTTCTATGACGACAATGTAAGTTATAACGTAATCCTTTAATGTGGAAAATTTATGATCTAAAATCTTAGATCTTCATGATTTTCAAAATAAGAGGGATGAAGACATACCTTTATCTATAGCATTTCCCTCGAAGATAATTGCCGTAGAAAACGGAAGAAACGAAGAAATCGTATTTCTCTCTTTTCACTCACTTTTCTCTTAACTTATTTTATCGATGGAGGGTAAAAATACAATGTTCTTTTTCATGCGTTATCGTGGGTGGAGAGAGGACCAAACTCTTTTATATATACCCCTTCAAGTGATGCCTTCTATGAAAGCATATCTCACTTTATAAGAGTTGCATCTCTTCAGAAGAATTTTAACTTCTCAATAAAATTATACCTTTTCATCTATTTTTCATAGCCAATACGTTTTAGAACTTAAATATTTATTAAACCATTAATTCATAACATCATGTGGGCCACATTATTCTTACATTCTCCCACTTGGCCCATACGACCTTCCTTTCATGATTTAATAAAGACCATAATGTGCATAATAACATTATGCTAAAACCTTTCTTAAATTACATATCACATAATGATCACAGTAAAATAAAGAAACTAATGCAAGTCATAGCGGTTGTATGCCATTAATCGATATAATCCCTTCCATGTACTACAACTATAGCTCCCTACTTAACATGATCCATAAATGAGAAGTATAGTAATGGTACAACTATAATGTCTCTATTAGAGATTGTCCTATTACACATTCATCTATTTTCATCATGTATACCACATAGAAAATAGGAAATATCATAAATGCATAATTTAGCTCATAGTGTCAAATAAATAAACTTAATGCACTCATAATATAATCATTAATGACATTCAATAATACCCATCCTTTCAACATGTTCTTTAAATATTTTGGACAGCAGTCCTTTTGTTAAGGGATCTGCAATCATAAGGTTGGTGCTAATGTGCTCAATTGACAGTCTTTGTTTCTGAACTTCTTCTTTAATGGACAAGTATTTAATCTCCATTTGTTTAGTACCCTTGGAGTACTTGTCGTTCTTAGAGAAGAAAACTGCTGCAGAGTTATCACAATAAATTTTCAGCAGCCTGGCAATACTATCGATGATCACAAGCCATGAAAAAAAGTTTCGCAGCCATATCCCATGAATAGTGGCCTCAAAATATGCCACAAACTCAGCCTCCATAGTAGATGTAGCAATAACTGACTGCTTTGCACTTTTCCATGACATTGCACCTCTAGCCAAAAGATACAAGTAACTAAAAGTTGATTTTCTTGTATCAGTACATCCGGCTAAGTTTGAATCTGAATATCCAATCATCTCAAGAGGATCATATCTTTTATAAGTGAGCATGTGATTCTTCGTTCCTTGCAAGTATTTAAGAACTTTCTTTGCAGCTTTCTAATGATCTAATCCTGGGTTACTTTGATACCTGTCCAGCATTCCGATAACAAAACTAATATCTGGTTTGGTGCAAGTTTGAGCATACATTAAGCTTCCGCAAACAGATGCATAATGAATACTTTTCGTTTGTTCTTGTTCCAATTGGCTTTTCGGACATTGCATAAGACTAAATTTGTCACCTTTTTGAATTGGAACTGCTCCTACTGGACATTTATCCATATTAAATCTCTCTAAAATTTTATCAATATAGGCTTTCTGAGACAACCCTAACAATTATTGTGATCTATCACGGAATATTTCTATTCCTATCATATACGTCGCCTCTCCCATATCTTTCATTTTAAAATTTTTTGAGAGAAATTTATTGGTTTCATGTAACAAACTAAGATCATAAGTAGCAAGCAAAAGGTCATCAACATACAAAACTAGAAAAATAAACTTGCTTCCACCGACCTTTATGTATATACACTGATCAACAGTGTTTTCCTTAAATCCAAAAAAAGTTATGGTATCATTAAACTTACGACACCATTGTTGGGAAGCTTGTTTAAGTCTATATATGTCACGCCCCGCACTTCTCAGTGCGACACATCCCTCGCAGAGGTCGATTTGTGTGTGACGTCCCAGGACGCTTCGCCGACCCAAACCCAACACAGAGAATTAAAGCACATGCGGAAGTAATTAAAACCACCCGTACATAAACGGACACATAACCAGGATAGCCACAGAAATCCACACTTGTACTGGTATTAGAAATCATTTACAATATCCAAGTACAATCCGAACGTCAACAAAAATCAAAAGCGATTCAAGGCCACTACTGACAAAAAGGGGTAAGTGGCTCGGGGTTCAGGCACTACAACTAGCTGGGGCTTTTCCCAAAAATGCATCGATACGCCTGTCGTCCTCAAGGTCGGGGATCTGAAAAGTCGGTTTTACAATAACCGTGAGAATAAATCTCAGCGAGTAATTCCCTAAACCTAAACTAGGCTAACGTGCACCTCCTGACAAGAACTACACAAACAGCACACAGTCTAAACAGTGTATGACTCAGGCCCTCGGCCCGAATCTAGAAATTACTTGACCCTGCAGGTTAGGCGTTAAATAAGTAATAACAATCACGCGACAGAATTTAATCACAGCACATACACACGCATTCTTATGTCACAACGCATGTTATGCATATGCCAGTGCTCGCACTCATGCTCATGCCTCATCAATGCATTACCGCATACTTGCACACTAGCACTCAGTCATTTCTCAATTTCTCCTCCGACCCGCGTTAAACGCATCAGGTCCGACCCGCGTAAAACGCATCAGGTCTATCACTTCGAGATCGATCTCTGGCCCGCGTAATACACATCAGGCTCATGACACATTACCCGCGCAAAACGCCTCAGGTTGGTCATCTTCCGGTAAACCGGACATCGTCCCGCGTAACACGCCTCAGGACGGGTTCACTACCCCGCGTAACACGCATCAGGGTTTATTGTGATCATACATTCACAAGCACCAATTTTTATCTGAACCCCGCGTAATACGCATCAAGGCAATTTAGGTGATCACAATGCACATATCACTCGGGCACACTTATAAATGGACATGCCATGCCAATGTTCATGATGCACAACCATGGCCATATGGCCCACACTTGGGCACTCACAATCTTCGCAATTGGCATTCAATTCAATTAATCACGAGCCCAATAAATCAAACCATCCAGCACAGTCATGGCACAATTTCAACACGTAATTTATGCATATAAATCACCCAATTGGATCAGTATGAAACTTATGCACTCGAAGCCCGCCAAGATACGCTATTCTTAGTCACACTAGGCACGTGGCACTATGTCACGGAATTAATCACAACCAAGTACAAATCAATCAATTAATCTGCCAATCTAAACACTCCAGATAATTACACAATTAACCTCGAATTGATCGCGTCTTGTCCAATTAAATCCCGATATGGCCAGCCTCCAAACAGATTAATTCGGGCCTATAAATATTCTCAAAATATTCTATTCGACTCTCCAAAATATCATCCAAATCCGCCACCACTAGACCAAATACGACGCGCACTATAATCCACGTATTAAGTCCGAACAATCCCGAACTCGGCCCGATTTAGTCCAAATTGACCAGCCCATTTATTGCGCCTCTTGGGCCACTAATCCTCTATTAATTTATCATACTAATCCACCAAATCGACCACAATCACAACCCCTAATCACTTTCACAATTTAACCCCTAAATTACCCTAATTAACCCCTAAGCCCATCTAGAAATGTAAATTAGCCTAATTACGGTTTAGGGTCAAACTCACCGGGTGTCCTACGCTTAAAACGGGCCGGATGAACAGTGACGGGCTCGGGGTGAACAGTACTCGCCGGATGAACAGTGACCGGCGGTGAACAGTACTCGCCGGAAATGCACAGTGATGCCCGGAAATGAACAGTGCACCGATGCGAGCGAGAACGGGCTAGGGCGTGGGCTTGGGGGTGGCTGGACAGAACGGAAGCAGCAGCGTTGTAGGCGGTGGGGCTGGCTCCGGCAAGCTGCTGGGGAGAGGACCGGCGGGTGAGAAAGGGAGAGAGAGATAGAGAGCGAGAGAAAGAGAGGGAGGGGGAGAGAGAGAGGGGCGGCGGACCGGCGGCGGCGAGCTGGACGGCGGAGCGGCGACAGCGGGCGAGCGACGGCAGCGGGCGACGCGGCGCGGCGAGCGTGCGACGGCGGTGGGCGACGCGGCGCGGCGAGCTGGCTTGTTGCTGCGCGCGGTGGACCGGAAGGGAGAGAGAGCGGTCGGTGGGATGGGGCCGGCGGCGACGGGGAGGAGACGGCGGCCGGACGACACGGGCGACGGTGGTGGGGCGGCACGACGTGGCGGCGGGCTCAGCGGCGTCGGCTGGGTGACGTCGAGCGCGGAAGGCAGCGACGAAGGCTTGCTGCACGCGCGCGTGAGAGAGAGGAAGGGAGTGGTCGGGACGGCGGCTGGTCGGGTGGCGCGGCGCGGCGGTCGAGCCGGCGACGGCGGCGTGCGACGGTCAGGCGAGCTCGGGCGGCGGTGGGGCAGTCGGGCGAAGGAGAGTGAAGCCAGGCCCAACGAGGAAGAAAAACGAGGAAGAAGAAGGGAGGGAAGGAGGAGAGAGAGAGAAGAGAGGAGAGAGAAGAGAGAGACAGGTCAGTAGGGGTAGCATGCAGGGGGGAAGGGACGTGCGCGTGGTGGCGTGCACGGCAGTGGGGAGAGAGAGAGAGAGAGAGAGAGAGAGAGAGAGAGAGAGAGAGAGAGAGAGAGAGAGAGAACGCGCGCAAGGGGGGGAACCGGCGGAGGAGAGAGGAGAGAGAAAAAGAGGGGAAAAAGTTTAAATTTTAAATTTTAAGCGCGAACCAATGGACACGGTCCAAACTAAAAAATCGACCTATCGGTCTCGATTTAAATTCGGAAAAAGACCTAACGATCTACAATAAATCCCGACAATATTCTAGGGCACATGGCCAAAATAAAAATACTCGGAACCACACCACGAGGGAGGTCTACCAGTCCAAATTCGCACGCGATCCAAAAATCCACTTTCTCACTATTTTTGATAATGTCGATACTGGCCACAATAATTTCGACACCGTTCAATTTATTTCGTCCCGAGACTCCCGGGAATCGACTGCCAAGTTCAGGGTATAAATAACGGCCAAATTCGATCGAGTGCGATTCTAGCAAAATTTCTATTTTTAAAAATAAGAACCCGAGAGTGATTAGTTCCCGGGCGAAATTCTGTTATAAGCGCACTGACGAATTACACGTTTTATAATTCCAAAAAATGGGCCAAAATCCGGACTGTTACAATATATTGATTTCTTTAACTTACACATTATGTGTTCCTTTCCTTTAATTGAAAAGCCCTTGGGTTGGTCCATATAAACTTCTTCCTCTAAATTCCCATTAAAAAAGGCAGTTTTAACGTTCATTTGGTGTAACTCTAAATTGTAATGAGCCACCAAAGCCATAATGATTCTAAGTGAGTCTTTCTTGGAGACTGGTGAAAATGTCTCATTATAGTCAATGCCTTCTTTCTGAGTAAAACCTTTAACAACAAGTTTGGCCTTATATCAATCGATATTACCTTTTGAGTCGCGTTTGGTCTTAAAGACCCATTTACAACCGACCTTTTTGCATCCTTTAGGCAATTCAATGAGATTCCAAACTTGATTTTGATCTATAAATTTTAATTCTTCTTCCATGGCATTGAACCATTTAGCAGAATCATCACATTTCGTGGCTTGTGAAAATGAACCTGGATTATTACTAATTCCTAAGTCAATTTCTGACTCTTGTTAAATAAACCACGTAGTCATTAGAAATAGCCGAGCTCCTTTCTTTTTGAGATCTTCTTAATGCTATTTCTTGTGGCTCAACTGCTGTAGGTTCAATATTGACATTTTCATTATGGAGTGTTTGATCATTAATTTATTGTTCTTAATTATTATTGGGTTGAACTATAATATCAGGAATAACAACTTTAGAAGTTTTGTGTAGAGAAACTTCCACCCTAACTTTTTGAATGCAAACATCATGCATTTTTTCACTCCCACTAATGTCAACATTTTCAATGAACCTAGCATTTCCAGATTCAACAATTCTTGTACTATGATTAGGATAATAAAATCTATACCCTTTGGATTTCTCTGCATAACCAATGAAGTAACCACCGGTTGTTCTTAAATCCAATTTCTTTTTATGTGGACTGTAAATTCTTACTTCTGCTGGATAACCCCAAATATGCAGGTGTCGTAAACTGGGTTTCCTTCCCGTCCACAATTCAAAGGGAGTCTTTGGAACTGCCTTACTGGGAACTCTGTTTAATAAATACATAGAAGTCTTTAAAGCATACATCCACAATGATAAGGGTAGAGATGAATAACTCATTATACTTCTAACCATTTTGATTAAGGTACGATTATGCCTTCTACTATACAATTTTGTTGTGGTGTACCTGGCATTGTGTATCGAGCACAAATACCTTGTCTTTCAAGGAATTTAGCAAACAGACCCGAACATTGTCTCGATTCATCATACTTTCCATAATATTCACTACCTTTATCTGACCGTACTATTTTTACCTTTTTATCTAATTACCTTTCAACCTCTTTAATATATACCTCAAGTGCATTCACTGATTAAGATTTATCATGCAATAGATAAATATAGCCATAACGTGAAAAATCATCAATAAAGATGATAAAATAACTTTCTTTATCAAAAGATGTAACATCAAAAGGACTACGTATATCAGTGTGTATAATTTCAAGAAGCTCTATGCTTCTTGTGGCACCTTTCTTAGTATTTTTTGTTTGTTTGCCCTTAATATAATCAATACACACTCCTAGATCAGTAAAATCCAAATTTGGAAGAATTTCATTTTTCGCTAATCTTTGCATTCTTTCTTTGGATATGTGACCCAAACCTTTATGTCACAAGTAAGCAGAATTCTCATCCACTAAACTGCATTTAGTGCCAGCATTATGATGCAAGATCATTAAGGTCTCAACAAAAACATTATCAAGTTTAAACTTGTAAAGACCATCACATAAAATTCCAGTTCCAATAAGATTATTATTTTTATACAAACTGAAATATCAAAAACCAAACTTAAAAGAGAATCCCGCTACATCAAGTTTTGGCAAAGAAACTAAATTGCGGGAAAAAGTAGGTACATAAGAGGTTCGAAACAAATCCAAATAATGCCCAGTATTTAAGATTAAACGATAAGTGCCAATGCCTTCAACTAAAGCTTTGTTTCTATTCCCCGTGAGCACATAATTCTCATTTGGCTTTATGGTTTGGATCGAAAGAAATCCCTGCATCGTATTTGAAACATGAGTGGTGGCACCAGAATCAATCCATCAAGTATTATGAGGAACTTCAGTAAACTTTGATTCAAAACATACTAAAGCACAAGGATTACCTTTTTTTTTCGAACCAAGCTTTACACTTCAGACAATCGTTCTTCAAGTGTCCTATTTTATTGCAAAAGTGACACTTAATAAGATTGCGTTCCTTCTTGTAGATTTGAGAAGCCTTAGAAGAGTCATTCAGGTTGTGTAAACCTTTCTTCTTGCTTCTTCCACCTTTCCTCTTGGAATTCTTCTCAGCATCTTGATGACTTAAGAGATCAATAGAATGAGCCTTTTGATTCTTTATCCTTATTTCCTCTTGAACGAGCATACCGACCAATTCATTTACATTCCACTTATGCTTTATAGTGTTGTAATTCATTTGAAATGGCCCATATTGTTCATGAGGCAAGGAATTAAGTATGAATTGTACTAAAAAGTACTCATCTACATTCACTTCCAAAGTCCTTAATTTTGCCGCTAAGTTTGTCATCTCTAGTACATGTTCATGCATGGTACGTGAACCATCATATTTCATGGTGGTCAAAGTACTCATCAATGTACCAGCTAGTGACTTATCAGTAGGTTGAGAATGCTCTTCCACAAATTTCATAAATTCCTTAGCATTGTTAGTTTTGGGAAGAGTTGTCTTTAAGTTGTTTGCAACTGTCATTCGCATAAACATTAAACTTAATCTGTTTGATCTTTTCCAATTTTTATGGAAAGACTTTTCATTATCGCTGCTCTCATTAGTAATAGCAGCCGGTTTCTCAATTTGAAGTGCTAAATCAAAATCCAAGACACCTAGGTGAAATTGGACTTGTTCACTCCAATCAGAGAAATTCATTTCATTGAATAAAGGAACAGACGAAGCATGCAAATGAAGAGAAATAGGTACAGATACTGCAAATATACAAGAATATACTCATACATTAATGCTTTGAGAATATCACATTATCATATTCAAATTAAGCGTTACATGTATATTATAGTTCTCCTTTAGGTGATCTTATAATATACAAACATACAATAAACCACAATGATGCCAATAACTTTTATTTGGTAATTATAAATACACCCAATTAAAATTTATTTGATGTCTTTGGATATACAAACAAATTTAACAAGACATAATAATTACTAACTATTATGTTCATGAATTATAAGAAATTGATTAACCTTTGGGTCAATCCCTAAGTCCTTATAATAAATGAACTTCAATATACCCATGACACCAATAAGGATATGTAATATATCATTTCCAATCATAGTATCAATTAATCATGGGTAATTGAAAGAAACATTATACAATTTCAAAAATTCAAGACATTATGGTTCGGCCACTTTGGTGACTAACAAACCACTCATAATTGAATTCTTGAAATTGTAAAACATTATAATTGTTTCATTCACAAACATTTACCAAATTGCATGTTGGGGGTAAAATCATAAATTAATGCATAAGGGCAAAACTGTAAAATCAGAATCGATAGGGGCAGAACCGTAAATTCAGCAGCCAGTGGAAAAATTTGTGATTTAGGATCTTAGATCTTCATGATTTTCACAATAAGAGGGATGAAGACATGCCTTTGTTCATAGCGTTTCCCTTGAAAATAATTGCTGAAGAAAATGGAAGAAACGAAGAAATCTGGTTTCTCTCCCTTGACCCACTTTTCTCTTAACGTATCTTATTGATGGAGGATAAAAATACAACGTTCTTTTTCGTGCGTTAATGTGGATGGAGAGAGGACCAGACTCTTTATATATATCCCTTTAAGTGGCGTTTTCTATCAAAGCATATCCCACTTCATAAGAGTTGCACCTCTTCCGAGAAACTTTAACTTTTCAAAATAATTATACATTTTCATCTATTTTTCATAGCCAATATGTTTTAGCACTTAAATATTTATTAAACCATTACTTCATAACATCATATAGGCCACATTATTCTTACAGACAAAACCTTTTTCATACACAAAATATGAGTCATGTCTTGTAATTGCATCTATATGAATGCTCATTTATATGAATGCTCGGGGTAAAAATGCTCCCCTGACTAAGCATCAAGCCACATAGATAAGTCTACGTATTAGAGCAAAATTCTCAAAGCATATATGGAATTGATTGTAATCAGAGCATGATCAATAAATATATCTTTTATCTAAAAATATTCCAAAATATCAGATTTAGCAAATACATATCTCATGTATATGCCATATCATGTGAATAAATCCAAGTAAGACAGTATACATGAACATCTCCAAGTAATGTCAGAGTAAGTAAGTATCACAATAATTAGAGTGCATATGAGCAAGTACCATATCAGAGCATAAATCGAATCGGGGAATATCCACATGCAACATGACATGGTAAGTCAAATCCAAACCATGACAATGATGTGAGGTATACAATTTACACCGTGTGAGGAGTCGCTTCCATGCAATTTTTACCTTTGTTTGGACATGGCAACGTTTGTGTAGATACACCCTTTTTTGGAAAAAGTGCCAAAAAAGTCCTAATCCTTTTATATTTATGTCAATTTAGTTCTAAACCTTTTTTTTGTACTAATTCAGTCCTAAACCTTTTCCATTGGTGCCAATTTAGTCCTAAACCTTTTTGTCTTTGTACCAATTCAGTCCTTCTAGTTAATTTTGGCCGGATGTTGCTGACATAGACACTGGCCGGCTAGCGACCGATCACCGGTGTTGACGTAGATAACTTTTAATAATATTTTATTTTTTTCAATTTTTATTTATTTTTTCTTTTTTTTCCCTCCCCTCTCTCTTCCTCTAGCCAGTCGTCGAATCGGCGACCGGCTAGAGGTTGGTGAGGTCCTCGCTAGTGCCAGCTCGCCGGCCACTGGCGAGGCTTGCCCTTACCAGCGACGGCAAATGCGAGTCTCGCCATGGCTGGGCGAGGCACGACCTTGCCGAATCTGACGAGGTCGTGCCTTGCCCAGCGGTCGGTGAGGCTTGACCTCGCCAGATTCGGCGAGATTGGGCCTCGCCCAGCCGCTGGCAAGGCTCAAGCCCTTGCCAATCGCGGCCTCCGGCGAGGGTTCGAGCCTCGCCAGCGGTGGGGCGAGGCTAGACCTCGCTGGATCCGGCGAGGTCGAGCCTCGTTGGCCGCTAGGCGAGGCACGACCTTGCCGCGAGGCTCACCTTCACTAGTGGCCAGCGAGGTTGACCTCACCAGCGACTGGGCGAGGTTGCACCAGGGGTTGGTCGCTGGTCCGGCGACCAGCTGGAGGGAGGAAAAAATGAAGAAGAAAGAATAAATAAAAATTCAAAAATATAAAAATATTATTAAAAATTATCTATGTTAGCGCCGGTGACCAGCCGGCATCCACGTCAGCAAAATTCGGTCAAAATTAGCCTAAAGGACTTAATTGGCACAAAGACAAAAAGGTTTAGGACTGAATTGGCACAAAAAAAAAGTTTAGGACTAAATTGGCAACAATACAAAGGGTTTAGGACTGAATTAGTACAAAAAAAATGTTTATGACTAAATTGGCAATAATGTAAAAAGCTTAGGACTTTTTTGACACTTTTCCTCACTTTTTTTCCGTTAGGTTAGGTCAAAATAGAATAACAATCCAATTTCATAATAAGAAATTTAAATTCAAAATCGTGAAATAAATGATCACATGCATAGACCCAGTTCATGGGTTCAAATTGCAATTGCTATTAGCTTTTGTTTCGTTATCACATTTTGAATCTAATTTACCATTTCATGCTACATGTGAGTATTATCATGTCATGTCATTTTGGTGTCATGTCTGGAATCCGATTTACCATGTCATGCTACATGTGAGTATCGTCATGTCATGTCATTTCGGTGTCATGTCTTGAATATAATTTGACATGACATGATGATACTCACATGTAGCATGACATGACTGTCATGTCATGCTACATGGACTACAACAATATCATATCATTCATTATAATGCCTTGAATCTGATTTGCTATGTTAGGATGCATGTGAATATCGACATGTCACGTGATTTTGTTGTAATGTTTTGAATTTGATTTGCCATGTCGTGATGCATATGAATATTACCATGTGTCATTTCCTTATCACGTCTTGAATCTGATTTACCATGTAATGTTGTGTCCAATTGCCATCTCATGTTTTCTTCTTACCATGTCTTGCATTTGATTTTATATGTCATGTTGCATGTGATTGTTGTCATATCATATCATTTCGTTGTCATCTTTTGAATCTGAGTTTCCATGTCATGCTGCAGGTGAATATTGTCATGTCATGTCGTTTCATTTTTATATTCATAATATTGATTTATTATGTCATTCTACATGTAATTTTTTTAATGTCATATCATTTCATTATCTTTTTTAAATTTGATTTGCCATATCATACTTCATGTGAATATTGCCATGTCATGTTATTTCGTGATCACATAACGAATCTAATTTGGCATGTCGTGTTGAATGTGATTATTACCATGTCATGTTATTTCGTTATCATGCTTTGAATCTTATTTGCTATGTCGTGTTGCTATTGCACATGATTATTACCATGTCATGTTATTTTATTAACAAGCTTTGAATTTGATTTGTCATATCGTGTTGTATGTAATTATTTGTCATATCGTATTTCATTTCGCTATCACATTTTGAATATGTTCATGATGCATGTTAATGTTGACGTGTTAATGTTGCCATGTCATTTTCTCAATATGACTGAATTTCGAATTTGTCATGTTATAACTATGTCCTGTCATACTTATGATTGAATCTTGCATCCAAATTGACATTTGCATACATACTCACACAATTGGAGTCACGGCGCTATACATGAGAAAACAGCCTCATTAATGAGTAACGACATTATTCCAGGCATCAACGTCTAGATTCAAGGACAATTGTCGAATCTGCCATTGCCATGCGCAGAAGTTTTATGAGATGGAAACCAATCGACAGAAAATCAGAAAAGACCTAGAAACCCACATTTTGTTTAGATTTTGTTAAAATATTTCTCGAGTTTAAATCCGTTAGACGAAATCCGATCAAGATTAATTGTTATTTGTGGAGGTTTGAATATTTAGAATTGAATATTTTACGAATGTCCGAAATCAAGCGAGCCGAAAATATGAATTTCGGAATTTTAGAATTTCCTTCTAGGTAGCTCTTGTGACTTCACGTTGGAAGAGGAAAGCAGAAAGAATAAAAATATTCTTTCTTATTTCCTGAGGAAGTCACGGCCAAAGATTATCTAGTAGACGACCGTGCACCAAGTTTGACTCGTTGACCGAATTCTTTCGGGATGCTAGACGTGATTTTCTTTTTTTTCGTGTTGACGTCATCCAAGCTGGTTTTCTTAACGAAGCCTTGAAGCGCCGCTTTTGTGCGAGTGCATGGTGTGCCGCTCTTGTTGTTGCAGAGAAGATTTCTCTACGGGTTTTGTTGGAGGAATTGCATTAAGAATTCAAGTGTTGAAATCAGTTAAATTTTTGGGTAAAAATTTGTGTATAATTTCTTTGTGAGATTGAGAGATTATTTCGTGAGAAATTGTGAAGCTAAACATTACGTGAATTGTTGAATGTAATTGGAGCTTGAAAATTACTAAGAATATTTGAGTAACTGGAGTGTGGTTATAATTTCCATTGTATTGTTTATTCTATAGTGAAATTCGTTGCTGCTCTCCTTATGAACGTAGGTCACTATGAACGAATCATGTAAATCTAGTGTCTAATTTATTTTATTGTTCTGTTTATTTTATTGTTTGATTGTTTGCTTACACAACAATCCACTAAAGAAAGGAACCCTGAGGATCTATATTAACGGCTCTTTTATGGAAGGATCGACTGAAGGAGCTATAAAGTGCATGTGTAATGATTTTTCTGGGAAAATTGCAGATGGATTCGGGATGTTTGTGAGGGTAAGCTCGGTTGCTCAAGCTAAAACCCTAGCTTGTTTGGAAACACTCAGGTGTTAAGGAAAATTCCCAATAGATTTTGAAGTTGACAAAACTGTCCATAAGTGTTGTGTAAGTCTGATAAATGCTTTGAAGTATTTTGATTCAGGAAGTTATTTTTGGAAGAAAATCATATGTCAATCTTGATCTAGTTCGTGTTCAGAACGAAAAGTTCAGACTCAGACACAGAAGTTCTTCAGACGCAGAAGCCGAAATTATTCAGACGCAGACGCTGAAGTTCTTCAGACACAGACGCAGATGCTGAAATTATTCAGACGCTGAATTTATTCAGACGCAGACGCAGACGCTGAAATTATTCATACGCAAAACTCAGAATGAAGAATAACAGCTAGTGATCTGGTATGAATTTCACAGAAGGAAAGTTTTGATTGTATCAATCTCAATCAAATGGATTGACAATCAAACATTTCGACAAGCATTACAGCGGACAAAGCTCTACTTATGGAAACCAAGATTCTGATTGTATGGACGACCAGAATCAATGGGATTCAGATTTTATCAACCAACGGCTACTCAATCCATTTTATACAAATCTGTCCAAAGGTGAATATTGGAAGATGATCCTCTAAAGACTGTCCAACGGCTAGTTTGGAAGTGGAGAAGTATAAAAGGAGATCAACGAGGAGCAGAAGGTAGAGAACGAAATCAAGAATCAACAAGTCCAAAGTCTGAGCATTCTCCGATTCAATCTCTTGTCTTTCGTAAGCTTAAACGTGTAATCATTTGAGAGGTGTAAACAGTGTTACAAGTGTGTGCTTAGGTGTGAGATAGTGTGATCTATCGGCTTGGTATAAGCAGCACCAACTTCGGGGAGAAGTGCTTGGGTTTAAGCAGCACAACTTGCTGTAACTTTTCATTGATTTGATTAATGGAATCCAGCCAGTAGGCTGTCAGCGTGGGAGAGTGGACGTAGGCTTGCTATAAGCCGAACCACTATAAACTTGTGTGCAGTTTTTCTATCCCTTATCTCTTATCTTACATACTGCAAATTAAGAGCTTTGTCTATATAAACTGTCTTGAATCTGAATTTTATTCAGACCCAACTGTGATCTTTCATTTCTGCATAATATGATAAAAATTGTTTAAGATCACCTATTCACCCCCCCTCTAGGTGATCCTTGCTAGCTACATCATCAGGTTCTTCAACACATGAACTGAACTGAAGCTTCATATGGAATGATAGCTTGACTCGGATAAGCTCTCACCGATCTTGATAAGCTAGCATGGGACATGCATCGTCTTATCACCGAATGCAAAGCTCTATGGGTCATTTCTAAGATGTCCATGTAGTCCACTGTCTTAGAGAGTCCAATCAACTAGCAGATTGGGTTGTAGTCCACTATCTTAAGGCCATTCTTTGTACTTGGCTCTCTGATCCTCCTCAAGTTTTATGGGACCTTTCATATGTTGAAGCCCATGTGCCTTGTACTCATGCCATTATCTAAACAAATCAAAGTGGATTGTTTCTGATCAAAAAGAAAAAAGAGTAACTGTGGTGGCTAACAATATCATCTAGAGGGGTGAATAACTGATTTTAAGAAATTTGACAAAATATTGCGAAATTATAAGTGTCAAGTTGGATATAAGCATAATAGCAAATATAAGTAGTAAATTGATATACGCATGATCAGGTTATATCAAATAGCAGTGCGCTTCTATCAAACAAAAGTAAATATAAGTAGAGAGATATAAAACGATGCGCTCAAATATATATAATGGTTGGGCTTGGTGTAAATCTATGTCCACTCTCTCAAACTAATAGCCTATTAGCAGAATCTCACTAGCAATATTTGAGCAGTTACAGTAGTGTTTGCGGCTTATACTGAAGCACTTCTTCCCAAGGCTAGTGCTGTTTATACCCAAGTTGATAGATTATATTATCTTACACCTAAGCACAAACTATAACATTGATACACTTCTCAAGAGATTACAATTTGAGTACACATAAGACTATATAAGAATATAAAGCTTTCTTTGTTAATGGATTTGTTGTCTCTCTAGATTGCTCTCAGTTCTTCAATGTCTGTTGATCTCCATATATTGCTCGGCATCCAATCTTCCCATTGGATAATCTTCACGAGAATCAATTTCCAATCTATCCATTGGATAATTGTTGAGCAAATCAAATTTAGCCGTTGAAGTCAATCAATTTGAGATTATGGAGATTCAATTGTCCATACAATAAAATCTTCTAGTCTCCAAAAATAGAGTAGCTTCAATTATGGAAAGTAATCTATCTTAGGATTGTCAATTAATCAAGATATTATGCGTGATTGATATTTTCTGCGTGGATACTTCTTGAAATTGATAATCAATTAACTTCTTCAGTTTGGAATCCAAGTTAAATCACTACTTGTTATAAATATTCATATAAAGATAGTCAGATCACTAGCACTTATAAATTTTCGGATGGGATTGATATTTTTGGCGTAGATACTTCTTGAGATTGATAATTAATCAACTTCGTTGATTTGGAATCCAAGTCAGATATCATGCGTGATTGATATTTTATGCGTAGATACTTCTTGAGATTGATAATCAATCAACTTTTTGGATTTGGAATCCAAGTCAAATCCCTAGCTGTAATAAATATTCAGATAAAAATAGTTATGGGATATTTTTATCCAAATTTTTAGAGCATGTGTAAACTTGTTACTCAATTAGTATAGTTGCTTTGCTAATATTAGCAATTCTCGGTTATATCTGGTTTTTTGGTGATATAAGTTTCCGGTTATATCAGGTTTCTGACGATATCTAACTGCGTCTTAAGGGCAACTTTGAGTGCATTAGAAATATAGATCATGTTCACCATGGTACCTCCAAGTCTTTTCACATTTTTGTAGACTTGTTCACACTTTGGTTCATCCTGTCTTCACAGATCTTTTTCCTTTGTACATACATTTCCCTTTAGAGTGAGTATTACCTGAAATATAAAACAACTCTTACAATTATCAAGCTTGCAAGGCGTCATTGATTATTTTGTCAATTTCAAAAATATTATAGGAGGTTTTCTCAACAATAACGACGTTGAGTAAGTGTTTGGATGACAAACATCATACATATATGTTTCAGGAGTTAATTGATGAATGATATAGGGCTTAACAAAAAATAAGGACATGGTACCTAAAGGGCATCGTGGGATGTTAATATCTCCTAGGTTAACCGAATCCTCAAACCTAGGAATTTTTAGTTTTCTTAGGCTCCGTTTGTTTTGCGAAATATGAACGATTTGGAAAATATTTTTTAATAACGATCGCTTGTATCGCTTACAAAAATAAATGGACAAAAAATATTTTTTATCGTTCATGAATATGTTTCGACATAAATTATTCTCAATAATGAAAACCTTTTTCGTTAATTAATTATTTCAAGTAATACAAGCAATCGTTTTGGAAAAATGTTTTCTAAATTATTCATTTTCTTTGAAACACGCGGAGTCTTAAATCAATTTCATTCATATGTAAAGATTTCAAGATGACACGTGAGAGGTTCAAAACAAAACAAATCCCAAACAGTAAAGTAGAACAATAAAGCATAAATTGTCGTGATAAGCTCACTCTCATCTTACCAGAACAATTCTTTCTTAGCATCAAAATAGAACAAATGGTGGTGGATCACCGAATCTCACTTCGTTATAAGTAATGAGCACACACTGTAATCTCGTTCGCATGTGCACTTAGGTAGCACACTTTTCCCATTTGCCTAAGCCTTTAGATGATTAATCGATCTAGGTTTTTTGAATTGATTGGTAGTGACTCTAGTATGGTGTTTGAAGTTTATGATCATGTCTGGATCCCTTATATTATCAAAATCTTGGATTTGAGAAGATCTTTGGAACCAAGGCATTACTAGCTTAAGACCTCCGGATGGCAAAATTCGAATTGCCACAATAACCAATAAAAAGAATTTGCTACAAGATTTACGAATGAAAACCATATCAAATAATTGGAAGAATGATTAAAACTCAAACTCTGTCATCTAATAATCTTTGAAAAACAATTACTTGAGATGTTCTAATTGAATATTGATCAATCCAAAAATTAATTAGGTACTAGTATATCATCGATTTAGCCAAGGATAGAATGTCTAGATCAACAACTACTTGGTCCAACTTGAAGGCTCAATTTTGTTAAGCCTGTGACTTGTACGTATGTATAAAGACGGGGAATTTACCAAAAAAGTTCAAAATCTATTGCATTTGTACCAATTTAGTCTTAAAATTTTCAATTATGTCAATTTAATCCTATACCTTTCACATTTTGCTAATTGAGTCTATTAGACTAATTTTGATCGGAAATTGTTAAGGTTGGCACTAGCCAAACTAAGTAGCATGACCGACATTGACGTGAATATTTTTAATTATATTTTAATAAAATTTTGAATATTTATAATTTTGTTTGGTTTTTTTTCTTTTCTTTTATTTACTCTTTTTTGGATCGAGGGTTGACAAGGGTTGCCGGTATTGGGCGAGGGATGCAATGCCCTCGCCAGCTAAAGGGAGGGCATGGCCTCTCACCCAAATCCGGTGAGGGCTACAATGCCCTCGCCAAATTTGAGCCAGGTGAGGGTGTTGAGGCCCTCGCCGGCCCTGGGCAAGGTCGTGATGCCCAGATCAAGCGAGGGTCGGGACGCCCTTGCCTGTGGTTGGCGAGGGTTGGACGGCGACCCATGCCGACCCTCGGTCCCAGTAATAATAAAGAAAAGAAAAGAAAAAATTCAAAAAACTATTAAAATATTATTACAAAATGTCTACGTCACCGTCGATCATGTCACGTAGAACGGCCGGCATTTACGTTAGCTATTCCCGCCAAAATTCTCCAGATTGGCTCAATTAGTCAAATGTGAAAAGTTTTATGACTAAATTAGCATAATTGAAAGATTTAAGATTGAATTGGCACAAGTGCAATAGGTTTAACATTTTTTCTTGGTAATTTCCCCGTCTTTGTACATACGCACAAGTCAAAGGCTTAACAAAATAGAGCCTTCAAGTTGGACCAAGCAGTCGTTGATCTAGACATTCTTTCCTCGGCTATTCTTTTCTTTTCCTCTGCCTCTTCTACTTTCGTCTTATGAGCTTTGTAACCGGACTTTGCCTCTTCTGATTCAACCATCAAAATCTCCCATTCTGAGATGAGCTTCTCTCTTTTACCCTGCATTTCTTCCAGTTTCGCCTTAAACTCCTCCTCCCCCTCCATTTTTGCCTCAAGCTCTTCCTCTTCCTTGGCGAGGTCGCTCAGCAATTGCTTAAATGACACATGTGTGTCGTGATTCTTCTTCATTGTCGAAAACATTTGGTCCTTTATCAATTTTTGCAGCTCGAATTCAGCATTGTCCTGCTCAAAGATCAGGAAATCAGAGGTCAATTCATCGAAGTTTGCCCAAAATGCTTTGATCGACTTTTGCTGGTCTGCCGATAGCCCACATTGAGCTAGGCTCAAGGTGAACACTGCTTCAGCCAATCTATCCTTCAAATTTAACTTGAAGATATCCGAAAGGCACTCTTTCAGAGACCGCTTGGCATTCTCAACTTCTTCTAAGCTTGGAGCTTCAGAAGTCAAGAGATCACACCTTTGATGACTGGGGCTCTGCATTACATTGGCGGGACAATCCTCAGCGCTGTTAATGAGTTTCTCGAGACTCGTGAAATACGAGTCAAATGTATCTGTCACTGTAAGCACGGGAGGGCGAGTACTTGTATCTGTTGGCATAACCATAGCAGTGGGAGTATTCGTATCTGTTGGTGTAAATACTGGAGGGAGAGTATCTGCACGAGGAGGATCAGGCTCTGCCGGACGAG
Source organism: Syzygium syzygioides (assembly GCA_031216285.1). Lineage (NCBI taxonomy): Eukaryota > Viridiplantae > Streptophyta > Magnoliopsida > Myrtales > Myrtaceae > Syzygium > Syzygium syzygioides. The sequence goes on along the minus strand of CM062252.1, from coordinate 31,677,891 downwards.
TACTAGCAGGAACACCAGCTGGTGGCAGAGGGACAAAAATTTGGGCTATGACAATCAAAGTATTGTCTACTAGATACCCATTACGCCAGCAACGAAGCTCTCTCAATGGAATAAAGGATGTGAAACCCCAATCGCTCTCTCTAGCAGTGAAAATGTGCTCTGTCTCTGCAAGATCAGCAGCAAGTTTAGCGGTTGGGCATGATATAGATCATAAATAGAGTGTGCATATATATAATAGACATTTACCATGTTAAGCAAGGGCAACATTCGACAGCAGATCAAACAACTGGACTAAAGTTAAAACATGTTTGAACAAAAGTTTTGAAACACCGTCCCAGAATGTTCTAGTTTACTTCAGCAAAACATCAATTTGGTCCTTCAGATTTCTTCAGAATCGAATCTACACTGGCCATCCACTTTGGACATGGTGAATATTGTTCACTCTTTCAAACCTAATCTGGGTGTCTAAATGTCCATACGGTTTTAAAGTAATTCACCTATCCAAAGAGAGGTAGAGTGACAAAATCACATGTTTACTGTTACTTGAATTTTACTGATCTTACATGAACAGACAAAAGAACTCAGATCATCGCCTATCAGCCTTTCAGAAATAGACTAACGGCAAGATTAAATAAGAGAACCATCTAGCTGGGGGAAAAAGAGGTCCTGGAGTAGACAACTCATACCCTTCTTCTTTGAAGAACCAGAATTCATCTGATTAACCAGGGTCAATTTGAACCGTGCAAATCTAGACCATCCGTTTGGAAGTCTTGCAGGAACCGCAACACTCAAATATAGTGCCAAAGAGTTGGTGCTATTGCCTTTTGGGTAGATCAACAGGCGCCTGCTCGGAATCAAGCCAAACCACATAAGAAGATACATAATTTTACAACCGCTGAAAATGGAACAGTGTTTACCAGTCGTGGCTGCGAACCGTGAATACTTGAGAGTAGTACTTGGCTGAACTTAAGCTATTGAAGTTGGAGATTTTCCAAATGTATTTCCATGAGGTTACAATTTGTTCACCCACCATTTCCTGCTTCTCCATTGACAAAAGTTCATAACTCCTTCTAATGAATTAATAGCAGATGCATGATTCTTTAACATCAAAGTCACACCACTAATATACTTGCCGAGCAATGAAAACAAGAAAAGAAAGGGCGTGATTCTCGACGTTATGAGACTAGTTACGATTGCAATTCGGAGACAAGAACTTGAGATTTTGACAGAGAAAGGACACTCACCTCTCTGTTTGAGCATGGTACGAGCTCAGATTCACCGGTTAATGCTACAACAGTCCGACGATGAGAAGGGAATCCGCAAAAGATATTCATCGTGTTTTTCAGCAGACCACTTTGCTCAGATCAGAAAAATTGTATGTAATTGCATTATTAAATCTTGGGAGGACGCGGTTTGGTTGACCGGAGATACCGAGTAAACGGTGTTGCTTGTTCCCCTCTCTATCATATCCGGCCACCTGACCCTCGCCATTGACTTTAATTGCCTGTGAAACGTCTCTATGTCCTTCCACTATTCAATTCGGCGTTCTCATTGAGTTTCCAAGAGGACAATCCTGGCAACTGGTAATTGAAATCCTCGATTGATTTGTCTTAGTCATTTATGAGACATTTAATTTCCTGATTATAAGTGAACTACTTACCTAGTTACATGTTTGTAAATTATCAACTTACGTCTAATTTACGATACCGGTTATTGTCAAAATTTACCAATATTATTGATATTCAGCCCATGCCCATGGCAAAATTCGAAAAATTCACCGTCTGCTAATTAAATTTACTAATTTTTAGTCAATTAATATGTTGCCAACTTACATTTGAATTTTTCCAGTGAATTTTTAGAATCTACATATACTATAATTATTGTAACTGTAAACATCCAATAAAGTTATCAACTGACATTCAAATATCCATGTGTAGTTGATCAGTAAACTCACCAACTTTTGTTACAATTTGATCGATGAGTATCCCAATTTTACCTGTATATGAATATCGAGGTACTATAAATGTATTAAAAGGTTCACCTTATACTGTCAGGCACCGGAGTCCCAACCGGCTTCTAGTTTTTTTTTTTTCGCTAAAACAAACCTTCTATTGCATCAGAGAAGTTCAAATATTACACAAAAAAACTAGAGCCTACATTAACATGGTAAATTAAAGAAGACTCCGCTAATACCAAGTTTTTGACTCTAGATGGGAGATCATTCAAAAAGAAAGATCATGCAGTTCCTAACTGAAAAAGGGCCCATTTTGCAAGCTCATGAGCAACAACATTATTAGATCCGCTGATCCACTTCAAACTCCATTCTGGGTTATCGCTAAGTAGTAAGCAAGAGTCCGAGACAAAAGGATGAATACACCAAGGATAAATGCCCTTTTTTAATAGCATCAAACCCGGCTTCTAGTTGTCAGTGACTTAGCAGTGTCTTTTGTGTTGCATTGAATTATCAATGTAGCTGATTTCTACTGCCACATTAAGCAGTGACACATAATCTTTCCATATGAAATTAAATTTAGATTTTATTTTTGAAGAGTTGCTAATGTCGGAAGACTGATGTCTCCTATTAGTAACAGTTATAGAGAAGTACTACCATAGACTAATGGATATACTAAGGAAAAAACAAGAAATCCGCCAAAGCAGTGAGATAAATTACTAACAGACAGAAGTAGATAAGGAACTTACGAATTTATTACACATTTTCCTTGGATGGCAAAAAATATTTGTTAAATTATGTCTAGAGTTTAAGCCCATATACGAACCCGACCCGGTTAGAATATATAGACCGATCCATATTGTGAGAAAATGGATTCTCTACTCGCTGAATTCCTATATTTTTACGTGCTGGAGATCAAGACAAAAGGAAGCTCAAGACACTCGGATTTATGTGCTATGAGCCTTTAATTCAATTGAGTTATTTATCCATCAACATTGTGAGATTGTGCTTAATCTAAATGCGGAAAACATTCAAGTGTGCGAACAATTGTAACTTTGATTCTCCAATTATTAGTGGATTATTGCTGCTAACTCTTCCCATAAAGCAAGTACCGATAATCTAGGTTTGTGATTCAATCCAAGCATCAATATTTACTCAATGTAAATGTTTGGTGTTTTTTTATTATTCATCATTTATTACTTTGATGATTTTGCATTGATTTAATTGCAAGATCCTATTAATTTCCCCGTTATATTATAACAATAACCATATTAACCACATGGACCGGAAATAACTGAACACAAGTAAAAGGTCAGTATAGATAGTAGCAGTGAATCAGTTGATACCTTAAATTTTCCTTATTTTTCAATGTCGCTCATGATATTTTTTTTTCAATTTAGTCACTGAATTTCAAAAATCAGCTCAATCTGACAATTTCGTTAGATAGATATAAAACCATGCCGCGTGCTTTCCTTTACTGACATGGACCGTTGATTTAGCGATAATTGGAAAAGAAATGACGGTTTTTTTCTAAATAAATTTTAAAAAAATTGTTCCTTTTCTTCTTTTCTTGTATCATTATTTTTTTCTTCCGTTTCTTGCTTTGCCATCCATTACCACCATTATAGCCGCCTTCTATTACGAATAGTGTGCATGGTGGCAGACTCTATTGTAATGGATGCGTTCGAGCACAGCGTTGGGAAGGCGATGGTGTTGTTCAACTCCAGCCGCAGTTGTTTAGGCGTGGCGAAAGCGTTGACCTTAGCTAACGCCGTCAACTTTTTAAACCCAACCACTACATATTGAGTGGATTTTCAAAAGTTTACATACTATTTTCGGACATTTGGATTACTTAAGAAAATGAGTCAATAGGAAATATTTTCTTAGTTAAATAAAAATCTATGCTTAAATTCAAAAAAAATAATTTCCTCTCTAAAAAATCGAAAATCATTTTAAAAAATATAACTAAAGCGCTTGAACAAGAAACTCCTCCTTTGGATATGGAAACCCCAACACTTGTTATTGGGCCCTTGATACCGGGCCAAGACCGGGGCCTAGTTTGCCCTGACTAGGGTCGAAAAAGCCCTGGCCTAGGTCCACGAAGGTTGGGCTCGGGACACCTTGGCGCCCCGACCAGGGTCCACTGAGGCTGGGGCCAAGGCACTAGTACTCATGCTTGGATCTCTAACACTCGGGTCTGAGTCCATTGAGACTGAGCTCAGGTCCATAACACCCAAGCGTGGGTCTCGTGCCAAGGACTGGGTCCATCAAGGTTGAGACCGTGACCCTGGTGCTAGTGCTTGAGTCCTTGGCACCCAGGGTTGTGTCCATAGAGGCAGGTCCTCGACACCTATGTCCATGTCCATTAAGGCCAAACCTGGAAGCTTGCCACTCGTTCCAAAGACCCATCGCCCATGCCCAAGTCCTAGGTCTATCGAGGTAGGGTTCTAGACGCCGAAGCTTGGGTCAATCAAGGCTAGGCTCGAGACCTTGACGAATGTGCCTAGGTCCATCGAGGCTAGGTCCATGTCTATTGAGATCAAGCCTAGGATCTCGGTGCCCAAGCCTAGGTCCTTGACACCTATGCCCGAGTCCATTGAGGCCGGGATTAGACGAAGCCCATTCCCCGGTCCTTGGTGCTCGGGTCCATCGAGGCCAGGCCCAGGTCAGGGTCCACCGAGGCCGAACCAGAGACTTTGGTGCCCATACTCAGTTCCTAGGTTGCTTATACGCAAGTCATTAGTCCTCGAATAATGTATATCTTTGGAAAATCTCTAATTTTCTCTTACCAAATGACGAAAAATATATTTCAAAATAATTTTAAGTTTCAGCCAAACACCAGAAAATATTATCATTTTCTTGGAAAATGGGTGTGTTTGTTTGAGAAAAAGTGTTTTCCGGGAATATGCTTTTTGGACTTTCATCGTTTGGTTCATCGAAAATGATAAGTCAACCGAAAATACTGTCTAGTCAAGGAAAATATTCATGTATAAAATTAGAAAAGTGAATTCCCTAATCTAATAAGGTGAAAACACTTTTCGGAACTGCTCATCTTAAATTTCTAATATTTTATTTTATTCTTTCTTTCTTTTTTCTCTTTTTCTTTTCTTTCTTTAAGTTTTTCCTTCTTCCTCCCTCCGCTAGTCGCCGGCCTCGGTGATGGCCGGAAACCATCCACAAGCGCGGGCCACCAAGGCCGAGCTCACTAGCCTATGCCCAGGACCATCAAGGCCGGGCCCAAACACCTTGTGCCCATACCTAATGTTGCGACACTCGAACTCGGGTCCACAAAAGCCGTTCTCGATCCCCGACACTCAAGCTCTAGTTGGGTCTACAAAGATTGTGCGCAGGTCCTTGATTAATGAAATTATTCTTATAAAATATTTTTTAAAAAAATCAAATTTTTTTATTTTTAATATTTTCTTCTCCTTTTCTTTTTCTTTTCTTTTCTTTCTTTTCCTTCCTCCTTCTTCCTCCACTGGTCACATGCTTGGCAATGGCTGGCAACTCAACAACCGACCAAGAAACAGGCTGGCGAGCTCGAGGCCCGGCCGATCCAGGCGAGCCTAAGCTTCGCCGATCCAGGCGAGGCTAGGCTTTGCCGATCCAGGCTAGGCTAGGCTCGGCTGGGCTCGGCCGATCCTGGCGAGGTCGCAGCTCGCCAGATCGAGGCGAGCTCGGGCTCGGTCAAGGCCGACGAGCTCTCTGCTAGCCTGTGGCCATCGCCGGTTGGTCGCGATGGTGGAAAGAGGGGAAAGAAAAGGAAAGAAAAGAAAAAAGAAAAAGGAAATTAAAAATTTGATTTTTTAAAAAAGAAAAAGAAAAAGAAAAAGGAGAACTAAAAGATAATTAAAAATTCGATTTCTTTAAAATAAAAAATGCCTAAGATAAAGTAATGAGATTAAAATTATTTTCCAATGCAATCCAAACATAAGAAAACGATTTCGATTATATATCACTAAACAAAGCAAAACGAACCGAATTTTTGAAAAATACTTTTTAGGAAATTTATTTTCCTTTATCATTGAGTTTTCTACGAAACAAAAGCACCCTTAATTGAATATAATAAAATTCGAGAACAATACTGCACACTGAAATTCTCGCAGAGAAAGTAAATAGCCACGGTGTCCGCAGGGTTAACAAAATAAGGCCTTCAAGTTGAACCAAGCAAGAGTTGATCTAGACATTCTTTCGTCAGCTATTCTTTTCTTTTACTCTGTCTCTTCTACTCTTTTCTCTTGAGCTTTGTACCCATATTTCCTATTCAACCATCAAAATCTCCCTGAGGTGAGCTTCTCTCTTCCTCAAGTTTTTGCTTGGAACTCTTCATCTTCCCCCAATTTTGACTCAAGTTCTTAATCTGCCTCAGTGAGGTCACTCCATAAGTCCTTACATGACTCATAAATCTCGTGACTCTTCTTCATTTGATCCTATCAATTATTGTCGCTCAAACTCAGCATTGTCCTGCTCAAACATCAGGAAATCGGACATTAATTGGTTGAAATTAGCCCAAAATGCTTTGATCAACTTTTCCTGATCCGCCGATAGCCCACATTGAGCTAGGCTTAAAGTTGAAACTGCTTCAGTTAGGGGCGATCGGTTCCGATCAGGTCCGATTCCAAAGTGGAATCGATAATCGGACCAGGAGGACCGGTTCCCAATTTTGAGAACCAGGGGCCGGACCGGTTGGACCTAGAACCAGGAATCGGATCGGACCACCCATCCGGTGCAATGGAACCGGTCACTTTTTTTATTTGTTTCCCACCACAACAAAAAAGAGTGACAAATCTCAAAATATTGACAAAAACGATGACGAGTGAAGAGTCATTGTGGTGCGACGATAAGAAGAAATAATTGTATGTAGGTTTAATTTACATTTTACTAATTTTTTTGGAGAAATAAAACATTAAAAAAACGTATGTAGTTGATCCGGTCCGGTCATTCCGATCTAATCTGGTTCCCTCTTGGAACTGGGAACTGGATCGCCCGGATATCGGTTCCACTTTTAGGAACCGGGAACCAGACCAAATCAGCTGGTCCGGTCCAGTCAGCTCCGGGCTGTCCGTTTTGCACACCTCTACTTCTTCAAGAGAGCTCCTCTGGCTCTTGGAGTACTTGGACTAGATGCTACTTCGCCAGGAGAAGTCTCGGCATTAATTATGAGTTTCTGGATACTCATATAATAAGAGTCCAACGCATCCGTTGGCATAACTTTGGGAGTGGGAAAATTTGTAAATGTCGGCGAAACCGTGGGAAAATCAGGAGGAGATTCAGCCAGTGGAGCGTTCGCAGGAATGCTAGCTGGTGGCTGAGGAACAAAAATATCGGCCACGACTATCTAGAAACCCTTACAATCGTCGTGAACCTCTCCTAGTGCAATAGAGGATGAGAAACTGCAATGAATCGCTCTTTCATTGAAATTTTGGACTGTCTGTGCATGTTCATGTTAGAGTTCAGTGGCTGGAATTTTGTCTCTAAGGTATGAGACAGTAACCTATTAAGCAGCAGCAACATTCCACACCAGAACAACAACAATGAAGTTGAAACATGTTTGAACAAAAGATAGAAATGGTGAGGCGAAAACATTTTAATTTTGCTGCGGATCACCAGAATTGTTGCAATAAAAATCTGCAGTGACATATATTGATATTTCTTCTGCAATGAACCTGAACTCTAGCCTTTTCTGGTGAAAAAAAACAGCATTAACGAGGTAAACTCTCACTCCTTCCACCCTAATCTAGACACCCAAATGTTCCGAGTTTCCAACACCTAACTTCTCGCAGCCACAGATACGCATCATTGCGTCAACCCTGGGGGTCAAGTCACATGTTTTCTCACACTCGAATCAACTAGAATCTTACACGAAGCAGCAATTAATTGAAATGTTACCATCCTCTATCTTTGAAGAATCGGAGTAATGATCGAAGCAACAATTAATTGAAATGTTACCATCCTCTTATCTTTGAAAAATCGGAGTAATGATTGACTAGCGTCGGTCTAAACCGTACGCGTTTGGAACACCCAACCAGAAGCCTTCATTGCCCGCAGCTACCCAGCATATTGATAGACAGTCGGCATTATCGCCTTTGGGATGGATCATTACTCTCCTGCTCAGCAAAGAGCCAACCGTATAAGTAAATACACATACATTCATACTAAACGGCGAGCATAGAAGACGCAATCGGAATGATCACCGAAAGTGAAACGGGATTTACCAGTCGAGGCTGCCAACCTGAAATGAGTCGGAGCAGTACCAGACTGAAGCTTAAACTAGGGAAGTTGGTGTTTTTCCATGTGAATTTCCACGAGGTGACAACTTGGTGACATACCATTTCCGGCTTCTCCATGTTCAAAGTTTAACAGAGTTGACAGTCTTTATGATACAATTATGCAATGAAAAAGTTACAAAAAAAAAAAAAGCACGATTTTGGATGTTACCTCTCTATTGGAACAAGGTATGGGGTCCGATTGATAAGCTAATGGAACTACAGGTTGGCTAGAAAAAAGGGGACCGGCAACGGGAAAAGAAACTTCTGACGTTCATTGTGTTTTAGGCATATCGTGAGGAGATTCCCCCAGGACCATATTCATATAAATGGGTTATTGGAATTTGGGATCCATTTCTTAAACTTTCTGATGTACTTAGCAAGTATCACTTAAAAGGGAGTGGATAGGTGATTTGAGTGAATTTGTAGAATTTAAAACGGGAATGACTTTATAATCGATAAAGTCTGAATAATAATTAGATTCTGAATGTGCTAGTGTGCGGTGCAAACAATATAAAGAGAGATTAGGGATAGAAAGAACTGCACACAAGAAGCTATAGTGGTTTGGCTTAGATTAAGCCTACGTCCACTTTCCCACGTTGACAGCCTATTAGCTGGATTTCACTATGTGATCAAAGGGATTACAAGATTTGAGTGATATCACTCGGTGAATGATAGAACTTTCTATTTCACATAATCACTTTTACAGAGTATTCCTCAAAATCTCAGTATTTGGCTCGGGAAAGACAAGTAGTAGAATCGAAATGAACTCAGACTTTGGACTTGTTGATTCTTGATTTTGTTCTATATCTTCTGCCCCTCATTGATCTTCTTTTATACTCCTCCACTTCTATACTAGTTGTTGGACAGCCTTCAGAGGATCATTTTCCACTCTTCACTTTGGACAGATTTGTATAAAATGAATTGAGTAGCCGTTGGTTAACAAAATCAGAATCCCACTGAATTTGGTCGTCCATATAAGTAGAGTTTTATCCGTTGTGATATATACTTGTTATAATGTTTGATTGTCAATCAATTATTGTCAATCAATTATGCTGATATTAAGTCAATCAAAACTTTCTTTTTGTGAAATCCAAGCCAGATTACCAGCTGTTATGTTTCGTTCTGAAAAATTCCGAGTCTAAAGAATTTATGGTTCTTGCTTTTTGTTCAAAGTCAGCGTAGGTCTTCAATAACAAATAAGTCCTTCAAAATTATAGTCTGAAGATCTTTGATACCTTAATATAAAGTCTGAGTGCCTGTATTAGTAGAGTCTGAACTTCTCGTTCTGAAATTTGTAAAGTCTGAAGTTTTCCTTTTGAACTCGTAGAGTCTAAGCGTTCAGAAAGTTAAGTTCTTTTAAAGTGTTAAAGTTACTACTTCCAGAATATATTGATCTGGATCAAAATACTTCAGAGTACATATCAGATTTACAAGTTAATCATGGATAGTTTTATCAACTACAAAATCAGGAAGTTTCCTCAACAATCTCCCCTTTTTTTACGGTGACAAAACTTCCATGCAGATCAAAAAATTTGATAAGATTTGAGAATAAAATGAATATAAATAACTTTTAAGCTCATAAGGCACAGATAAATGTAAGTGCAAAATATAATATCTGTGTCCTTTTCTTTTCTTCAAGTCCATCCAATAATCTACTTTCCAATAACCTGTTCATGCATCCCTGTCTGCATAAAGATATCATGCATCCTACAAAATGTATTATGCCTCTCCCTTTTTGTTAGCAGCAAAAAATGGATAATTAATGATAAAAAATAGATAAATGTCAATTATACAGATCAAAGAAACTGAAGGTAATAGTTCAAGTTAAACATCTGAAAACAAAGTTTTAAGGAATAGAGAGATAAGGCAGCCTATTTCTAAGAATGTGTGCGAACGAGTTGAAAATTTTTCAGGATTTGAATAGTGTCATCGATTTTGAGAGAACATCGACCAACAGCTTGCTCCAAATTGGTTGAACATCGAGCAATGGCCTTTTCAAGATCTGCTTTATCTTGTTCTGCTTGAAGATGAAGATTTTTACTGTAGTCCTCAATAATGATCTTAAGATTCTTCATATCTTCTTCCTGAACTGACTGTTTGTCTTTAATTTCGAGCAGAAGTTGAAGTATTGTCCTGTCCTCTAATGGTTGTCCGTGGACATTTTCAGATGCAAAATGTTCAAATTCACCTTCTCTTGTGGTCGGAATCTCCCCTTGATTACTTGCGTATTCTGCAGCAACATCTTCTATTATCATTTGATCAGGGTGTTGTTGTGGAGATGGACCTTCTTCAGTCACCATAGGAATTATGCTGAGTGCCTGTTGTCTTAAGCTTAATTCCTCAAATGCTGGTTCTGAAATGTTGTTAGCAGGTTTTGAAGACACTCGTTCTTTCTCAACATGTTCCTGACTAGCAATTTGTCCCAAGTCAAGACTTTCTGATGCATCCTCTTCATCCCTGAGGAGAAGTCTTATATGCTTTCTGTACACTTGTACAAGACTTGTTGAGATGGTCTCTTCCTTGGCTTTCTCTTTCCCCTTGCTTCTTTGTTCTTTCTCCCTTGCTTCTCTTCTTCTAGTAGATGGTGCTTCGGACTTGTCTCCAAGGTTTTCTTTAGGTCTACATCTTGGAATCTCTCTATCCTTTCTAACAGCAATCTGCTTGAAATTCATTTTAGCCAGCATTTTCTCTCCAACAAATATTAAAGGAACAAAAGTCTTGCACAACTCATCAGGAACAGGAATGTGCAGATAAACAAAAATCCTAGAGATTAATGCACCATAAGAGAGTTGACCCTTGTCCTTTGGTAAAGTTTTGTACATATGAAGAATAATGATGTGCGGAAGAGAGAATGGAACTTCAGTCAGAATTGCCCAAATAAGCTTGACTTCAAATTTAGACAAATTTGTCTTGGATGATGCTTTGGGCTGTAAGCAGTTAATAATGATCTTATGTAAGATCACCGTTTTCTGTGTCAAATTTGGATAAGTAATGAACCTTTTTGATCCTCTGGAAAAATTTGGATTTTCTGAAGCGGCTTTAGAAGCTTCTTCTGCACAGAAATCAATAGGGATAAACTGACGATGTTTAACTCCAATGATAGCACCTAATAGATCAGCAGGCAGAGTATAGTCCTTATCTCCAACAGTAAATTGAATGCAATCAAGGGACAAAATTGACAAATTTAAGTAGAAATATGTCATCACTTCTGCATACATGTGTGCATAATGAAGGCAGAATTCAGTCATTCCCAATCTGTCAAAATGATGTTGAACGAAAATGCCAGACTTCTCTAGAAAGTGAAAATCAACACTACGATGGTTCATGATTCCTCTTGACAACAAGATTTTGTAAAATTCACTTTGCAATCAATTCTTAAAGAGATTCCTTTTCCTGTCACTCGAGAAGCAATTCCCATCTTCTTCTCAAAATTATTAACAAGCCGGGCGTCATCATCCTCCTTTATTCTTGTAATGTTAGAATCTCGGCTCCATGACTTAGGGCTTGTGACATCAGATTTCTTTTGAGAAGTTTCTCCCACTTGTTCTTTTCCTTTTTCAGATATACTCCCCTTTCGTTCATAAGTAGATACATTCTATCTAGAGTGACTAATAGCAGATTGAAGTGAAGAATATGTTTCCACAAGTTGTACCTCTGATTTAAAGCCATTGTCTTTTAAACAGGCATGTAAGACAGACTCTGAAGCATTACCCTTTTTTTAAATTTTGGTAAGTCTTCCAAATGAAGTTCATATCTTTAAAGAAAAAGTTTGTTTTACCGGTAGTTTTTGGAGCAGATGCTTGAGGAGTGGCTATCGAATAAGTCTGCTTCTCCGATTCTGTTTCTAACGAATCAATGACTTCCATGTATTCTGCTGGTCTTGAATACTTTGAGTCTCTGTTGAGAATCCGCAATGAACGTCTTTTGAAAGGCATGTGTTTGTGCGAGAATCCTTGGAACAGAAAGGTTTGATCTTTGAGAAGAAGAAGAAGGGGAAGGAGTACGTTCCAAGGAGGTGTGAGTTGGGAGCAAAAAGTTGGGTTTCTATTAGGGCTTTGACAGGGAGACGATTTTAAGAAAGAGAAACTAATATTGGAAGGTTATAAAAAGAGTTGCGATTATAAATGAATAAATATAAATAATTCAAGCACACTCAATTAATTAGAATGCGTACCTGATTTTCTTCCAAAAATAATATGCAACTGGATATAGCCAGTAATTCCTACTACAAATAAAATATGCCCGCCAAAATTTGAAATGAGAATATTACCTTGTATTTGAGTCTGAAGATGACTTTTAGACTAAAATGACTCGAGTCTGAGAAGTTCCCATCTTAGAAAATCTTCAAGTAGAATTGTAAGTAATGCATAATTTATTACGAATAAATTCAAATGAAGATTTATCTAAAGGTTTTGTGAACATATTAGCTAATTGATTTTTAGAATCAATGAATTGAATATTCACATCACCGTTTTGAACATGATCTTTGATGAAGTGATGCTTGATTTCAATGTACTTGGCTCGTGAATGGAGAATCGGATTTTTGGTCAGATTGATAGCGCTAGTATTGTCACAATTGATTGGAACATTTGATTCATTGACTCTAAAATCTTGCAGTTGTTGTTTCATCCACAGAATTTGAGCACAACAATTTCCCAAGGCCACATATTCTGCTTCTGCTGTAGAAAGCGCAACTGTACCCTGCTTCTTTGAGTACCAGGATACTAACATATTTTCAAGTAATTAGCATGTTCCTGTGGTGTTCTTTCTATCAACTTTACATCCAGCAAGGTCAACATCAGAATAACCAATAAGTCTAAAATTTGATTCTTTTGAATACCAAAGACCTAATATTGGATAAGCGCCAATGTATTTGATTATTCTTTTGACTGCTGTAAGATGTGATTCCTTTAGATCAGATTGAAATCTGGCACACATACAGATACTAAATAATATATCTGGTCGAGATGCAGTAAGATGTAGCAATGAACCAATCATGCTTCTGAACACCTTCTAATCAACCTGTTTATTGTTCTCATCCTTGTCCAATTTGGACGAATGAGAGATTGGAGTGTCTGTTTTCTTGCTGTTTTGCATTCCAAACTTCTTCACAATTTCTCTAGCATACTTTTCTTGGCAAATGAAAGTACCATCCTTTGTCTGTTTCACTTATAGTCCAAAAAAGAATGTCAATTCTCTCATCATGCTCATTTTGAACTCATTCTGCATCCACATTGAAAATTCCTTGCAAAGCACTTTACTAGAGGATTCAAACATAATATCATCCACATAAATTTGAACAATTAAGAAATCCTTGCTTTTTTTTTTCTTAATAAATAGAGTTGTATCAACTTTACCTTTTGTGAAGTCATTCTGCAGAAGAAAATTACTTAACTTTTCATATCAAGTACGTGGTGCTTGTTTCATACCATAAAGGGCTTTTTTGAGCTTGTATACATGATCAGATTTTATTGGTTCTTTAAATCCAGGAGGTTATTCTACATATACTTTTTCTTTGATGTAACCATTCAAGAATGGATTTTTCACGTCCATCTGAAATAATTTAAAATTATGAAAACAAGCATAAGCTAAAAGTAGCCTTATGGATTCTAACCTAACAACCAGTGCATATATTTTATCATAATCTATGCTTTCTTCTTGTGAGTTGTCTTTTGTTACAAGCCTTGCTTTATTCCTTGTGACTTTTCCCTTGTCATCCAATTTGTTTTTGAATACCCATTTTGTTCCAATTACTGAATGATTCTTGGGTCTGGGCACAAGTTCCCATACTTCATTGATTCTAAATTGTTGAGATTCTTCTTGCATTACTTCCATCTAACTTTTGTATGTAAGTGCTTCATCACTTCCTTTTGGTTCTATCTCAGAGATCAATGCTAAGGCATTGATATTTTCTTTAAGTTTAGATCAAGTCTTGATGTCATCTTCAATTTCTCCGATAGTAAGATTCTTTGGATGACTGGATTTATGTTTCCAGTTTCTGTTGAATCTCTCCTTCTGAGTATCATCAGATTTTGAAGGTTCTAATTAAGTCTGGATTGAACCTTCTTTTCCTTCTTCTATAGATTCAATGATCTTTGGAGATTCTTGTTGAGCTTCATATAGCTCTTGAACATTGGGAGATGGTTTAGATTCATCTTTGTGAGTCTGAACATTTTCACCAAACCTTACATTCATTGTTTCTTCCGCAGTCTGAGAATTCTTATTGAAGACTCCGTATGCTTTGCTTATAGTAGAATATCCAAGGAAAGATCCTTCATCTACTTTCTCATCAAACTTTCTAGAATGATCATTTGGATTTTTGAGAATAAAGCATTTACAACCAAACACTCGAAAATATGAAACACTGAGTTTTCTACCTTTGTAAAGCTCATAGGGGGTTTTGTCAAGAACAGACCTCAGAAAAACTCTATTAATAATATAGTAAGCTGTAGAGACTGCTTCTGCCCAAAATTGATAAGGAATCTTGCTTTCAATCAAAAGAGTTCTTGCCATATCTTGCAAAGAACGAATTTTCCTTTCCACAACACCATTTTGTTCTAGTATATAAGGAGTAGAAAAATTATGTTGAAAGCCATTTTCCTTACAAAAATTTGAAAAACTTTAATTTTCAAATTTTCCTCCATGATCAGTTTTGATGCTGGAAATGGTATAACATTTTTCATTCTAAATCTTTTTTGCAAATTTTGAGAAGTATGAAAAGGTTTCATTTTTGTGAGCAAGAAAGAATACATAAGTAAATCTGGTGAAATCGTCAACAATGACTAACAGTACTTCTTACCACCATTGCTTTGAGTTTTGGTTGGTCCAAATAGATTCATGTGGAGAAGCTGCAAAGCATAATTAGTAGAAACATGATGTATAGTCTTAAAAGAACTTCTTACTTGTTTCCCTAAGGTACAAGATGCGCATAATTCTATTTTCTTATAGTTGATACTTGGAAGACCTCGAACAAGTTGTTTGTTTGAGATCTTTGAAATTTGCTTCGTGCTGATGTGCCCTATTCTTCTATGCCATAAGTCTTCATCTTCCTTGATAGAAGTAAGCATTGAGTAGAATCAGACTTTACATCAAGAAGATATATATTACCATGTCTTCGTCCTGTGAATGTTTGAGAGTTGTCTTTGCTGGATCCACAGTAGATGTTTTCTTGGAAGCTTATTTTAAAGCCTATATTACATAGTTGGCTTATGCTGATCAGATTGTAATTGAGACCTTTTACTAATGAAATATCATTGATAGTAAGTTCTCTAACTTCAACCGTTCCTTTTCCAACAATTTTTCCTTTGTTATTTCCTCCAAAGGAAACACTTACACCATTCAGACTTTGAAATTTGATAGACATGCTTGAATCTCCTGTCATATGTCTTGAATAGCCACCATTCAAGTACCATTTCCTTTTTCTTTTGTCAGTAATCTGCAAGAATTATATACATTCAAGCTTTCTTTGGTACCTAGATTTGTTTAGGTCCTTGAGAGTTAGTAGTATAGGTTGTTTTTACGAAGTTTCTCTGAATTGGTCTCCAGACCTTAGGATAATCCTTCTCAAAGTGCTGTGGATCTCCACATTTTGAGCACTTGAGAGTACTTCGACCAACAGATTTTACGAAATTCATTTGGAAGTGATTTTTGTAGGTTTGTCTATGAGGTCTTTGCCTTAATCTCTCATTGACCTTTGGAAAATCAATCAAATGATCACTTTCCTTAACAAATCCAAAACCAGATTTGTTATAGTAAGGAATTTGTATAGAAAAATTATGTTTCAGCATTTTTGAACCGTTTGAAAATTTGGAAGTAATATCAAAAAACTTCTTTTTTCAAAACAGAATTTTCTTTGACAACTAAATCTCGATTTTCCTTGATTTGATGAAATTCTTTTTGCAGAAATTTTTTTTTGTCCTTTTGAGAAATATCCTATTGCCTTAGCACTGAATTCTCCTTTTTTTGGTTCAGAGATTCTCTTAAGAGCAACCTTAAATTCCAAACATAATTCATCAATGTAATTTGACACTTCAATTGGAATTTCAGGATACTTTACCTCGATTTCAATTTCAGTATCAAAATTTGAGTCTGAACTTGAGTCTGAGTCTGACTTGGCTATCAGACAAAAGTTTGAGATATCTACGTCATTTTCTTCACATTTTGTATCACTCCAGGTTCTATTTTCAAGGCTTTCTTTACCTTTTCAAATTTGCTCTTCTTTTTCTTTAGAAGTGGACAGTTTGGTTTGATGTGTCCACGCTTCTTGCAATGGAAGCAAATTACTTCTTTTGATTTTTCTACATCATCAGAGATTTCCTTTTTCTCAAAAGGCTTTTTTCCTTTGAAGTTTCTACCTTTCTTTTTCATCTTTTTGTACTTCTTTATGAAGAGAACTAATTCATCATCATCAACATCCTCTTCTTCTAAATCTGCATCATCAGAATCAATATTAAATTTTGAAGTAATTGACTTCTGACCTCTGGATTCATTCTCCTTATTCAGTTGTTCAGTTTCAAATGACTGAAGGATTCCAATTAGCTCATTCACTGATAGAGGCATGATCCTTTGAGTTTCTTGAAGCGAGGTTTTTATGTTATCTTATTCCTTTGATAATTCTCTCAGAAGCTTATTCACTTTCATTAAGCGAGGTTTTTATGTTATCTTATTCCTTTGATAATTCTCTCATAAGCTTATTCACTTTCATTGCATCTGAGACTGGTTGTCCTTGATATGCAAGATCATTTACTATATCAGTAAATCTGTCATACATATAGCAACTGATTCTCCTGACTTTATCTTGAAGGATTTATATTGACCAAGCAATAGATTGATTTGAGTTTCCTTGGCTCGATTTGTTTTTTCATATGTTGTATAAAGGGTGTCCTAGATATCCTTTGCTAATTCACAAGAAGCAATTTTCATATATTCAATAGGTGCCAAAGCACGGTAAAATGAATAAATTGCTTTTGAATCTAAATCTTCTCCTTTTGATATCTCAGCTTGAGATAATGGAGCTTCTTCTGGTTTGCTTCCATCTAGTTTTTCTTTTGAAGCAGATGCAAATATAGAAGACTTAGGATTGACTCCTTTGATGACAACATCCCACTGCATGGGATCAACTGATCTGATGAATGCTTTCATCTTGTTTTTCCAAACGCTGTATTCCTTGCCATCAAAATATGATGGTCTGGAATTGCTTTGTCCTTCAAGGAGACTTGAAACACTCATGATAGCCATAAGATTGTTAGCTCAGAAGTAAAAAACACTTCAGTGAACGAGCAACTTTGCTCTAATACCAATTGATGTACCTAGCAAGTATTACCTAGAGAGAGGTGAATAGGTGATTTGAGTGAATTTATAGAATTTAAAGCGAAAATGACTTTATAATCGATAAAGTCTAAACAATAATCAAATTTTGAATGTGCTAGTGTACAGTGCAAACAATATAAAGAGAGATTAGCAATAGAAAGAACTACACATAAGAAGTTATAGTGGTTCGGCTTAGATCAAGCCTACGTCCACTCTCCCACGCTGATAGCCTACTGGCTGGATTTCACTATGTGATCAAAGGGATTACAAGATATGAGTGATATCATTCGGTGAATGATAGAGTTTTCTATCTCGCACAATCACTTTTACAGAGTATCCTTCAAAATCTTAGTATTAGGCTCGGGAAAGACAAGTAGTAGAATCGAAATGAACTCAGACTTTGGACTTATTGATTCTTGATTTCGTTTTATATCTTTTACTCCTCATTGATCTCCTTTTATACTCCTCCACTTTCAAACTAGCCGTTGGACAGCCTTTAGAGGATCATCTTCTAATCTCCACCTTGGACAGATTTGTATAAAATGGATTGAGTAGCCGTTGATTGACAAAATCATAATCCCACCAAATCTGGTCGCCCATACAATCCGAATATTAGTTTCCATAAATAGAGTTGTATTTGTTGTGATATATACTTGTCATAATATTTGATTGTCAATCAATTAGGCTAAGATTGAGTCAATCAAAATTTTCCTTTTATGAAATCCAAGCCAGATCACCAGCTGCTATGTTTTGTTCTGAAAAATTCTGAGTTTGAAGAATTTCTAGTTCTTGCTTTTTGTTCAAAGTCAGCGTAGGTCTTCAATAATGAATAAGTCCTTCAAAATTAGAGTTTGAAGATCTTTGACACCTTAATATAAAGTCTTAGTATCTATATTAGTAGAGTCTGGACTTCTCGTTCTGAAACTTGTAAGGTCTGAAGTTTTCCTTCTGAACCTTGTAGAGTTTGAGTGTCCAGAAAGTTAAGTTCTCTTGAAGTATTAAAGTTACTACTTCTAGAATATATTTACCTGGATCAAAATACTTCAGAGTAAATATCAGATTTACAAGTTAATCACGAATAGTTTTGTCAACTACAAAATCAAAAAGTTTCCTCAACACTTTCTAGATCGGTCCACATAATCCTAGCATGTCTTGCACGAACTGGATTGGGTGGTAGAAAAACACTATGAAGAAGTAGGTGAAAATTGTGGTGTTTAGATTAATTGTAGTAGGTAAAGTTAGTCGCCACTGAATGGCCAACATGCATGTTCAGAGATGTTTGATAAGGAGTGTCGGTCAAAGAATGCCTATAAATTGGCAATACTCATTCCTGTTGAGGTTATGTGGGGTGCATATCCTCTACACTACAAAAAAACAAGGATTTAGCCACGGAAATTAGCGACGAATAATTTTTCGTCGCTAATTAGCAACGGAATTTGCAACGAATTTTTTTTCGTCTCAAATTAGCGACGAATAATTTTTTGTCGCTAATTTCCGACGAAAAAAAAATTCGTCGCAAATTTGCGACGAATTTTGCGATGGAAAAAAAATCCATGGCTAATTTGCGACGGAATTTGCCACGAAAAAAATTCATGGCTAATTTGCGACGGAATTAGCGACGAATTTTTTTTCCGTTGCTAATTTGCGACGAAAAAAAAAGTCGTCGCTAATTTGCGACGGAATTTGCCACGAAAAGAAATTCGTTGCAAATTTGCGATGAAATTAGCGACAAATTTTTTTTCCATTGCTAATTTGCGACAGAAAAAAATGTCGTTGCTAATTTGCTACGGAATTTGCCACGAAAAAAAATTCGTTGCTAATTTGCAACGGAATTTGCGACGAAAAAGTATTCATTGCTAATTTGCAACGGAGTTAGTGACTTTTTTTTTGTCGCTAATTTTGCGACATAATTTGCAACGAAAAATAAATTTGTCGCTAATATATGTATTGCGTGTCAAATATATATTAATATACATGTATTTATTTATTAAAATAAATTTGTCGCTAATATATGTATTGCGTGTCAAATATTTTTTTATGAAATTCGTGGGTAAAATCCGTGGCAAATCAGCCATTCCGAGATTGGTACGTTCCCATTCCGAGATTAATACGTTCCGTCGGTCCCATTCTGAGATTTGTACGTTCCGTCTACTCTGATTTTGTGACCTTCTTATTGAAGTTCTCGAGTATGTTCGTGTGTCAACTGATAGATATATCGTCGGATTATTGTAATGGTTGTCGTTGCTATTGTTTCGTTAGAATTGGGTATAGTCTTGATCGAGAAATGGAGATGATGTTTGTGAGTTTATAGGGTAAATGGGTCAGGATAGGGTGCTTTGCAAGTGTTTGATGAATGACCTAGTTCTCCAATTTGAGAATAGACGTGCAATTTTGGACCTTTTTTTATGCTGTTGTGAATAGTGGGGCGAGACTCAAATCGGCGTGAGTTCTTTCTTGGGTGTTCTTCCTTTTTTTTCTCTGGGGAAAAGGAAGAAAATGGAGAGGACAAAGCAATCGTTGGATAGATGCTCAAGAACACTCAGACTTGACTTGCAGAAGGTAGTGCTTCATGTGTTAATTTTTGTGAAGCTTTCGTTGGATAGATGTTTGCGACCTTTTTTAGCCAAGTTATGGCTGCTATTGGAGGAAATACTGTAGGTCCAGGTAGGAGGACTTTAATTTTAAGCCCTTGAGTTAATAACTATTTTAGTTCACATTTCTATTATGGTATTGATTTTCATCTTTTGTTTTTATGTGCACAGGGGATGCTGTTGTCAATGTTTACATAAACCATGAAAAGAAGTTTGCTTTTGTGGAAATGAGATTTGTTGAGGAGGCAAGCAATGCAATGGCCTTAGATGGCATTATCTTTGAGGTAAGTTCAATTACATTTTTAACATAATTCTACATTTTTTCTTGCGGTGGATCTGCCCCCTTTTTTCAAGGACATTCATATATCTACAACATTGACAAAACGTTAACTAGTTTGAATTTTTGTGCAGGGAGCGCCTGTGAAGGTCAGGAGGTTCAGTGATTACAACCTCTCCTTTGCAGCAGCTCTTGGTCCTAGCCAACCTAATCCTAACCTAAATCTTGGTGCGGTTGGTTTAACCCCGGGTTCTGCTAGTGGGCTTGAAGGTCCTGACCGCATTTTTGTGGGTGGATTACCATATTACTTTACAAAAGTGCAAGTGAAGGGGCTGCTGGAATCTTTTGGTCCTCTTAGGGGTTTTGATCTAGTGAAAGACAGGGAGACTGGAAATTCCAAAGGCTATGCTTTTTGTGTTTATCAAGATCTCTCAGTCATGGATATAGCTTGTGCAGCTCTCAATGGCATTAAAATGGGCGACAAGACTCTCACTGTTAGGCGTGCTAACCAGGGTGCAAACCAACCAAAACCTGAACAGGAGAGTGTTTTGTTGCATGCACAGCAGCAGATAGCTCTGTAGGTGAAAGGTTTTTACATTCATTGTTGAGGAGTGCTTTTGCATGGTCAAGTTTTTCTACAAATTCAATTTTTTGGCTAATTCTTGCAATTTCAGTTCTGTGAATTATAGCAACATTGTTGACATATTCTCAAGTATATTCATAGTAGTTTTGTTCAGCGTCATCTCCGCTTTTATTTTATTTTGCATCTGTGAGTTGGAACTTTAACTGAGATGTGGTTCATTGAATGTGTGACATTGGTTTCTTCTTTTTAATTTGTCTTGTTACGATTATGTCCTCAAGTCTAAATTACCAAGGCTTTTTAACTTTTGCAGAAGCTTATGTATCAACTTGGTGCACTTGCTACTAAAGTGGTATGTCTAACACAAGTAGTTACTGAGGATGAGCTTAAAGATGATGGGGAGTATGAAGATATATTGGAGGATATGAGACAAGAAGGCGGAAAATTTGGTAAGAACTGTCTATATAGTTCTTGTTAATTTCTGCTCTTATTTTGAGGTTTTTGACTCGCCAAAAGTATATTAATATTTTTGTTCTTTCTTTGTGCTGTATCTCTGTTTTACAACCTTTTCTTGTTCCACATTATGCTTAAAGAATCGGGCCTAACATTCAGAAAGAAGTTTCCAAAGCCTTATATCTTCACCTAGATTTCAAAATCTAAGCTCTTTTCTTCGTTCTAATGATACTTGTTTTGCAGGTAATTTGGTGAATGTGGCCATACCTCGTCCCAGACCAGATGGAGAACCTTCCGCAGGTGTTGGAAAGGTAATTCTACCACCTGCTATGGGCAATGCTCTTCTGCCTCCCTGGGTATCTGCGTTTGTCTTCATTTTTCTCCCTCTGGGTGTTGGGAATACATGGGTGCTCATGTGTCTTTCTGCTTTTGGTTTTTTTATGACGTTTGGAGGAGGGGGTAAGGGGTGTTGGCTGCTACCATGTTACAATACTCTCCCATCATAAGTTGCAAATTATCTGTTATATTATGATTCGTTGTCTCTGATTCTTTTCTATCCTCTGTGGCCAATGTGCCTACTGTGCAAGACTTAGGAAATGATGGATTTAGGGGTTAATAATGTAGTGCTTTGTTGCCATAAAAGACCTGACCGCAAATTAATAATTGTAGTGCTTTGTGGCCAATCCTTGGTAATGGACCATCCTCTACTGAAAATTGTAGATGAGGGTCGAGATCATGTCTCCTTTGGTGCCCTGAACCAATGTAATGAAATGTATGAAGTGATATTAAATTGCCAATCCAGCATTCTTATCACTGATGCAATTGCTGGATTCCAGAAAATGCTCTGCATGGATACTAGAAGAAGCAAGATGCTCTGCAAGAACTTCACGATCTTATTACCTCGAAGAGATCCCGAGCATGGCAAAATACCCTTGAGAGGATTATGTTCAAGTACATTGAGCTATGTGTTGATATGCGGAGGGGGAGATTTGCTAAGGATGTTTAAGTACATTGAGCTAATGTTCAAGTACATGAAAAATGTAGATGAATGTATTTTATTTTCATATTATTATAATAGTTTGATGGCATTGAGCTATATGTTCAAGTACATGTAGCTGAATGTATTTCATTTTCATATTATTATAATATTTTGATGTTATTAAGTGCTTAATCAATGTTAAATACAAATTCTAGAAATTAATTTTGCTTTAAATTACATTTAAAATCGAATAAGAAAGTGAAATACATTCATTTTGGTGGGTAATTTAAATTACCCATGAATTTTACCACAAATAAGTTCGTTGCAAAAAATTGAAAAAAAAAATTTGGTGATAAATTAGCCACGAATTTTGCCACGAAATGTGTTCATCGCAAATTAGCGATAAATTTTGCCACGAATAATTAAGAACAATTTTTTCCACGAAAATATTTCGTCGCAATTTCGCACCCAACAAAAAAAAAGTTTTGAAAAAAATAGCGACGAATTTTGCCACGAATACAGTTCGTGGCAAATTAGCGACGAATTTTGTCACGAATAAATTTCGTAGCAAATTAGCGACGAATTTTGCCACGAATAAAATTTGTGGCAAATTAGTCACGAATTTTGCCACGAATAATTAGCGACGAATTTTTTTTCGTGGCAAATTTGCGACGAAATTTGAAATTTTCCGTCGCGAAATTTTGCGACGGCCTATTAGCAACGAATTTTTTTCCGTCGCTAATTTCGTCGCAAATTAGTTTAACGACGAATTTTGCCAAATTTTTCGTGGCAAAATTCGTCGCTAAAACCAACTTTTTTTGTAGTGCTAGCTCCCTCACCATTCCAACTACACCCTGTGTACTCCTCCATATAAAAATTATGAAACTATATTTTCATATCCCATAGCCTCCTATCCCTTAAATACTCATCTATATACCTTGCCCCTTGTTCTCCTACATTAACTAGACCATACACACATACACTTGCACACATTAAACACAAACTATCATTGATATTAACACCATACTTCCGCACAAGTTAAATTTTCAACATAGATACTAAAAAATTAGAGGTATGCGAAATAGGTTGATTTACAAAACTTAACAATTCTTCACTGAATAATTTAAGTTAAGATCCGAATGCACAACCATATTAGAACATACCACAAAGCCTGGCTTTGGGAAGTTCGATAGATTCAAGAAAAGTTTGACAGTATGATATACAATATACTTCTATCAAATACATATTTAAATGAGTAAAGAGATAGAAAAAAAAGTTGTACGTGAATTTTATAGTGGTTCAACTTAGATCAAATCTACGTCAACTCTCCCGAACTAACGGCCATCAACAAAACTGTAATCCACTAGTAATCCCTTAAGTAGTTACAAAGTAGTATGTGCTACTTCTACCCAAAGCTTATAGTTCCCCCAACTATCAATATAAGAGCACTATTTATGCGCTTGAACACTCCTCAAAATATAGATTACAATGAGTAATACAACTCTTAGTAGAGTGTACCACTAGATAACGCCCATAACATAGAAATTGCAGCTATACTATTGTTTGTAGCTTTCTCAGTTTTCCTTTTCTTCTTTAGCATGCATTGATTCTCTTATATAGTTCTTAGTCTCCCAAAAATAGCTATTGGAAGGTCTTCAAGAGGGTCAATTTGCCGTGGAAAATGATGGACACAATCAATGTGAAATTTGATCAGCCATGATTTATATCTCTTTAGCAATGGTAAGGTTTCCCCAAATAGGATCAGCAATTCATGTGGAATGTCCATTCCTTAGATTTAGTGAAAAAATAGAAAAAAATCAAGTTTGATTTGGCTCCAATTCTTCAATCCAAAATTCCAAGCCTTGAAGCTATTAGTTATTCCTTTTTGACTTCCAAAATAATCACGTGACAAATTTTGTTTTTTTTTTTGGTAACCCAGGGAACCCCCGCACGGCCGACAGCCGGGAAGTAAACCCTGGGGGCGACACGTGCTAGCCACCACACACGTGCCACCGGTTAAGTCACCCTGCGGCGCCCGGGATTCGAACACTCAACCTTTTGCGAGAGGAAGAGTGCGCGCTCCAGCAGCGCCACCCAGGTGGGGCGTGACAAATTTTGTTCATCATAATTAATAGGGAAAATTTCGAATAAAAGCTTGAAGTATCCTCATTTTCTCAAATAAGAGCTCGAAGTGAACCTTATTTTAAATAAGGGCCTACAGTGCCCACATTTTCTCAAATAACAACATGAAGTGGTTATAACAGCATCAAATAAGGGCTTAACCTCATTGACTGGCCAAATATTTCGGCTGGTCAAGGGCATTTTTGTCAAAAGATAATTTTAACTTTAAATTTTAGTTTAATTAGATTAAAAATTTTAAAAAAGATAAGTTTAAAAAAAAAGAGAAAAGTAGAAGGGTTGGCAACCAGCCCTCCTACCTGTGGTTGCCTCCCCATCACTAGTGGGATGGCAGTGATGGCCGGCGGGGTCGCCAACACCTCAACAAGGGCCGATGACCCTTGCTGACCAAAGGCGAGGGCTAGCGATGGGACAGCAGCCTTGTGTGTTTCTTTTTTTTTTTTAACATTATGGAAATAAAAAAACTGAAAAAGGAAAAAAGAAAGAAATAAAGGAAAAAAAATTAAAATAAAAACTAAAAGATGAAAATGCCCTTACCTGCCGATGGGGTCAAGCTCTTCTTTGAGATTCACGTGGCCACTTTAGATCCTTATTTGAAATAAGGTTCACTTCAGGCCCTTATTAGAAAAAATGAGGGTAATTTAGGTCATTATTTGAAACAAAGTCCATTTGAAGCACTTATTTGAGCAAAATGAGAGTACTTTGGGCCCTTATTTGAAATTTTCCCTAATTGATATAGTGTGTTGCCTTTTTTAGCAATCTAGTGAGTCTATCCAAGCTTCCCACTAGCAACTTATGAACTACGATTTATTTGGTGTTCCTTATTACACTAGTGATCAAGACTTCATTCAGTTGTTCACCTTGTTATGGTACCTCCAACTCTAAACCCTATAAAAAAAAAGGAAAAGAAAGAAATATTAAAAATTTTAAAAAAATGTAAAAATTGTCCACGTTAGAGCAGGTTGTGCCACGTAGGATAGTTGGCATCCACATCATCGATTTCTAGCCAAAATTGGTTAGAAGTACTAGATTAACAAATTGTTAAAAGGCTTAGGATTAGATTGGCATAATTGAAAAGTTTTAATTTGAATTAGCCGGCACACAATAGGTTTTAGACTTTTTGGACAATTTTCCCATTACATTGTGATATATTGGGGCTAGCCCATGTTTCTTTGTTGCAACAATTTGGATCTTTCGTGGTGTTTAGTGATTATTTTTCACAATGACTATTGGTTATTTCCACTAAAGAGGAAATTGGTTCCTTTGAATTATTCTTGTCAGTTAAAAATTTTGTGGAAAATCAATTCGAGCTAACAATCAAGGTTTCCCAATCAGATGAAGGCGGTGAATTTTTTAGTCATGGTATTTATAATTTTATTTGAGGCGGGATTCAACCCCAAATCACATGTCGGGGCACACCAAAATAGAATGGTGTCGTTGAAAGAAAACATGGGCACATTGTTGAGTTGGGACTGGCAGCAGTTTTTTATGCATTGATGCCTCTTTCCTGTTGGATAAATGCCTCCATAACAATTAACTTGTAACTAATCAATTCCCTTTTTCCTCACTATAAATAAAGAGTCCATATGAGATAAAATATTGCAAGTCGCCTGATTACTCTATGATTCGGCTTTGTTATCCATATCCCCAAAAGCTCCATTTGGTTGTCCGGATTTCTAACTAGGATAGGATTTGATAGGATAGGATATAAAATCCAAGGATTTGTCATATCCAGTCTACTGTTTGGTAAATCGCAGTAATAAAGTCAGATATTTTCATATTTTATCACGTCTATTGTTTGTTTTTTATGACATATCAATATAAATGAATATGACAATGCACAAATGAATATTGTAAAAATCTCTCATAATTCACTGCCAAATCTAGGAAGAGTATAAAAATATGATCATTCACTTTTGCGATTATGAAAAGTATAGTATTTAGACTCCCTCACTACTTTTGTGAAACTTCGACATGAACCACAAAATTACGGAGGAGTTTCGACTTTGTTGCTGCTTTTGTGGATTTTTGACATGAATCAGAGAGCTACGAATGAGAAGAAGCTTACACTCTCTCGCCATTTTCATAGAACTTTGACATGAACTAAAAAACTATAAGGAGTCATGAAGCTTCAACGTGAATCGGAGATACATAGGAGTAGGAGATGAGAGAGGGTCGATTTTTTAGAAATTTCATTGCCCCTCTTTTTTCGAGAATCAGAATATTCTTTTCAAATTTGAATTTGTTTATTAAAATCTGGACCTCATTTTTATTTACTCAATTTTTTTTAATTTTTCCATCTCTTTTTAATTTTTATTTTTATTCCCTTCCTTCAATCCTTTATAAAATTTTATCAACTCATAAACTATACTATTATACCTAAAATATGTAATAATATAGATATTAAGTACATATCATAGAGTAGAAAGAAATTCAATTATATAAATAATATAGGAATATATAAAAATGAAAATTATGCTTTTGTTATTCTAAATTATCTTTTTAATATTATAACTAAAATATTATTTTATATTTAAATATTAATTTATTTTTATTATTTAAAAATTTTGTTTCAAGAAAAATCGCTTTTATACCATAAATATAAGAAATCCTATCCATCTTTATTCCACCTTTTTCTTTGGGATAATTTTATCTAGGTTATATCCCCATTATATCCGGTTTTATCTCATCTTGAATATGAACCAAACGTATGATAGAATAAATGTTATCTTATTTTAAATTTTATCCTGGCTACTAAACGTAACCAAAGATTATATGGGTAATAAGTTCATCAAGCATCTTTGCCCTGTTTTTTCATTGGGTATTGAGAAGCATAAAGGATATCAATGCCTTATCTTTCAACGGGACTTGTAAATATCTCCAGGCAAGTTACTTTTTTACGGAAAATTATTTTCCTTTTGCTTCTAAGTCTCAGGATCATGCTACTGTCGGCAATATCACAGGCGTCGATGATTGGCACCCATATGTTATAATTCAAGAGCGGCTGACCTGTTGATTCTCAGATTGATCCAGCCGAAGAAACGACAAAGCTAGCTAGCTGCTTCTGAGCCTATCGCCATATCAGTTCGGCCCGTATCTACCATCTCCTCTGATTTGGCCCGTGAACTTGCAGGGCTCTTTAATGATGGTCTCGACACCGAATTTCGTCACTTGACTTCCCCTCTCTGGAAATGTGCCAATAATCTCTTCCTATCTTTCTCACCAGTGCAGTGTCCACAGGACCAACCACTCCCGCAGTTGCAGCTTCTTATGAGATTGTCGCGCAGTCAATTCCATAGCTACTGTTCCTTCGCATCCCATGATCGCGGTATCTTACGTCAGGTACTGCAAAACCTAATCCCAAAAAACAGTGTCGTCTCATTTATTCCCTCTAGGTTGCTAGCCTATTTATGCTTTTATGTTTTGTCGTATGCACATTCTAGGTTTTGTGTCGATCTTTGAGCAAACTTGGTCGATTTGCCTTTTCTAATCTTCTTAACCTACGATTTTCTTTTACGAAATTACTAACATAACTACTAAATAAGCTTTTTTTTTATTTGGGTTTTCTTATGTCACAGTCTCATATTATAGATGAAAGACGGTTATGTACATGGTCACGGGAATTGTGGGCCCAATAACTAGGAAATTCTGAATGTGAACTTATAATAGGAGTCGAGTACATTTGCGGTATTGGAAGGGAAACTGCCGGTCTTCGTCCTAAAAAACAAACAAGAGTTGAGAGAGCCCTCAAATTGGGAAAAAAGGGGACGAAAGACAGAAACTTTTTCCACCCAATCACTATTTAATAATTGATGCTACAAAAGTCAATACAATGCATCCATTTTTCAACTCTTGGATTGTGGAACCTCAGTCAAGTCAGCTTCCTAGACTCCAAGAAATTTTTATTCTTGGGCTCGCAGGAGGAGATGTATGCAAGAAAACTGGCGAAGTCAGTGTCCATGTACCGCTTCGGATTCACATGGTCATCGATAAGCTCTGGCGAGGGCCGGACCGTGCACTTGTAAGGCAGGCTGTGCAAGGATGCGACTGATATTCTTGATTTAGTTGAATTCACTGTTACTCTGTGTAAAACACTCTTGTACCTCCCATTGCTGAATATCTGCCACATATCATACAACAAAGAATATTCAGATGATTGTATTAATTAGTATAGCAAAATTAATCTTCACATGATGCAAGTAATCCCAAAGTCTTTTCTTTAGGTGGAAGAATAGACCCTAATTAATGAGATTGAGAACTAACAAATGAAATGTCATTGATAATGCAATGTTGACCCTCACCTCAAGGTGATCGCCCACATTGACGATGAGAGCATCGGGGATCGGCTGGACAGTGTGCCATTCATCCTTGTGCTGAATCTGAAGGCCCTCGACCTGATCTTGGAGGAGGAGAGTGAGGAATCCGTAGTCGGAATGAGGCGGCATTCCGAGTGTGAGGTCTGGCTCAGGGCATTGCGGGTAACAGTTCACCACCATGAGCTGGCTTCCATCTTCGAGCTCGCACATGATTTGGTCCCTCATCAGCCTCACGGCTAGGCTCTCCAAGACGGCCTCCGTTAGCTTTAGAAACAAGTGCTTTGCCTCTTTTGAGTAGGTAACCGCCAACTCACTTTTTAATTCATGATTTTGAGTGTTAGAATAATGTAGTCTTGGTAGGGAAGTAGAAGCTAGCAATAGCAGTGGACCCTCACCAACTAAAATATCTCACAGAGTCAAAGACTCGCTTTATTGATGACATTATGGACAGAATCATATGATGACAGTGCAAAATTGGGGTCGAACTACTGTACTTTTTGTAGGCTCAATGAGAGTTCCATGGTTTCTCAATACGTGAGAGGTTTGATCTAGTAAAATGAGTTTGCATTGTAAGTTCTCAGCAATAATTTTTTTAATAGCGATTGTGCTCATATAAATGCCTAAAATATGAAAATGTGTATTTCAAAGACAAGCATATAATTATTTGAAACAGTAAGTTTAACTTTTTTTTTCTTGCAAATACTCTTGATCGAGATCAAGACATGAATCCACTGCCAGTTTAATACATAAAAGTTTGAAAGATAACGTCGTAATACCTCATGTCGGTAGGAGAAGAAGGCCAATGTGTAAGGATATCCGAGGGAGGGTGGCATGTGAGCTTCAAGAAGTCTCTCCAGCAAAACACTTTGTCCTTGTTCTGGTTGAAGCTTGTCCCGTAACGCACTGGCGCAAACATATTGGAGGACATGTACCTTGCCCTTTCCTCATACGGGAGCTCGAAAAACCTCTTGCTCACTTCAACCATGCTGCTTAGTACTTCGCTAGGAATACTGTGATTCACCAGCTG
This sequence comes from Syzygium syzygioides, assembly GCA_031216285.1. NCBI lineage: Eukaryota > Viridiplantae > Streptophyta > Magnoliopsida > Myrtales > Myrtaceae > Syzygium > Syzygium syzygioides. Next base: position 31,648,000 of record CM062252.1, on the reverse strand, counting down.
CATGCAACCATATAGACCACCAAAATTCATCGACCGGCCTTTGAGCAATTTCAAGAAATGGTATGGATTCAGAAGCCAATTACAGTTTAGGAGGACCCAACCCACCTGAAAAATCCCGTACCGTTCACACGCGTTGGCCAGCGACTTGAGGGCTTCAGGCCTGTTCGGGCCCTGTAGTTCGGCGAAATCAATGACAGGCAAACTGACGAGCTTGGCTTTGCTTGATTTCAGTTTGTCATCGACTGGTCGTTCTTGAACTGGCCACACATACTTGTTTGGTACTCTTGAAATGCCATCTGCACATAGCTGTTTCACTCCTTTCTGGTACTGACGCTCTGCATCCTTCAATTCCTCTTCAAGTCTCATTGCAATGGAAGGAGACATTAACTCTATTACCTCACTTCGAAGCTGTGACCCTGCCACACACAATGTTTAGCCAGATACATGACGGTAACTCTTGCCATTCACAGTGCGGTGGTGCGTTTAGGATGAGCAAAAGTCTATTATGGCCCAAGAATTGTGGCACAAACCCAGCTCATGCAAGACAGGACCTCACGTGTGTCCACCTAATCTATCACTGCTAATATCACCGTATCTGTGTCTCCGCACAATCAAAAAGCGACTCTTGGGTGCACCCAATCTTAAAACTTTAATTAGGAGAGCACTCATCAGAATCCATGCATGCATTTGATCGCCACTTAAGAGTTCAATTTGGGAGAGAGAGAGAGATGTTTCAGGAAGCACTTTAATACCTGGACTAATGTTTGTCGTCGGGCAGAAGTAAGATACGGGACGAGGAATTAAAATACTGGAACGATGCGAGGAAATTGAGAAGAGATGTTGGTGTATTTATAGATGGAGTCCACGCGAAACCCACAGATGGGACGAATTTAAAAATAGGATGACCCGTGTATGCATGGACCAACTCGAGAGTCGTATCCCTTCACCATAAACCGTTGAACAAGATCTGGTCATAACACGAGCGAGGAGGGACAAGAAAAGAGGAGACGAGACCCAGCTCCAAAAATTCCATGCCATACAGCCACCGACACTTCGACCCCACTTCTCTTGTCCTCTTTCTCGACTTATTACGTACCCTTTACATTATCACCTCTCCCCCATTTCTTTTTTCGTTCTCTTTCTCTAGACTTTCGTGTACCCTTTACAGAACAACCTCTCTCTCTCTCTCTCTCTCTCTCTCTCTCTCTCTCTCTCTCTCTCATTCATCTAGGCATGCCGCTCATATCGGCCGTGCACTTCATTTGTAGATCCTCTTTCTTTTCCGACTCAATTAGAAGATGCAATGTGAGTTTATGGTTCCATCCAAATTTCCAATCCAATGAAAACTTCGTTCATTTAGTGGACTGCGGTAATTTCAAATGTCGAAATCATAAATGCTTTTCGTACGGTCCAGATTTTTTGCTCTTTCTATCCTTTCGTTTTCTTCCATTTTCCTCTTTTCCCCTTTTTCCCTTTCTTCCTTCCCCAAGACAAGACACCTGTGCTCGAGAAACCCATTGGAGCTCCTCCACCATCGCGGCCAGCCTCCGTTCGAGCTGCTTGACACAACTGCCCGTGCCTTCCATCCCCTTAAGTTGCGTTTAATTGTTTGAATTTCTAGGCTAGATATAATTAGATATGATAAGATATGAAATCTATGAATGTTGCTATATCTTATCTATAGTTTGATGAATTGCAATAATAAAAGTGAATATTTTTATATCTAATATTGTCCATCGTTTGGTATAAACAACATATTGGCGTAAGTGAACTTGAAAATGCACAAACAGAGATGGTTAAAATATGTTATGATTCACAGCTAAAGAAACCTCAAATGCACGAATGAATATAATCTCCATCAATAAATCCAAGATTATTGTATGATCCAAATATTTAATAGCAAAGGAGCAGCATTCTAGAGCCACAAGTTCATTTATGACAAAAAAATGTAAACAGGTTATAGCAACATTGACGAGATAGATCGGCTAGTGAATACCAAATCTATTAAGAGAGAGAAAACATGATTATTTAACCTTCACGATTCTGAAAAGTATAGTGTTTCGTCTCTCTCGAAACTTTCGTGAAACTCCGACATGAACCATAGAGCTACGGAGAAGGAGTTTCAACTTTTTTGTTGTTTTTGTGGACTTTTGACATGAACTAGAGAGTTAAAAAAGAGAAGGGGCTTCGACTCTCTCACCATTTTCGTAAAGTTTTGATGTGAACCATAGAACTATGGAAAAGTACTGATGTTTTAAGATAAACCAAAGATACAAAGGAAGGAGACATAGAGGGTAGCTTTTTTTAGAAGTCTCATTGCCCCTTAATTTTCGAGAATTAAAAAGATCCTTTCAAAGTTTGAATTTATTCATTTGAAACTTGTGCTCTTCTACTTCAATTTATTTACTTATATTTATTATTTTTCCCTCTTTTTTCTTTTTTTATTCCCTTCCATCATTCCTTAACAAAAATTTTATTAAATTATAAACTATACGAATATACCTAAAATATCCAATTAACATAGATGCCTAACGTGTATATATATATATATATATACACACACACACAGAATATTTATTGTAGAATAGAAAGAAATTCAAATATGTAAATTAAAATAGGACTAAATAAAAAATTGATGTAATTTTTTTCTTTTTGTTATTTTGAATTGATTAACATTAGAATTCAAATAGTAATTATATCATATTAATTTAAGAAGGTTGATATTTAAGAAAAATAGCTTTTATAACGTGGATATAATAAATCATATCCACATTTATCTCATCACCATGTGGGATATTTTTATCCAGGCTATATCCCTCGTATGTCCGACCTTATCTTGTCTTAAGCAGGCACTAGACATGGGATAGGATAAAATCTTTTATCCTAACTACTAAACATAGATTTAATATACATGAATTAGGTACAAGGGACAGATTTGATTTCTCACAGCATCAAGCATAAAAATGCCATGTTTGAGCACTCGTCCAAGTTTGTCTCTGTATTTTACATTGTTTGTGAGATTAATTGATTTAACTAGGCATGGAGTTTACCTGACTTGTGATATTCATTGTCATTATTGCTTGAATTCTTGTGGTCTTGAATTTCAGTATTGTTGGGAGCTTTTATTGGACGCCCCCAGCAAACATTAATCCCACTCTACACGAACCGGGAGTATCTAATAAACATCCCTTATTGGGAACACTTAAGGAATTAAATCCTAAACCAGGCCAATTTGAAGGAGTGCATCCTTAAGATCGTGCGAAGGTGTGGAATAGTTGAAGTGCGTGAAAATTGATCCGGATACTATTTCACTATTAAGCTAAAAAAAAAATCAAACGGGGCGAACTTTAGTCAATTTCACACGTGCATTTTGACAAGGTCAAATAATAAAAGAGGATTTACCTAGCTAGTTACTACTTTACGTGAACAGGTACAGCACAAGGATTCCTCGTCAAGACAGCGCGCGTTCAAGAATTCACGCTGAGTTATTGACTGCTTTCGTCGTATATCGTAAGTCATATCAATAAACAATGAGCGAAAAGTGTGGGCGGTGGCTGATTAGGCGCCTTACTGGACCTTGGAATTTGGAAGAAGCTCCACGTGTGAAGCCATCCCTTGCCTGTATAAGCCGAGACCTGGTCGAGATAATGGATTCTCGACTCCCCTCTGGCGTCGGTCAGCCATGGGGATCGTTTTGACTTGCAAACGTCGGTTTTGTGCCCAACTCAATCTTCAAAGACTCGTTAGGATTTTCAACTCTGGTTGGACCTGCAATTTACGACCACAAATTAGGGCGTCTAGAATTTTTATTTAGAGTGGTCCTCCGAAGCTTAGGATCAGTTTGATAATATTTCCATTCTTGGGAATAATTTCTGTTCAAAAATAGTTTTTTCTATTTCTATTCCCTGAACGAGTTTTTGAGCAGAAGAACATGTCTAGTAACTACACAAAATTTATATTCCTAGAATAGAAAAAGAATAGAAATGCGTTTGGTACGACCTTAAAAATTTCTACTCCCAATTTTTTCATTTAATTATAAAAATGTCAATGAAGACTTAACAATTCATGTTTCGATAAAATTGGACTAGAAATAAAATCAAATTATATTGTGATATATAATTGGATAACCTTAATACAATCACAAAGAAAATTACTCTTTGTAGATAAAGAAAATATCATGTGGTGTCGAGGAAATTGCAGTTTAGGATTTAGGGATTGAGATTTTGGGGTTTAGGTTTTAGGATTTAGGTCTTAGGGTTTGGGGTTTATGGTTTAATGTTTTGGGTTTAGGGTTTTGAGGTTTAGGGTTAGGGTTTAGGTATTCAGGTTTTGGGGTTTGAGGTTTAGGGTTTAGGGATTCAAGTTTTGGGGTTTGGGATATAGGGTTTAGGGTTTGGGGTTTGGGGTTTTGTGGTTTGGGATTTTGGGGTTTGGGGTTTTGCGGTTTAGGGTTTAGGGTTTTAGTGTTTGGGTATTGAGGTTTAGGGTTTTGGGGTTTTAGGGTTTCGGGTTTTGGGTTGTGGGTTTGAGGTTTTAGTGTTTTAGGGTTTAGGTAATGAGGCTTAGGGTTTAAGGTTTGGGGTTTTGGAGTTTAGGATTTTAGGTTTTAAGGTTTAGGCATCTTGCTTTCCCATAGTTTCTCTTTTTGTTCTTGGGAACAAAAAAGTAAATTTTTTTTACTTCTTATTTTTATTCCATATTTATTCCTCGGCCACTTTTCTATTCCGGATAATAGAGAAATTAATTGACATTATTTCTATTTATTTTTTTGTCTGGGGAACAAAAGAACATAAAATAGAAAAACTGGAACGTTATCAAACGGACCATTAAAGTAGTAAAAGAGACTGTATGTGTGCATGCAATAAAGTTCGGAAGAAACTTACCTGAGTTGTTAACCCTTATATTTATAGGCAGAAGTGATCCAAGCCGTTAGTTGATAGGCAGTGCTCATAGCATGACAAATGGCCAAATGTCTTGATAAGTGACTGATTATCATGACAAATAGCAATGCTCTCGAAATATGGCCAAATCGTCCTCACGGGCAAATGAGTACTGACTTTAGTAGTTCCACAACTGATCCTCCCAAAGGGATGGACTTTAAGTGGAGATTATGTCAGAAGACCACCCGACCACCCGTTGGTAACCGATGATTTAATATGTGACATATTTTTCACTGGTTACAAAAATTCCTCGTCCGGTCCAAATCGACATGTGATTAGTCAGTCAAATCTCATCCCCCTCCTTAAGGGGAGATTATGTCAGGAGACCAACTGTCGGTAATCGATGGTTTAATATGTGACATATTTATTGGGTATAAAAGTTACTCGTCCGATTTAAACTAACCTCTTTTCGTCTGCTCCCGCTACTGAGGCCCCTAAGGGGCGGCAAAGGGCTCGCCCCCTCATAGTCTGTTGAATGACTCTAGATTTAGTGAAGGAGAGTGCGGTAACTTCATCTCTTATGATGTCTTTAGCCCAAATAAAGGAGAAGCACGAAATCCCCGCCGGCTATGAGTTCCATCGCCCTAAGTATACATTGTACTTTAAATTGAAATTAAATCGTCTTATGTCGTAAATAACAAGTGATATTAGAACTTCACCCAAAAAAGTGATATTAGAAATAAATAAAAAAAATTGCTAATTTGATAACCTAAGTGTTCATAATCAACGTCATCATGTGACAGATCGCAATTGTACGTAGCTTTATATAAGTCATATTCAACATCTGCTACTTATTTAGAGTCGAACAAACTGAACTTCTTTCTTCTTTTTTCCCACTAGACTTGAAATGGTATATTCTTAAGTTCGTTTCACTTTGAAGCTACAAAATTGAACATAGAATAGAACCACTAGGTGAACCGACTATAAATGGATAAAAATGTTTATAACTAAAATTCAAAAAGAAACTTCTAGAGTCACTAAGGTTTCGTTTATTTTGTGAAAAATGAATGATTTAGAAATTCTTTTTTCTAAAAATGATCGTTTATATTGCTTGAAATAATAAGTCAATGGAAAATATTTTCATTATCGATAACAATTTATATTTATACATTTTTGTAAATGATGAAAATATTATTCGTTCATTCATTTTTGTAAGCGATATAAACGATTATTCTTAAGAAAATATTTTCAAAGTCATGGAGCATAAATTACATGCTCCATAACTATTCTCAACTAACAAATTTTGGTCCACAATGCCTACATACGCAAATTACTCAACCGCGCTAAGCTTTTTACATTTTAATTGATAATGACTACTCTAAATATTTTTCAACAACCTTATCCACATCTAAAAAATAAAAACCCAAAGAGAGAAGAAAATTTATGTGAATTCGTTGCGAATCCCTCTTCTTGCTGAAAATTTGCTCGTTTCATGATGATGCAAGGCGTCTATCATCAAAAGGGTACACCGTTAAGGAAAGCAGAAGCAAAAGTAAAAAGAAGTCATTAGAATATATTTGATTTGATTGATATGATTTATATTACAAACACCTTCAATTCACCATTTGATGGGTTAATATCACGAAAAACTCTAAACTAATACATTTATGATAATTTTACTCCGAATTATTTTTTTGACCACAAAAAACTCCAAACTGGTACATCTGTGACAAATTTACCCAAAACTATTTTTTTGACCACCAAAAATCCCAAACTGGTATACTTGTGATAATTTTACCCTGAACTATTTCTTTGACCATCAAACACTCCATACTAGTACACTTATGACAATTTTACCCTCGAACTAATTTTTTGACCACTAAAAACCCCAAACTGGTACACTTGTGATAATTTTACCCCGAACTATTTCTTTGACCACTAAAAACTCCATACTGGTACACCTATGATAATTTTACCCTCGAACCAATTTTTTGACCACTAAAAATCCCAAACTGGTACATTTGTGACAAATTTACCATCTGTTAGTGTCCATTAAATTATATTAATATCATAAAAAATCACAAATTGGTAAACTTGTGACAAACAGAGGGGTAAAACCCAAAACCGATACACATGTCAATTACCACATCTCATTAAACTTAGCAATTTGACAGTAAAATTTAACGAAAACTAACGGAGGGTAAATTTATCATAGGTATACCAGTTTGGGGTTTTTGGTGGTTAAAAAATTAGTTCGGAGGTAAAATTGTCACAAGTATACCAGTGTGGGGTTTTTTATGATAAAAAAAATAGATCGGGGTAAAATTGTCACAGGTGTGCCAATTTAGGGTTTTTTGTGGTAAAAAAATAGTTTAGGATAAATTTATTACAGATATACCAGTTTGGAGTTTTTTGTGGCATTAACCCCTTGATTTATGACGCAAAAAGTGACAACAATAAGTACGAAGCAACCATAAATATAACAAACATCATTAAGAGTTTGATAAGAGTGAACACCTCAATGTTTTTCCAAAGGTACGGATAGTCATCTTTGGCTTAACAGTTTGAACAAAAAACAAAATATTTGGTTGACAGAATGACCAAGGCAACGACCTGTGATTTACCTCGTGAAAAAATAAATTTTAAATCTTTATTATAGTGCAATCGGGTACTACTAATCCATGCTTATAAACGGGAAAATTATCTAAAAAGTTCTAAACCTATTACGCTTTTGCTAATTTAATTCTAAACCTTTTGAATTTTCCAATTCAATCTTAAATATTTTCACTTTTTATCAATTCAGTCATAAATCTTAATTGAGTCCATCCGGCCAATTTTGACCGGTTGATGCTGACGTGACTGCTGGACGGCACCGGCCGTCCAACCATCGCTGACATGGCAGTTTTTATTTTTATTTTTCGAAATTTTTATTCTTTTAATTCTGCCCCTCTTCCCTCTGTCCGGTCCAGACACCGACTAGATGCATGAGCCGGCGAGGTCGATCTCGCCAGCATCTGGTGAAGCTTGCCCCTGCCGGCCATTGGCGAGGGTGAGCCTCGCCTACCGCTGCCAGGACGACCTCGCCTAGCCAAGGCGAGGTTGACCTGCAGCGGCGCTGGTCAACCACACCTTGGCTGGTTTTCACCTCGCCTTGGTTGGGCAAGGCCGACCTCGCCGTCGCTGGGTTTCACCTCGCTTAGCGATGGCGAGGTCGGCCTGGTAGAGGTCGGCAAGGTCGAGCTCGCTAACCCGCACCTCTAGTCAATCACTGGTTGCTGGACCGGCTAGAGGGAAGAAGGTAGAAAAAAAGAAGAAGAAGAAAAGAACAAAAAGAAAAAAATATTAAAAATTTTGAAAAAATATATTTAAAAATGCCACTTCAGCATTGGCCAAATGAACTCATTTGGCAAGAAGTGAAAAGGTTTAGGATTGACTTGACAAACTTAAAAGGTTTAGAACCGAATTGGCAAAAGTGCAATAGGTTTAGAACTTTTTGGACAATTTTCCCGCTTTTAAACAATAGCCAATCTTTCCAGATCTCGATGATTGATTTTAAGCTATCGAGACATTTAATCTTAGTCTTTCGATTGTGGCGTTGCTAGGGAGCTACATGATTTATTTATTCTCGATGCGTTTTTCTTAAACTAGGAATTAGAAGCTTTCATGTCCAGGTTCAACACTGTTTGAGTTTGCCAAGTTTAACCATGGAAATTGAAAGCAGTCTAAAACATATAATGCATGTCAATCCAAACTAGATTTCACTGTTAATACAGTATTTACGATTCTACAATATCAACGGTATCTCTTCTAGCGAGAATCTTCGAGTGTTAAATTCAAAAGCTAGTTACAATGGTATCCTACGTCACAGTATCTGAAAACTTTGTACCTTTGATGTCGGGTCTTCTTGGTGGCCTAATAGCCAAAGGTCCCAGTCACCTGAACTGGGCATGTGAAGTGTGGCCCCATGCTTATGATTCATTATGTTTTCAAATTATTCGAAACTGAAGTCTTGCACTCTCAAAATAGACTGAACTAGATAACCATGAGGGGGCCGAATTGATTATCATAAGAAGTTTCAATACCTTTGTGCGTTTAAGTGCAAAACAGCATGTAAATGATGAAACGGTGCTTTGTTGACGAAATATGCAGAGGCATAGCAAATACTTTCTACCGACACTAATGTAAAGAGATTAATGGATAGAAGAGATTGCTAAGCAATTTATACATCTTTGTTTATCATACTTTTTGCCCCTTAAGTCCTCAAACCTCTTAATTATGACTATCCATCCATCCCTTTTATTGTTTGCAGGACGATTTCCATTATCAATTTGTTCAACGCACAACTTACAAAAAGTTTCTACATCTTCCGGGCTCCAAAATGCCTTTTCCTTTGATGAACTTGCCATCTATTAGTAAAGTGACAAAACAAGTTGGAATGATGAGAATAAGCTAATAGAAACTAAGAATTTTACGCCATAATCCTTCAACCAAATTCACAACTAGAATCAATATCAATATGAGTAAACATATCATCCAATTCAAGGACTTAAAACAACCCATCAAGCAATACTAGCCCCTTAAAACAACCCATCAAGCAATAGCCATTATCAGAAATCACATGCACTTAAAACAACCCATCAAGCAATATCAGCTCCTTGGCACTATAACGATGGTTTTGATATCGCAAACACATTGTATGCTTTGAGATTCAAAAATTGGCAGAACTGGGTTTTAAAATGCATATGCAATGCCAACAACTAGTTCAGTATCTTGCTTTCTTGGCCAGCAAAGAAAAGGAAAACATCTATTCCTTGAATGCACTGTATTGATAAACACGTAGCAATAGAACACCGACTTATTTTCATTTTTCCAGATCAACTCATTTTTCCAGATCAAACGTGAAATTTGTGTATTACATTGTCCTCATGAAGAATGTTTTCCTTTGCCCAGGGACTAGTAATTTTCACCGGGCCATCAAATACTTGTACACATTTTTTCAATAGTGAAACACATCATTTCAAAGTCTATTGTATACATTGCATGTGCATTCGAAGTGGGTACTCCGCAGAAGATAATGCTCCAAACCTTGTTGCTGGTTATGTACCGATCCTACATTGTAAACCAATTTCAGAGTTTCTAGGTACTCTGCTGCGGAGGCCAACTTTGAGCAAAATGCAGGGCAATGGACTAGAATGAAGCAGAATAAATTACTCATGAAGGCAATGAGCCAGGAGGAACACTTTAGTGAAGCATTACAAATAAGTCCGTGAAAAGGAACTTCAAAGTACGCAGCTACTCATGAAACCATGACAGGGGTGGGCGGCTTGACCCATCACACAGTAACTCACAACTCCCCTCAGCTTCATCACTATGACAGAAATAGTCAAGCCAAGAAGCACGAACAGATCACTCAATGAACAACCGCACCATTCAGTTTGACAGAAACCCAGATGCTGCTGAGAGCAACATTTGGGCGCTGGAACTGATATGATCTTAAACATTACTCCACAAACAGAAAACTAGTACTCGATACATCAATGCCATGTGCCTTTCTCTGCGCTAGAGATCAAATCTCCCACATATCGATTCCTCAGAGGCACCATTGCCGACCAATCCAAGAATCATTCTTCAACGACACATCACAGAACTTTGCAGACAAACTTATCTCTAAACCATTCAAAATCAACAGCCCCAGTTTTTCCATGGATCATGCACAACACACAACCATTGTTCGTCAATTTCAATTAGGCTTTAATTCTCTAGCCAATTGCACAGCAACTGGCAATATATTTAACGAAGAACCATTGAAACTCCTTATTTGAGCGCATTTTCCTTCATCCATTTTTTACTACTGCTTGAATTTGTGTAACAAATATCGTTCTTCCGATCACTTTCCATTTACCAATAAAGAAGAAACAAACAGAGGAAATAAAAACAGGTTTCACAAATAATCACTCGAAAACCTCTCTTTTTGTGCCTTCACAGCCCTAATAAAAAATAAGGCGAAAAATAATACAAAAACGAGATGAATGAGAGATTGAACCTGCAGAGGAGCGTGGTCGAGCGAGGGAGTGCCGTTGAGCAGGCGTGCTGTGCAGGCGTGCTGTCGAGCGAGAGAGAAAATGCAAAGGAGAGGGAGCGCGGTCGATCAAGCGTGGAAGCAGGAGGAGTGACAAGCGCCGAGCGAGCGCAAGCCTATAAGATAACGCGTGGGAGCAGGAAGGGCGCTGTCGAGCGAGCGCGTTCGATCAAGCACCGATTGAGCGCCGTCGAGCGAGAGAGAAAACGCAAAAGGAGAGGGAGCAGAGATGTGAGAAAGCGTTGGTTCTAGAGCAACAAAGGGAAGAGATGGGGTTGCAGATCTAGGGTTTTGTTTTTAAAAAGGGGTAAACTTGGATTTTTAGTAAATTTTTGAGGACAAAAGAGGAAATCAGCAAAACTTCATTAAACAAGGGTTTCAGCATTCCGAAAATGCTGAAACCTCAATGCTAGTAGGTAGTAGCATTGAGCTTTGAGCATTTCCAAGGCCAACTTTCACCTCAAAGCTCTTTGAAAAATGATTGCCAAACACCTCAATTTGAGGTCAAAGGGCTTTCAGCCCTCAAGGGGCTTTCAAAATGCCGAACCAAACGCAGCCTTACTCCACTCTCCTGACTTTATCAGCCCAAAATTAAGGTTGGAATTCACTGGTGCAATCCTTAACACATTTGATAGTGTCTACAAGTGAGGTTGTCTCCCCACGAGCGAATGTAGCTCACTCTATAAGTACACACACTTCACTCTATGCTCAAAGCAGTCTTCATCGTTATACAAACATTCTTTTTGAAAATAACAATCAGAATCACAAGATTTTTCCCAAAGATAACAAGAAGTAAGAACAAGCTTACAAAGCGTTTTAAATCAACTCAGCCAACTTTCAACTGATACTTTGAAGCATCCATACAACCCTCCAAACTTGACCAGCACGCTGTAGACTTTAGATAAGTCAAAGTAGATGTTGCAAGGATTGTTCTTAGGTCGCAAATTCAATTCGAGTTAATTATTGAACTTTGCTCAAAATAGACCAAATTGCCTCTGTGAATTTGCCTGATGCTTTCTCTACTTAGTCAAAAATGGCAAACCTCGTATCCAGAACGTTTCTTTATGAATTCCAAGGCCTGAATTTGACTCCAAAGTACCAATTTGAATTTGAAACAAATTGATATAGATATAAGTCTTTGTTTCCAAGTACGCTTAGTATTGTCCACTTTGTTTGTAGCATGAACTTACTCTACAATGTGGTCTGTCCAAACTAAACAATTTTACCAAATCCTAATTTATCCACCTAGTCCACTTTCCAACCCGAACACTTCCATTCAGTATTTTGTAAATCCAAAGTTCCTTCCTCAGTATCTTGTTCTCTATTTGCAGAAAAAAGGAAGCTCTCCACAAATACAAACTCTGTTGTCATGTCATCTACACATAAACTTGCTTATGAAGAGAATATCATATTTAAAGAATATTTCGTTTGCAAACTCGACTACACATATAAGTTCATTGAGAATGTTTTGTCATATTCAAAGTTTTTTTTTTTTGGTAAGGGTAAGGTATATATTATTTTCAAAACACCAAATACAATGGAAAAACAAGAGAGTAGCCACGTCCCAGAAGGACCAGAACCAAGGGAACACAGTCACCTTAGAAATAAGAAAGAAAAGAAAAGAGAACACTATACAAAAGAGGCCTAACACAACCGAACTAAGAAAAGATGGAAGGAGAAAGGCCCCAACTCCTCTGTAGTCTTCTGTTCAAAGGCGTGTCTGGAACTCTTCCAAGGGTTGCAACTTTGTCTTTTACCACTTTGATAAGATGATTCCGCTATCCCGAAATGAAGATAGTCTTGTTTCGGAAGATAGAGTTGTTCCTTTCCGTCCAAATTATGTGACAAAGGGCACCAAAGGAGAACCTGGAAAGACGGTGGGCAAAGGATGGTCCTCCACAAACCTTCATTGCCCAAAATATATGCTCAAGCCAGGGTCAATTACGCCATGGAATATAGCAATTTGTTGTCCAAAAAACCGCCAACCTTCTTGTAGAGGAGCATTAAAAAAAAAGGTGATTTATTGAGTCCGAGATATCACCACAAAACGCGCACATAGCAGAGTCAATCCTGCTATTATGGATGAGAAAAACCTGAGTAGGCAATCGGTTGAGGGAGATTATCCATAGAATAAAGGAGTGCCGCGGAGCAATGTAATGATCCCATATAAAGGAGTGCCACTGAACCGGAAGTCCTTTTCTTCTATTTGTCATATTCAAAGTTTATAGTAATGTTTTCCAACAAACCTCCCCATTTGTGATAATGATAAAACCTTCTATACCATTTAATATGCAAATGTGTCCACACGATTGAAGAATATTTGGAAATATTTTTATGCACATAATGTAAAAGTTTTTACCTTTGTGCCAAACTGATATAAAAGATCAGAGCGCTTGGTATTTACGACTTGCTCCCTACGTGTGACATGAAATACATCTATGTAGGAAATACAAGTTATACACATAACCTCTCCAAAGTTAAACAAGTTCGCAATAAGATTAATTTGGAGAAATAGAAGCAATAGATGATATATTATCCATAGAGACAATTTCTTCTATTTAAATATCAAAAAATGGTATATGATATAGGAAAACTTTTGAAAAACGGAGTTGGTTTTATCACACAATCATTTTTCAATAACTTTCGCAAATGATTATTCAAAAAAATCACGTGCATGGGCCTTGGTAGACATGGCCACGGGCCAGTTTCGGCCCGAGTCAAACCCGAGACCAACTCGTTGACCGGGCCCGCTGTTCAGAACTGGAACCGACCCATGGCCTACAGGCCTGGTTCCGGTTCGAAAAAATTTTAAAAAAAATTGCATCAGGGCCACCCATGCCCACCCCCTCTTTTAACCTTATCTCCTCCACCACCACCACCACACCTCCTCCTTTCTCATTTTCTTCACCCACCTCCTCTTCCTCCAAATCCCTCTTCCCCCCTCACCATCCTACACCTCCTCCCCTTTTCTCCTCTGCTTGCCCCCCTCCCGCCTCCCTAGATCAGCCCAGATTTGACCCTCGCCGCCGCCCCCGCCCCCGCCCATGGCCGCAGCCGCCCACGCCCAGCCGGTACCCTCCTCCAGACCACGCCTAGCCCTTAGAGGAGGACCCCCCTCTCCTCCTTCCTGTCACCATCCCCGTCCCCCTCCCAGCCCCCTCCTCCTCCCCCTCGCTGCCGCCCTTGTCCTTGGCTCCCCTCGCCGCCTTGAACCCCACCTTTGCCACCGTGGCCAAGGCCAAGAAGCCCAACAGCGACGACAACAACTTCAACGATGAGGACAAGGAGGACTAGCAGGGCCTGCATTTTTTATTTCATAATTTATCTTTTTAATTTTTAAATTACCAACCGGAATCGGGCAGAAACCGGAACCCCCAGAGGCGGTTTCAGTTCATCCATAGTCACAAACCGGAACCACTGGTTTCGAACTGAAACCAGCCAGTTCTGAACCGTGGCCATGTTTGGGCCATGGTTCCCATATCAATGGGAAATTAAGCTTCTCAGCTTGTTTTTGTTGGCAATTGACGTGAAAGAATGGTGAATGGTGTTCCAATGTCTAAAATGTTTTTGCTGGCTTGCACTGCCTCCAACCCATCACCTCTCCCAGGCTAAATGTGCATGGCCCGAGTAGAATCGAGAACTGGATTGGAATCAGCTTAATTCCCTATTCCTAAATTTTGGAACTAGGAGTCATTGGTTGATTCCTGGCTCTAGTTCAAGAATTGGATCACCCGAGAACTGATCACCTCTACTCTAACGTATGGGTAAGCGGTTTCAGGTTCCATGGTTTCAAGTTCTTTACAAGTTTCACTTGGAACCTGAAACCTACCCTTGGGTACAGGTTCCTCATTTTTTGGAACCTATAACCTACTCGTTAAAACCTAGAATCTACCCTGTCACAGGTTCCAAGATAGGCTTCAAGGTCTAACATGTTCTTTTTTTTAATTTCATTTTTAGTTAAACAAAATGAAAATGAACGTAATAATACTGAACAAGCTTGTCATTCACCAAAGAGAATGTCTAAGAAACATCTACAAATAAATTTTGATGATATCCAAACTATCAATTGGTATAAAATCTACATTATTTAAGTACAGATATATTCAAAGAACTAAGTGATACTCATAATATTATTCATTGAAGAAAAGATCACAAGACTGTCCTTGAAGGATCATATAAATAGCACCATCGACCTCAAAGATCAGCTAAATGACGATGTCGTATTCAAGTTTAAGAGATCTAGTAATTGGTAATGTTTAGGTATCGGTTCATATGATCATTATGTCACTATTGTAGCAATTGGGAATGGACAAGCACAGCAGAAGATCCGGCAGAAAGGAGAACAGTCAGTCTGACATATAGTCAGAATCACAACTACAGTATAGCAGCAGAAGTGATTTCAAGAAAGTCTAAAAAAGTTCAGGAATAGGTTGTATGGACAGTCAGTTCTAAGGACGATAGCTCCATCGACTCTAACGACTATTTTGCCTCTCTAGGACATCAGCAACGACTAGCTTGAAGATGCCTATATAAAAGAAGGTCCTTGAAGCCAGCAAGTAAGAGAGAGAGAAAGTGTGCTTACAATATTCCCGAATCATCTTTCTTGTTGTGTACTGAGCTAAAAGCTTCTGCTTGTCGATAGCACTTGATGTATTGTAATTGTGTTAAAGAAATTTCAAGTGTATCAAGTGATAGTAGCATCTACCTCCTAGTAGTGTGATTTACAAACTGATAAGAGTGGTGCTTGTTGAGTGTAACTGGTCAGCAAATTACTAGTGCAATTTAGCCCAACTTGTGGATGTTAGTGGTGAGAGTGGACGTAGGCTTAGAATCAAAGCTGAACCACTATATATTCTTGTGTGCAGCTACTTATTCTTCTGTTTATCATTTCTAGCATACAAGTTATACATTGCCTCTCATACAGGTGGTGTATTGTGATATCTCTTTATTACACGTTTTCCGCAAAAGTTTTAAAATCTTCCAAAGCAACCTATTCACTCCCCCTTTAGGTTGCATAGTTAGTCCCAACAATTGATATCAAAGCTCTATTGCTCATCTTGTGAAGTGTATCTCTTCTAAGTATAAAGATCTTCTCTTATGGCTAACTTGGGTGGTTTTATCACTAGTGATACTCTTGCTCCTAACAAGCCTCCTTACTTTGATGGAGCAATTATAGCTACTACAAGAACGAAATGCAAGCCTAACTTGAGGTAACTAATCTTGAAATACGGGATGTGATCCAACATGGTGTGGAAGTACACACGCCTGCTATTGCTCAAAGAGCTCATCAAGAAGTTCCAATAGAAAATGTTGCTGCCAATGCTCCTGCAATACAAAACATAGATGAAGCACGAAGAAGAAGAGCAACACATAATGCAAAAGGTAAACATCTTCTATACCGTTCTTTATCTATGACTGAGTATAACAAAATTTGCACGTATGTCATAGCTATAGAAATCTGGGATCTACTGGAACTCACATATGAAGGAACTGACAGAGTAAAGGAGACGAAGCTCAACATCCTCCTTAGACAGTACGAGCTCTTAAAGATGAAATCAGATAAAACAGTAGCACAGATGTTCAATAGGTTCACGGATATAGTGAATGGTCTTGCACATCAAGGCAAAACATTTACCAATAGAGAAAAGGTGAACAAATTGCTAAGAGCCTTACCAAAAGAATGGAACAATGTGAAAACCTCAGTTCGAGAAACAACTAGGATTCAACTAAGCACGTTGGAAGAACTGATTAGCACATTCACTTCCTATGAAGTAGAACAACAAATTGAGGAAGGTAGCTCAAAAGGTAAGAGAGCCATAGCCTTTAAAGCTAACAACAATGATGCAGGTGATCAATTGTTATCAGAGGATGAAGGTGATGATGAAGATATGGCGCTATTCACTCGAAGGTTTAATAGCCTTATGAAAAAAAAAAGGAAAACTCAAAAGCAAACGACAAGTGAAGGCTCCTGAGGAAAGAAGACCCTATAAGAGTAAGGAAGAACTCAAAGGTAGAGATCTTATTTGTTATGAATGCAAAAAACCAAGTCACATAAAGCCAGATTGCCCCTTGCTCAAAAAGAAGAAAGGAAAATATGAGAAAAAGAAGAAAGCGCTAAATGCCGAAACATGGAGTGAATTAGACTGTGAAACTAGCGACGAAAAAAAAAAACAAATCTCTGTTTGATGGTCGACTCAAATTATGAAGAAGAAAATGAGGTAAATCAGCCTGAACTATCTTATGAAGAAATTCATGATTTTTTTAAAGGAAATGTTTGAAGAACACAAAAAGGCTTTAAAAAGAATTTCCATTTTGAAAGAGGAAGTGTTTGATTTTACCACATAAAAACTTACTTGCAAGACTCCATTTAATAACTTGAAAAAGGACTATGACCTCCAAGAAATGGAAGTTAAGCTTTCTCAAGTTGAGAATGAGTCTTTGGAGGAAGAGATTTCAAAAATCAGCACAAAATTCTCTCTTGGTTTAGAAACTTTGAAGCGCATTCTCTCAATTCAAATTCCTCGCTACAATAAATATGGTCTAGGACTTGGGGAAAATGAAGATGAGAACAATCCTTTTTCAAAATTCAAGGAAGGATTAGCTAAACGTCCTCTTGCACATATTTATAAGAGTAATTATTCAAAACACTTTACCACATCCTTTGGCAATCAATTTCCTGATTGCTCGATCTGCAATGAATATGGTTATTTTAAGTTAAAATGTCCAAACAAGCAAATGATGCCCAAAAAGGTTAACAGAAAAGTCAATGATATTGTTAAAATTAACACTAAAGGACCCAAGTTTAAGTAGGTACCAAAGAAAAGATGAGCATCTCTCTCTATGTAGGTAATCTTGAAAAAAAAAAAAACAAGTGGTACTTATATAGCGGATGCTCACGGCTCATGACAGGAGATAGTTCCAAGCTTATAACTCTGAGATAAGGATAATAGGAGTGCCATAACTTTTGTACGGCACTCACTTAAGTGCCATAACTTTTTTTTCGCTCACTTGAGTGCTAAAAATTTGAAAAAGTGATCACTTGAGTGCCAAATGCCATTTGGTAGCTGGAAAATATGATGTGGCTTCATCGGAGCTGACGTGGATAATATTTTAATATTTTTTAGAAATTTTAAATTTTTTTATTTTTGCCTTTGGCTGCGAAGACCCTGGGGGTGGCAGGCGAGGCCGCAAAGGCCATCTTGCCGGCTGTAGGCGAGGTGGCCTCGCCAGATCTAGCGAAAGCCTTCACTACCACGGGTAAGGTAGCCTCACCAGATTTGGCGAGAGCCTTTGCCACCTCGCCCCACGCTGGCGATGCAGCAATGGCCTCGCCAAGGGATATTGCGGCCGCGAGGAAGGTGGTCTCGCCAAATCTTGCGAGAGCCTTCGCCGCCGTGCTCATGGCTGGTGAGGCCATGATGGCCTTGCCAAGGGCATTCGTGGCTACGGGCAAGGCGGCCTCACTGGATCTAACGAGAGCCTTTGCTGCCTTGCTCGTGGTGGCAAGGCCGAAATATCCTCGCCAAGGGCCTTCGTGGCCATACCGACCGATGGCAAGGTGGCCCTCGCCTAGTTTGGCTGAGGACAAGGCCTCCAACGAGGGTCACCGGCGACCCTCGCCAACCTTGAAAAATGTAAAGAAAAATTTAAAAAATAAAGAAAAATAAAATTAAAAAAATCAATAAAATAAAATAAAATAATATTAAAAAAATTCACGTCTGATGAAAAATTAATTAAAAAAATCCATGTTAGCTCATTTGCTAAAAAATGGCACTCAAGTGAACTATTTTCGCTGGAAGTGGGACTCAAATGATCTATTTTACTCCGATATGACACTCAAATGAGCGAAAAAAAAGTTATGGTACTCAAATGAGCGCTGTACGAAAGTTATGGTACTCATAATGTCATTATCTCTTATGACTCTCGTCACTATAGACAGAGGCACTGTCACGTTCGGAAGAAAAGATAAAGCAAGGATCATCAGTAAATGAAACATCAGGCTAGTAATCTGATCATTGAAGATATTTCACTAGTCAAAGGACTAAGTCACAATCTTGTAAGTATAAACCAACTCTATGACAAAGGATATAAGGTTAGCTTTGAGGAAGGCAAATGTATCGGTATAAATGAAGACAGATCCCAATCATTTACAAGTAAAACGTATGGCAATGTCTACTTACTAAATGTAAATTTTGATGATGTTCAATGTCTAATGTCTATTAAGGATAAATGTGATCTCTGGCACAAGAAATTGGGACACATCAATGCTAAGCAAATCTCTAAGATCTCATCAAAGGATCTAGTGCATGGACTTTCAAAAATCAACTTCAGCAAAAGTGACTCATGCAATGCCTATACTCTGGGAAAGCAAGTAAGATCTTCTTTCAAATCAATAAATACAATTGCGACTAACCAATCTCTGCAGCTCATACACATGGATTTATTTGGACCTATAAGGACCATGAGTCTAGTAGGAAAAAGACACTGTTTAGTAGTTGTTGATGATTACTCAAGATTTACTTGACTAATGTTTCTATCCCACAAGAATGAAGCATTTCATTCATTTGAGAAATTTGCTCGAAAGATCCAGAATGAAAAAGGATAATGCATCTCAAGAACAGACCATGGAGGATAATTTGAAAATCAAATGTTTACTGATTATTGCGATGAAAATGGAATAGAACACAATTTCTCTACGACTTACACTCCTCAACAAAATAGAGTTGTTGAAAGGACAAATCGCTCTTCATAAGAAATGGCCAAAACCATGATGATTGAAAGTAGTACGCCTACATATTTTTGGGCTAAAGCAGTTGTTACCGCCTGTTACACATTGAATAGAGTATTACTGAGACCATTGATGGAAAAGACTCCCTACGAAATTTTCAAAGGCAGAAAACCCAATATATCATACTTCCATGTATTTGGTTGCAAGTTCTTGCGATCTAACCTCCCGCGAGTGCACCGCCTAGGGGTTGGCTAATGGATTATTAAGTCTAAGCCTAACTTAAGCCCTTCCAAACCCTACCAATTCGCAACTTAGGGTTTAAGTTCTTAACGTGTAAGTGTTTTCATGCTTGGAGTCACCACTAATCTATTTGCAGTGGATCGATTATAAATCTAAATAAAATATAGGGAGATATGTTTTATTCCTATAAACCAGAGATTGTGAGTTTGGGAACTTAGTTACGCTAGAATAAATCTAGCGCCCTTTCGGTACTTTTTCTTTAAAAAAAATATTTTAGTAGGTAATCTGGATCCATTTTATTTCTTCCTAACATGTGCGCTGACCATGCGGACATGCAAACCACCAATTTAACACCCAAAAAGCAGTAAATAAATTACCAGATTAGGAGAATAACGTACCTTTTAGCAACGTAAGCCTCTGCATTGTTAGCTAGAAAGTCACATAGATAACACTGATATAATTTCTAATTAACAAAGCAATCTACTCAATGTGTTCTTTAGGATTTTTTTTTATTAAAATGAAAACTGACCTATATGTAATGACGTGCAAAATATGACATGCAATGAACGAAACTGAGCATGTGAGCTATATATCATGCGACGAAGTGACCTAATGCTAATGACGGGCAAACGATGTATTTTTTGGTATTTTTCATTAAAATTCCGAATAATAAAATGCCTAGATTAACATACAATCTATTAATGCAGGACACTTTGACTTACCCTACAATGACACTCTTTTTGTTATTTTTTATTATGAAAATTCGAAATTATAAAATGCCCCAAATAATCTATTAGGACTAGAATAATCCCTAATTTAAACTAGGAAATAAACTACCCTAAATCCTAATTTAAATTAAGAAGCAATCCTATCTTCTAGATATATTCAAGATATCCTAAACATGCAATATTTCTAATTTAGATTCTACCTAACATTGTTGGATTTTCTTTTTAAAGGAAAACAAATCACACACGAGATAACAATCACACGCCGATCATCCATGCAATCTGCAAGATCTTTCTCATCATGTTAAAAATTGGAAAACGGTTCGGGCTAGCAATCATATCCATAAGGTTATGGGAATCGATGGAAGGCCGATCGTTTGAATTTGGAAAACAGATAAGATTCATTATCGTATCCAAGTGGCTGTAGATAAGATAATAATCTTTCGTACCACCACGTATCAGGGTTAGATAGTCGTCTAGGTATGTCACTAAATGAGGAAAAATTCCTAATTTTGTGTATTTTTCAAATATTGCGGATGTTGCACACATTATCCCTAAGACATCTAACAAACACAAAATCACGTAGAATATTCAAAACATCAAAAGAGTAGGAATTTAAATATTTTGGAAATATTGGGCCAAAAATCTTGCCTAATTTCCTTACCAAAAAAAAAAATCTTGTCTAATTTCGCGGATAATTTCCAAATTCGAATCAACCGTGGATTGGGATCATAGATGGTGGGACGGCTGACGGGTGGACCAGTGGCGGCAACAACGGGTGTCGGGGTCCAGGTAGCTCGCAGTGGGTCACGAGTGGCTCCTTGTCTCAGCATTGGGCTCGCGGTGGCCGGCGGGAATGGCTCATGGATGGAGGAAGGTGCGCCTGGTGTTGAAAATTGATGAACAATGGTACGATGGTACTGAAGCGCACAAATCGGCGGCAATAAGCAAGGGGAAGAGGCGACAAAGAACTACAGACAATAGCACTCAAATATTTGAGAAATAATTAAAGGAGAGAATGAACATTTTCCTTCTTCTTTTCCCTACTTCGTGAAAGTGGTGTATTGCAATTTGTGCCCAAGCCTACTTTTTTTTTTTTTTTTGGTCGTAGCCCAAGCCTACTTCGAATATATGAGTATTGCACTAGCGGCGCCGTCTCTCAATCAAGGACGTGCTTGTCTCTGCTTCCCGCCACTCTCCATGTAACACCTGTTGAAGAACTCTGTGTGTATGAGAGAGTGTTCTGGCGTCTCCTCATCTTTCGACGTGCCAACGTGAGTGGATCTGGGAACGGCTTGAAACCTGCAATAAAGACAGCAAAAGGGTCATTGCCTGTTCGCGGCGATCGACGTTGGACGGCGGTGAGGCTCGGCACCGCAACTGCTTAGGGTAATGGTGCAAGGCTGGCCATGAGGTGCTCGTTGGAGTTTCACCGCTGTTCGGAGGTGTGGCTTGTGATGACTCAGTGAGGTGCAGCCGTGAGGCAAGGAACAGCTTCAAACTCACGGTGCAGGAGGCTCCTTGGCTGGAGATCGTCGTCAAAGATCATGCTTTGGCAGTTCATCGTGGTGACTCGATGCAGCAGCGATGGAACGGGGACTGGAATAGCTCATTGACGGCAAAGGGGAAATTGACAAGGCTGGAGCTTTATCGCTACTTAGTCGTCGAAAGGGATCGTGGCAGGGCTGATCGTCGTTGGTGCAGTGGATGACGGGAAGCAATGGTGGACATCAGCCGAGTCACGGAATAGCAGAGGGTAGCACCGATAAAGGGGCTCGGCTGTACGAGGGTCTGTCGAGACTCCTCCCAAAGCTTTCTCTTTTTTATCTATCGTTGTGGCTGCTTCCCTCACGATTTCTCTAATGGCCGCACAACTCCTCTGTTTTTTTCTCTCTCACTTTCTTGTGGCCGTGTATTGAATTGTGTGGCTCCTCCTCAGATTATGAGATATAACGACATATTTATATCGCATACCTAGGTTAATTAGCCGGGCTTTCAAGACCTAATGTGCTTTGACTTAGGCTTTATTATTTAATTTTATTTTAATTCCTAATGGGCCGATTTAAGCTCAAATTAAGACGATTAAGGTCTTTTTAGACTTGTGATTTTCAGCCTCCATCCCCTAAATGAGCCGAGTTTTGTTCAGCGCCTAAGCTCAATTTACATGATGGAATTCTTGCCACCGTTACTTCAATGGGGAATGCAATTAACCTATATGAACCTAGACTATAATATGCTGTGCAATTTTAATTTTTTTCCTTATGGATTAACATTTAATACCTAATTTTCTATGCAATTTAACATTAAATGGTTAGTCAAATTTTATGTGTCAACATAAGTGTTTCATTCTTAAAAATAAGAATGATAACATTGGGAAATTTGATGCTCGTACAAGTGAAAGTATTTTTCTAGGATACTCAACTACTAGTAAAGCTTATAATGTATTCAATAAAGATTCACAAGTAGTTGAATAATCCATAAATGTGAAGTTTAAGGATAATCAGAAGTGGATACAAGCAAATGATTGTAATGAAGTCATGCTCTTGCCTTCTCCTATCAAACATCAACAACAACAGCATCAAAATGCTGATGTTTCATAGCAAAAAACAATTCCCAAAGACTGGAAATACAAAACCGAGCATCCCAAAGAACAAATCATTGGAAACATGAATGAAGGAATCAAGACCAAATCTTCACTCAAAAATCTAATAAATTCCTTGGCTCTCATATCCCAACAAGAACCCAAAAGGATAGAAGAGGTTATCTTTGACGAAAGCTGAATAGAAGTCATGCATGAAGAATTTCATCAATTCAAACTAAATGAAGTTTGGGAATTAGTGCAAAGACCCTAAGATCATCCTGTCATGCGAACAAAGTGGGTATTCCGAAATAAACTTGATGACAAAGGTAAAGTCACTCGCAACAAAGCAAGATTAGTTGCGAAAGGTTACTCACAGGAGGAAGGTATTGATTTTGATGAAACTTATACTCATGTTGCCATACTGGAAGCTATACGATTATTAACTACCTATGCATGTTTTTACAATATTCATTTATATCAAATGGATATCAAGAATGCTTTTCTTAATGGTTACATTAAAGAAAACGTCTTCGTTGAACAATCTCCAAGATTTGAGGACCAAAACAGAATAAAGGATGTCTACCGCTTGAGAAAGGCCCTGTATTGACTTAAGCAAGCTCCAAGAGCCTAGTATGAAAGATTAAATACATTTCTGGAGGAACATAATTTTGAGAAAGGTAACATGGATACTACACTATTCATCAAGAAGGAAGATAAAGATCTTTTTATCATACAAATATATGTTGATAATAAAATCTTTGGATCCACTAACAAAGATCTATGCAAAGAGTTTGCAAACATCATGAAAAGTGAGTTCGAGATGAGCCTAATTGGATCACTCAATTTCTTTCTCGGTCTCCAAATAAAGCAATCAAAAGATGGCAATTTTATCCACCAAGAGAAGTACGCTGTGGAAATCGTGAAGAAATTTGGTCTGAAGAGAAGCAAAAAGGTGAAATACCAATGTCTGCCACTATCAAGCTAGACAAAGATGAATAAAGTAAATCTATTGACTCCAAGCTATATAGGAGTATGATTGGTTCCTTATTATATTTAACACCATCCGGACCAGATATATTATTTGGAACACGTCTATGTGCACATTTTCAGTCTGACCCAAAAAAATCTCACTTATCGGCTGTTAAATGTATCATTCAATACCTTGACTCATATCCAAAGTTAGGTATATGGTATCCCAAGAATTCAGATTTTACACTACTTGGATACTCGGATACTTGGATACTCGGATGCTGACTATGCAGGATGTAAGATTGATTGTAAAAGTACATCTGGAACATGTTAACTATTAGGAAATATGCTGATCTCTTGGTTCTCAAAGAAGCAACATACAGTTGCTCTCTCAACAATGGAAGCTGAATATATTACATTAGGAAGCTGCTGTGCTCAACTCATATGGATGAAAACAGCAACCTTATGATTTTGGAAAATGCAATCATCTATGTATTGTGTGACAATATAAGTGCAATCAATTTGTCAAAGAATCCCATACTACACTCTTGTTGCAAACATATTGAAGTAAGACATCACTTCATCATAGACTTAGTAAATAATGGAGACATCTCCATTCAATTCATTGATTCGAAAAATCAGTTAGCTGACATCTTCATTAAGCCACTGGACAAACAAGCTTTCGAATTCATCAGAGGAGAGCTGGGAATATGCAATCAACTTGAATAAATCATGTAAGATTCATCAAACTTCTACTTGACAAGAACAACGGACCTGAGGTACGCAATCGCCAAATTCAAAAATTTATTACCGTTATAGTAACTGCCCCTGGGATTTTTTTTTTTCTGTTTTGACATGCTAATTCCCTGCCATTATACCTAATTTTCTCTTATATGTTATTATCCTAATTTTTGTTGAAAATATTTTAAAATAAATAAAAATGTTAACGTTATTGAATAACAACTAACCTTATGAACGTAGCTAAAATGCTCCTATTTATAAGGAGGTAGTGCTCATGTTATTTTCTGTCTCGTAAACCGCCTGGATAAACCTCTCTTCGCCTTCTATAACTTACCAAGCCTTCTCAACTTCTTCATTCACATAATCCGTCTCTCTAATGGCTCCCAAGTCGCGCAAGGCTATCGGCACACGCAAATCCACTCGCACTAGTACAATGCTAGCTAGAGTCTTCATGGAAGGATTATCACACATTGATCTTACTGACCAGCCAAAAGTATCAACTGGAGTAACTTAAAGTCAAAGTCCTCGTGGTTCTCCACTTGTTGGTGAACATAGTGAATCTGCCACTACATGTATGGCTCTTCCGCTTTCCATGGAAGGAATCGTTCCAAGAGCCAAAACTCCAAAATCACAAATGCACTCTAGAAAGAGAAAGGCTATCCCATATGATCTTCCACTTCTACATATGAAAGCACCTTCCTAGCCAACCATTTTTCCTAGTGCTTCTCTTCAACAAATAATACAAGCATTTGTCAAAGGAAAAGGATATGTGTTTGTATCTGTCGAAAGCAAAGCTATTGAATATTAGCCCCTCACTCAACCTGCTAGAGAGTCCTCACAACCAATACCAACATCAGCATCCACAAAATCTTCCACTAAGAAAAAGGAAGAGACTAAACCCTCAAAGAAGCTAGTAGCAGAAAAAGAGCAATCACAACCTGTTCAACCTCTTGCTCCTACTAAATAAAGCGACCTAAGGACTGAGATAGAAGAAACCGCTGCAGACAAAAAATGAGAAGACGATGATGACCGAGTATTCTAAAACTTTGAAACTAGTGAAGGTTTCATTCTCGACCCCTCATTCGATTCTGAACTCTTTTTCAATCAAGAACACAAGGATGCTTTTGAATCTTTTAATAATCGCATTACTATTCCATATCATTTTGTGAATTTCAACTATCTTGATGCACATGGCATCTTTCTCTTTGAGCTGTTTGAAGATCTTCGGCCGAAAACTTTTTGTACCATGCAAGATGAAGTGCACCCCACTCTAATGGCCCTATTTTATTCAAATTTACATTTTCCAAACATAGACACCTTCATCTTCTCTTTTGTCAAGAAAAAACTACACTTTTACATTGGATGAGTTAGCTAAGATCATCAACAGCAAGTTCAATGTTTTCAAAAAGATTCCTATTGAGCCAGAAACTACATACAGCTTCATTTTGGAAACTCCTGATTTTACTCGAGGCTATAGAGAAATTTTTCCCTTGTACCTACTGCCCCTCAAAGCAAACTTCATTCAGAAATCTTGACACTCTACCTGCGCCCAAATCATCCTCAATCAACGATGTATCTCGTTATGAAACGTGGGTCATCTGGGCAATTCTCACCAAATAAGAAGATTTTTCCCTAGTATACATGATTTTCATTCACATGTACCGCACTGCCAAGTGCAAGACAAGAAAGCTACCCTACGATGCCCTCATCACTTGCATCTTCAAGCACAAGCATAAGCACATCGACTTTTATGATGTTGCCTCTCGTAACATGCCTCATGTGGAGATCGAGAAAAAGTCTCTAGACAAAATGATGCTAAGAATGACGCCTGAAGGATGGGTTAATCAGAAGAATGAAGCTATTCTTGTAGGACAAGGAGATAATGAAAGAGGAAAGAAGGTTCTTTAAGAAAAGTTGGTAGCACAAGCTATATCATTCAGAAAAGGGAAAGGCAAGGCACATACACAACGGTAGTCTGCTCGTCCACCTAGACCAGCGAGGTCTCCCTCTCCTGCTGAACCTTCAGTTACTCGCGCTGTTGCAATCTCGAGGCTTCGAGTTGATGTTTAGGAAATCAAGAACTTTATCGTTTCTCTCACCAAGTACTTGGTGAAAATATCGTTTCTCTCACCAAGTACTTGGTGAAAATCGAACGAACATTGCTTAGCTTAGATTGCTATAATCCTGCCTGACCTTAACCTAAGGAACCAGCCACTCAACCATCCACCACTCAACAAAGAAAATGTCCTCGCACATAACTTTTATTATCTGCTCATGTTTTTCTTTACTTGTGTTTGATGTTAGACCCATTGTACCTATCTGTTCATGTATGACTTCTTTATCAATGCAAGTACTCTCTTTTCCATATGCTGTATATTGCTATGTGTGCTATCTTTTTTCTGATAACAAAAAGGGGGAGAGAACCTAAATGTGAAAGATCACGAATTACTAAATTGCATTGAAACAAGGGGAGCAACATACTAAATTGCGAAATATGTGAAAGATGGAAAAATAATAAATTGCATCAAAACAGGGAGAGCAACATCAAAATAGGAGAAACAATGAACTACATAAATAGACTCTAATCTCTTGCAATCTGTTTCTGATGATATTCGCTCATTTCATAAAATCTAGAAGATCTGCTCCTCAAATCAGTATTCTATTAAAAGATCGTCTAGATATCATCTCTAACATTTCTTGTAAATATTTTTTAAGAGACATTCTACAAAGTATATTCTCTATGAAAAATCTTCAATCTGTAGATTTTGTTAACAGTACATTCAAATCAATTTATTTCACATCTTTAAGATAGTTTTGCTATCATAAAAAAGGGGAAGATTGTTGGAGAAACGTCTCCAAATAAATTTTGATGATATCCAAACTATCCATCGGTATAATATCTACATTGTCTAAATGCAGATATATTCAAAAAACTGAGTGATACTCATAATGTTATTCATAAAAGAAAATATCACAATACTATCCTTGAAGGATCATATAAATAGCAATATTGATCTCAAAGATCAGCTAAATGACGATATCGTATTCAAGCTAAAGAGATCTAATAATTGATAATATTTAGGTAACGGTTCATTTAATATGACCATTATGTCACTATTGTAGTCGTTGGGACTAGACAGGCACAGCAAAAGACCCAATAAAAAGGAGAACAATCAGTCTGACAGGTAATCAGATTCGCAGCTACAGTACAGTAGCATAAGGTATTTTAGGAGAGTCTGAAGAAGTTCAGGAGTAGGTTGTATGGGCAGTCAGTTTTGAGGATAGTAGCTCCAACTACTCTAACGGCTATTTTGCCTCTTTAGGACATCAGCAACGACTAATTTAAAGATGCCTATAAAAGAGAAGGTCCTTGAAGTCAACAAGTAAGAGAGAGAAATTGTGCTTACAATATTCCCAAAATATCTTACTTACTATGTATTGAGCTAAAATCCCATGCTTGTCGATAGCACTTCCTGCATTGTAATTGTGTTGAAATTTTAAGTGTAGCAAGTGATAGCAGCATCCACCTCCTGGTAGTGTGATTTACAAACTGATAGGAGTGGTACTTACTAAGTGTAACTTGATCAGTAAATTATTAGTGCAATTCAGCCCAACTTATGGATGTTAGTGGTGAGAGTGGACGTAGTTTTGGAATCAAAGGCGAACCACTATATATCCTTGTGTGCAGCTGTTTATTCTTCTGTTTATCATTTCTAGCATACAAGTGATACATTACCTCTCATAGAGTTGGTGTATTGTGATATCTCTTTGTTACACGCTATTTTCCGTAAAAGTTTTAAAATCTTCCAAAGCAACCTATTCACCCTCCCTTTGGGTTGTATAATTAGTCCCAACAGAGAATACAAAAGACTATTTTTCATGGCATTATAGTTCAAATAAATACAATTAAAATGAGAAGTTATTGCGTGAATCAATAGTAGGGGTGATTGATTCCATGTTCAGTATAGGTTCCACCTGAAACCTACCTATGATAATATGTTCCTCATTTTTTTGAACCTAGAACCTACCATATCACAAGTTCATGGGTCAGTTCCAAGGTCTACCTAGGTTCCACTTATATTATTAATTGAACAATTATAGTGAATCATCACCTTTAATGACCACCACTTGTTGCTATAATCCACTAATCATAACTTATATTTAGACACAAGAAGAATATGAAATATTAATAAGTCATAAAATAAAAGCTCAGACTAGTGGTTCCATATTATACACTCGTCATTTAACGTCATGAAACACGGTAAGATCACGTGAAGATATAGACAAAAAAAAAACACAAAAAAACTCTTTTAGATTTCAGATTTCAAGTTCTACTTACCTAGAACTTAAAACTTAGAACCTTCCCGTCGAAAAAAGTTTCCCAAGTTTTGAAACCTGAAACCTACTATGCATACCTTGAAACTTAGAACCTATAGGTTTCCACTGGTTAGGTTTTCAGGTTTCGAGTTCTACCCTAGAACCATGCTCATCCTACGATGAAAGACTAGTAATAAAATGATTAGCCCTTCAAAAGGATAAAATGACCTTGGGCATTATAGGGCTAACAATACAATCTAGATGCGGGTGAATTGGTTATTTAAAAACTATGAAAAATATTTACAGAATATAACAAGTTCAACTTCAAACATTGGCAGAAATAGTTTGTAAAAATTAGTTGCATGCTTCTATTTGGCAAATCTTGATGATAAAGATAAGGTAATACTAATATTGAAGAGATAAAAGATTTGAAAACAAATTTATATTGATTCGGCTTTATCCCCAAGCCTACATCCACTCTTAACATTAACTATCACAACAAAGCTAGAATCTACTAGTAATCTTCAAGAGAAGTTACAATTAGTAAGTACCATCTTTCCAATAGATCACACTATCATGACTCACGTACTACTAATACACTTCCTCATATCACTAATTACAAACAGTAGCACCACACAGACATTGATATCAGGACAAATAGCAGCTAACAACAAAAATAGAGCAAAAAAGAAGACTCAAAGTACAAGACTCATGCCATATCTTTTTCTCTGGGCTGTCCGAAAATGAAAAAATCTTAATATAGGACCACACACCTTTCTCCACGGGCACCCTTCCCATCAAGTACCTCGGTGTCCCCCTTATTATGAGAAGGCTCACGCATGCGAATTGCAAGAGTTTAATGGAAAAGATTTTCCAGAAAATAGATGGATAGGGAATGCATCATATCAGTTATGCAAGAAGACTTCAATTGGCCAAATCGGCACTTTTTTTCATTTGTACTTACTGGATGCAAATGTCTCTCCTCCCAAAGCAAACTATCTACGAGATTGAAAAGAAGATTAAACAGTTCTTATGGGCAGGAAATACTAAAACTCACAAATTCCACAAAGTTGCATAAAAAGTAGTATG
This sequence comes from Syzygium syzygioides, assembly GCA_031216285.1. NCBI lineage: Eukaryota > Viridiplantae > Streptophyta > Magnoliopsida > Myrtales > Myrtaceae > Syzygium > Syzygium syzygioides. The sequence continues at coordinate 31,617,651 of CM062252.1, read as the reverse complement.
CTCACCAAAAAAAGGAGGGAAGACTAGGCCTACTCGATCTGAAACTCTGGAATAAAGTATTGTTGGGCCACATGCTTTGGAGCCTCATCAATCATCCATCCCCATCCCTATGGAGTACTTGGGTTCATCATACTAAATGTAGAGGTATTCCTATTATTCAACTCGTCATGAAGGGTAGTATGGCTTGGAGTTGGCAATGTATTCTCAAGCTAAAACTTGCTCTAATACCTATTATCTTGAGGCAAACATATTGGTGCAAAAAGATATACAAGGAATTCAGATAGGAGGCACCGATTGTGGAATGGTATCAATTAATTTGGACCAGTGGTATTAGAAAACATAATTTTATCGGATGGCTTGTTTGTAGAGATAGGCTACCGACAGCAATAGCCCTATCATGATGGTTGTCTTCGATTCATACTAAGTGTAATTTTTGTATGACTGGTATAGAAGACAGAAACCACTTATTCTTTGAGTGCACTTGGACAGGTAGTGTATGGCATAGTATTCTGGCACAAAAGGGAATTTAGTTTTCTGCAGGACCTCTTATTCTAGAACTTCAATGGATGATCGAGGCCACCAAGGGCAAAAACTTGAAGATGAGACTCCTCAAGCTATCTTTCTCAGTGACTATTTATTGCATATGGATGGGATGCAACCGTAGACGATTTCAAAATAAGTCGATTAAAGCTCATCTTCTATTGGCTAGGATTTGAAAGGTTGCAAGAGGTAGGGTGTCACTCTACGAACAGTGTAGGCCTTCCCAGGCAATGTTTTATTGGCTACTGTATGGACGCTTCTTTCCTCTATATTCTCGCATAATTAGTCTCTTTTGAAATGCTAAGGGTTTTTCCTAAGCCTTTGTATCTCATCTGATTAATAATATTCACATATTTACACACACACAAAAAGCACAAGACTCATCATGTTCATTTTTTTTCCGACCTAATTACTTCTCTTGGACTCAACATATAGTCAACCATCCTCATATGATCGTTGCCCATAAAAATCCTCAAGTGGCCATTGGTTCTAGTCGTTGCCAGCAGTAAATCATTGCTAGAGACTGTTAGAACGGTTCTCTGACGGTGGGTCTTTCCATAACGATGTTAGTGTCAAAGTCTGTCCCTGGTCATTAACGCCACAACTACTCTTGATCAACTTTGGTGATATTTTTCCAAATTCCAAGCATTTGTAACGGCTATTTTCTTCTTATCTAAAGTTCCAAACATTTGATCAAGTGTCCAGCACCTTCTAGGACTAAACATTGGCACATTCCCTTTACCCATAATCATGACGTGCGGATCTTTACTAGTCTGTTGATGTTGTTCATTGACACACCATGTGGAATGACTTGCGATCAATCTTCTAATGATCCTCTTAGCTTCTTCAACATACATATACTTCCAAGGACATCAACATCTCCATTGATTCCTTGTCTTGGCTGATTAACCATATCACTGTCCAAAGATCTCCAAGGACATCAGCATCCTCGCTAATTCCTCATCTTCACTGATTTGACTGAGTCATCTTCCAAAGATCTCCAAGGACACCACGTTGGTTCCTTATCTTCAATGAACTCATAAGGACCACCAGTATTGTCATAGTCTTCCACATATTTGATACCGGCAGCTGCTCTCACTCGATATTGATGCTAATTTTTTTCTAGTCTTTCCAAGCATATTGGTAATTTTGACTTTACCAAACTATTCATCTTCATGGTCCTTTCAAATTTTACCAAATATCCTCGTTTTACACTTGTTCACCATCACAGGTCCATCCAACTATTCACCCGATCTTTGTACCTTTAAGCCATCACGAACAACCCTATTCTTTTTAGTTTGTTCGCCCTCGATCAAGGTCCTTCTAGATGAACACCTTATCTAAAGATCCTTCTAGCTTGTAGATATCTTCAACACCCAATATCTTGTTCACCTCATATACTGGCACAGTACTGTAGATAATGGCAGTGCACTCCTCATATCAAAATCTTTAGTGTTGTTTATGATAAATATTTGCATCTCGGCTTGTGCATATATCACCTGGCACTACTAAACTAATACACACATTAGTAGCATTTGATTATCTTTGTGATCGTCAAATCAACATATGGATTTTCCCAACAATCTCTTCCTTTTTTATGATGACAAAACAATCTTTTGAATATGTAGATGTCTTAACACGCAATAAAGAATATTGAATTTTGAGTGCGTGAAAAGTAAAACACATTTACTTATCTTGCTAAAAATAGGAATTCAGTTCAGTGCATATTAAGCAAACAATGCAATATCCAAATATCAAGATATTTAGTGAATATAAACAGGAGATGGCAAATAGAAATATTATTAGCAAAGAATAGGAATTAACAACTGCTCATGTTTCTACACAAGTCACTTAATCATATGAGTTTCGAATAGGAATGGACACTTATCATGTAAAGTAATACTTCTCCAAACACATGCATAATCATTTAATCTCTCCCCCTTTTTGTCATAACAACAAAGGCGCTAATAATGTTATATACAATTCGGCTCATTTTCTCACATTCTAACATCTCTCCATATTTGACATACTTAGGTGAACAGAAAAGATGTGCAATAAACCTTGTGCACTGACAGTGCGAGTTGGCCTAGTTGTAATGGGGCTAGGTAGGACCAACCTAGCCTAGTGCAAAGCTGGGCCAACCTTACTCAATGCTAGGCATGTTTTGCATGGGATTAGGTGGGACGGTACTCGACTAGGTTGGTCTAACCCACACCATGCTGTCGTGGCACTAATGCAGTGTTGAACTACCTTTATAATTGCCACGTGGTAGTCACTGGTAGGCCCAACTAAAGGCTACACAATCTCCCTTTTTAATCCAATATGCAATTTTTGTTTTACTTTGGCTCTGACTTTGACTGCCCATTTCACTCTTATCTAGTGTCCCAGTGGCCCAATTTTAGAACCCTAAAAACTCGAACTTTCTAGAACTTTGGTCCAATTTTTGAAGAAAAAAGGGAAAATTACATAAACAATCCTTGAACTTTAGTCTAATGTGCAACGTGGTCCCTAAATTTTTAATTTATTCAATGTAGTTCCTGAAGTTTAATCCAATATATAATGTAGTTCCTGAACTTTTAATTTATTCAATGCCATCCCTAAACTATAGGTATATGTTCAATTTAGTCCTTAAATTATATGAAAATATTCAATATAGTCTTTCCATTAATTCAAGTTTAGAGACTACATTATACATTTTCATATAGTTCAATGACTAATACATTGAACGTATACCAAAAGTCTATAAAGCATATTGAACAAGTCAAAAGTTTAGGGACCACATTGAATATTAGTCTTAAATTTAGGGACTATATTAAACAAATTAAAAGTTCATCGACTAAATTGTATATTAGGTCAAAGTTCAAAGACTATTTGTGTCATTATCCCAAAAAAATGACATCATGGATTTCTACAAATCGAGTTAAAGAGATGATTTGTGAAGAAAAGTCACAATACCTTTCTTGAGAAAACCCCCATTGAAGTAATTCTTAGGGCTTTCAAAAGCTCGTGACCAAAATTACGTAATCTCAATCCCAATACGCAAAGATCATGATTTTTTCGACCCCGTTGAGACCGGACAGACACGATTGAATGCCACTACATCCAGACCCGGCCATCCAATTTGGCAAAAATTGGGCGTCACTGGAGAGCCCTCGCAGAGCTCGACTCAATTGTGTCCTTCCAGGGAAATTCTGATAAGGTTGACTTTTGACCAAATTTTATCAAAGCCGCAGTCAAAAAATTAGGTGTATACGTAGGAGACGCCACTAATGCAACTTTATGTCACTTCTCACGTAGTTTCGCGTTGGGAAGACCAGAGGTAGAGTTGACTTTTGAAACAGAGAAAAGGAAATACACCCCGTAGAGGATGTAAGTTGTCGACGAGTCTTCACAATCGAGGAAGAAGAATAAAAATTTACAGAAACGGTTTTCTATTCTTCAGGCTTCATTTTTTTTTTCTGTGAAGCACGAGTGACCTATGAGACCTACCTATGAGCTGACGCTTGGTAAATTGGCCGCGAATGCTGCGTCGGTTTCCATGGGCGCCAATCGATTGAGCCTAGAGTCCAAAAGCGTACTGCTCTCTCGTGTTCTGATTGCTTTGGCCTTTTGTTCTCCATTCATAGCACTGCAAAAAGCTACGTCAGGTCTCCGATATTGAACGTGTTGCCACGTAAGGGCACACTATAATTCAAACCTAATGTATTTATTTTTTTTTTATATGTCCTTTCGACGGTGGGATGTCTAACTCGTCTCGTTCATTGCGAGAGATGGATTTCCTCTTGTGCCCATTTGACTTTACAGTGTTTGTCTCGTCGTCTCTCTTTGTTCTGAGAAAGTTTTTTTTTTTTTGGTAAAGGTAATTGTTCTGAGAAAGTTGGACATTCATATACCAAAAAAATGGGTGTTGGCTAGTATAAATCCCTTCTCCGCTTCCTAACCTTTCAAATACATCCGAGTAATATTACCACATGATTTAGCGAGTTTTTGTGGCTTGAAATAAGCCTGAATCGATGTGGAATTCAAAGGCAAAAGAGATCAGAGGACCCCAACACGAGAAAAAACATGCAAATGCGCCCGGGAGCAAAATCGAGGTTCGGAGGATCGTTCCCGAACGCCTCAGCAAATAGCGTGGGCATCGTACTTTAGGTGAGCTATGGGTGTGTGGCAATGGCTCCAGCCTTTTCGCCCCGCCAAGGCGAAGAGGAAACGCAAAAAAACAACATAGCAGCAAACAAAAGAACGAGAAATCAGAGTAAGACTTGATTGAAAGTTTGTCGGTAAAAAGAAAATTACCAATCGTTTGATATATAAAATGACTTGATTATTTTTCTGAAACTAATCGAATATCAAATTCACCACAAAATGTAGCCTTGGAGGTAGAAGTGACGAGGAACGGATAAGTTGCGACAAGAATAATGATAAACAATAAACTGATTTTTATTTGTACTATTACCGCAAAAAATCTCAAATCGGTTTTTTACTTCTACTACATTTACTCCCAAACTAATTTTCATCTCATGAAAAACCCTAAACTAATACATCAATACTGCATTTACTCCAAATTAATTTTCATGTCACAAAAAATCTTAAACTGGTATATTTACCCCAAATTATGATATTTTTGTGACACGAAAATTATTTTTGGATAAATATGGTATGGCTATGCCGGTTTGGGATTTTTTATGGTATTAATCCTGTTTATTTTGTAAACAACAACAAGTTTAAATTTTAAAGTAATTAAATTGAAGGAAACCACACAAATAAACTAACTATCATGCACGATTTAGTCAATTTAGTGAAACTTGAGTAGATTTAGTACATGGGAAATAGCCTAGCCATGAGAATATAGTAAAACGAGATATTAGTGTTTTATAGTTTATTAAAAATAGAGTTAATATCACGCAAAATCTTAAATTCATACACTTGTGATAATTTTATCCTGAACTAATTTTTTGACCATGAAAAGCTCCAAACTGGTACAACTATGATAATTTTACCTTGAACTAATTTTTTTTTGGTAAGGTACCCTGAACTAATTTTTGGGTCAACAAAAACCTTAAACTAATACACCTGTGATAATTTTACCCCAAACTAATTTTTGACTACCAAAATCCTAAATTAGTACACTTGTGATAAATTTACCTTCCGTCAAATTGAATTAATATTATGAAAAACCAAAAATTTGTAAACTTATGATAAACAAAGGGGTAAAACCCCGAATTGGTACACCCGTCAACTATCACGTGTCATCAAACTCAGTAATTTGACAGTAAAATTTAACGAACACTAACAGAGGGTAAATTTTTCACAGGTATACCGGTTTAGAGTTTTTGACGGTCAAAAAATTAGTTTAGAGTAAAATTATCACAGGTGTACTAGTTTGGAATTTTTTATGGTAAAAAATTAGTCTATGGTAAAATTGTCAAAAGTGTATCAGTTTGGGCTTTTTGTGGTCAAAAAATTAGTTTTAGTTAAATTTATCATATGTGTACCAGTTTGAGGTTTTTCATGGTATTAACCCTTAAAAACACATTATGATGCATTTATTTTGTGAAAAATAAATGATTTAAAAAATATTTTCCTGAAAATGATAGCTTATATTGTTTACAAAAATGAATGAATAAAAAATTATTTTTATCATTCATGAAAATATTTAAACATAAATTGTTATTGGTAATGAAAATATTTTTCATTGAATATTTATTTCAAGTGAAATAAGCGATCATTTTTTTTTCAAATCATATATTTTTCACGAAAACAAATGGAGTCTTAGCGTCATGTCATGTATTAGTGTGATTGTGTGACTCCATGTTATCTTTTCATCACTAGTTGCAATATATTAGACTATTTTATCAATCCAAACAATATTTTTTATTCTCACAAATGTCAAATCCATTCACAAATTTATATAACTCAAACCTTTGTGCCTCCTTAATTACTCGAAATGCTCTCTAACGTTCTTAAAATATCAAAAAATAAACTACACATAGTTTGCAAAAATTAATTGATGATTTTAGTATATGTTTGTGAATTTTCTAAAAATTTACAACCATTATGACTGCTGCCACTTTACGCATCCACGACTACTAGAGCGCAACAGCTCTTGCGACTACGACGGCAATTTAAAATCTTGAGCACAACGCCGAATACTTTCCACACATTGACGTGCATATCAAGGCCAACCTTAAAGATGGATGCCATGTGTTTGTTGGATTGGTCGTCAGTCGTCAAAACTGCAAGAAAAAGTCCAGTTTTCATAAAAAAAAATCAACTTCCCTTATTAAAACGAAAATCCATCACATTATTATCGGTAGGCTCTATTTATTTCGTAAAAAATAAATGATTTGAATAGTATTTTCTTTAAAAAAAATACTTGTATTGCTTGAAATAATTAGTAAATGAAAAATATTTAAATCATCGACAATGGATGATAAAAATACTTGGCTTAATACCACGAAAAATCCTAAACTGATACATATGTGACAAATTTACTCCAAACTAATTTTTTGACCACGAAAAACCCAAAACTTGTATATTTGTGATAGTTTTATCCTAAACTAATTTTTTAACCAACAAAAATTCTAAGCTAGTACACCTGTGACAATTTTATCCCGAACTAATTTTTTTACTATCAAAAACACCAAATCGGTACACTTGTGAAAAATTTACCCTCTGTTAGTTTCCGTTAAATTTTACTATCAAATTGTTGAGTTTTATGACACGTGATAGTTGACAGGTATACCAGTTTGGTGTTTTACCCCTCTATTTGTTACAAGTTTACAAAGTTTTCGTTTTTCATGATATTAATCCAATTTAACGGAAGATAAATTTGTCATAAGTGTACCAATTTGGGATTTCTAGTTCGAGGTAAATTTGTGATGGGTGTACGAGTTTGGAATTTTTTATGGTCAAAAAATTAGTTCGGGGTAAATTTATCACATGCGTATCAGTTTGGGGTTTTTTGTACCAAAAAAATTAGTTCGGGATAAAATTATCACAAATGTACTAGTTTTAGGCTTTTTGTGGTATTAACTCAAAATATTTTTAGTTTATACATTTTTGTACACAATGCAAACAATCACATATTTTGCAAATTATTTATTTTTCGTGAGATGTACGCACTATCAAATCAATTTTCCGAGAGCATTTTCCTCTACAGTAGAGATGACAGAGGAATCCCAATGGCCAATTCCTTATGTCTCTTGTGCACGGACCAAATCACGAGAGTTAGCAAGGCACGATCTGAAATTTAGAGGGATCTTTTTCAACAGACGTAGAATCGAAGTTTGTCTGCGTAACTTCCGGCTTTTGTCTGCGCAACTTCCGGCTTTTCCAGGGAACTCTTTTGACACCACTCTATGGGGCCGATCTCTAAATAGTGTTTTAGACAGTCAATGAACTTCTGTAACTTGTAATGCAAACTGTAATTCTGAAGTCCTTTCAAGTACCAACCATCGACTTCATCTGTCTTTCCAACCACTGTATTCCTAGGAATTAATAAGTATGGATTCCAAATCATTTTGTTTACCCATAGTTCACGTAATCTATTTATTCTTAATTTCCACTTGTTTAACTGGACTTTGAAATAGTTTTGTAAAACCTTTTACGAATCATAAGAAGACATACACATGTACATATATGAATGTGTCATCGGAAAAGCAAAAGATCTTTTAAAATGTGATGGAACGAATTGAATCGACAAAGGATGTGAAGGAGCGATTAGTTAATCTTAGGCCGAAAAGTAAATGGTTGGAAATTAAAATGCAGGAAAAAAATTTACTAGAAATTATAGATAGTAGTGAATTTGCAAAGAACACTAGTCCTATTATTGATTAGGCAAACATTTACAAAGTATAGTGTGGACATTTACATCTATCATTAACGGTTAGTACAAAGTAGTTGTTGATTTTGAATCGACAATAACTTCCTAATCATATCTGTAGTTTTATTAAGTTCTAAATACTAGACACGATCTCCTATTTTTTTGATAATGATTACCTACAACAAGCTACAAATCTTGAGAATACTAGCATAGTCACTCAGCAGCCATGCGTTTGTATCGATCCACTATTTGTCTTGCACCAATGCGCAAAGGCTTCTATTCTAGTTCAGTAATTGCACTACTTCAATACTTGTTAATGACTTTGCCAATCAATTTCTTTTAAGTTTTGGTAAAGGTTCTTCTCGATAACTTCTACATAGGTATTGTTGATTTCCTTCATTGTCGACAAGCATGTACTTTCTTAAAAAAACAACAAGCACGTACTTCGTCGACTGTCTTATTCATTGATAAATTCTGTTTTAACCAAACTTTACTCAACCGATTGAGCCCACTACTCATAGATAATAAAGAGTTGATCATTTTTTACTGTCAACGATAATCTATTTTTCTCTAGTCCAATAAATCACGAAATTTTTTTAGATTGTCAGTTCTCTAGAAGAGAATGGTAGATTCTTTGTCGAGCATCAATATAAACACAGTAAATAGAAAATATGAACCAATGTAAGTAATGGTTATATAATTATCAATCTTCAAATGATAGTTGTCAAGAAAGCCCAGATAGTAATGGGCTCAAGTCCAAGTCTTTGGATGAGCCCATGAAATAAAACCCTTGGGTGATAATCCCTCAGCTAGGATGCACTGACACGCTATTTGAGCGTTGGAAGCGGTGTCCAACACGTGTCGCATGTCCGACACGCTCGAACACGCGGCTGACACGCTCGGACATGCGGTCAACGCACCGGACACGCCGACGACACGCTTGTCTTGCGCCGTGGGTCATGGGTCACGGAGGAGTTAGAGGAGTTGCAGGAAGGAGATGAGGACGGAGATGGGGACGACGAGCGGGGCCTCTTCGACGAGGTGGAGGCCGACGCCGCCGCCGCCGCTGACTTGCGGGAGCCGCCACCGACAGGGACGTTGCGGAGGGTGCCGCCCTAGGTCCTGTAGCGGCGGCGGGACTTGCAGAAGTGGCGGGGTTGGGAAAGGTTGTAGCAGCAGAACTTGTTGGTGGAGTTGCAACGCGGGCGGGGCAGGGCCTCTACCTGTGGCGATGGAGCGGATGGTGCAGGCTAGCTCCTCCCCCAACGGCGGCCGCGGAGACCTGAGGCCGAGCCGGCCTACGCTCGCGTGTGTCCGAAGGCATGTCTTCTCCAATTCTTCTTCACAGGCATTGAGGAGCGTGCAGAGAAAGAGTGTGAAAAGCAAAGGCTTTGGAGGAGGGAGAGAGAGAGAGAGAATGGGGTGGAGATACGAAGGAGAAGCCTAGAAGGCAACATTTGTACTTTCCTTTTTTTCAATTTCGATTATTTATTTTTAGTTTCTTAGCTAATATATTTATTTATACATAATTATTTTTTAAAAACGTATGTGTATAATTTTTTAGGGTAAATCTAGGATTTTTATTATTATTTATTTACTTATTTGAATCAAATTTAAAAATAATAATTTATTATGTATATATAAAAATATATATTTAATATACGTGTCCTAACGTGTCGAAATTCTCTATTTTTTGAGAAATAACGTGTCGCGTGTCGTGTTATGTCATGTCGTGTGTTGCGTGTCGCGTGTCGGTGCTACTTAGTCCCTTAGGAAGTCGTTTCGATAAACCTTGGATTCGCCAAACAACCAGAATTCCGACGCAACCTCGGAACATGGCCCCGGAAGCTCGCCTATAAATATCGAGGTCCTCCTCCCACCTAGGCACGCGCTGCTAGCCGATCCAATGATCTAACAAGCCACGCATCACATTTCGAATGATTGAAGGCATCCCTATTATTTTGAATTAACTCATTATCCCTTGCTGCCCTTCATCTCAACCACTGCGAGCCACGACCTACCGTTGGGCGACCTGAAGTTTGGGGTAGCTTGAGGTCAACAATGTCGAAGTTGGCTTGCAACCTCAAATCCAATGTCAGAGCCCCATACATAGATTGGGAAGGGAGGTAGAGACGGGCAGAGAGCGGGGTGGCCGTAATAGGGCTTCGCGATATGAATGGCAGCCTCGTGGGCTTGGATGGAGACGGTACTACATTATGGTATTGTGGGGTGGGGCGGTGATGTCGGAGGCGCAACACAATGTTGATCGTACAAGACGAGGAAGTTTTGACTATGTTGCATGTGGCCTCTATTCCAACGCAACGCTTGAGAGAGAGAGAGAGAGAGAGAGAGAGAGAGAGAGAGAGAGAGAGAGAGAGAATTTCTTCCTTGGACTTTGGTTGATCTCTAGTGCAGATTTTGAGAGTCCCATGTGAGCCCTCATCTTACAAATCAATAGTTGACATAGGTTTCGGTCCACTAAACTTAGGAAAGATTTGAGAGAGAGAGGATCTTCACTGTTAATTTTGTGAGTTCCATGTGAGCTCTCAAATCTGATTTGCGAGTCCTATAAAATCAATGTTGGTATCGACCCAGTCCACCAAACTTAAGTGAGATTGAGAGGGAGTCAATGAGGCCCAATGGAAAAGACCAACAAAGAAAGAAAGATGAAAAATGAGCAACAAATATGATCCATCTATTAGCTCTAGTGATGAGAGGTCAACATCAATTTAAAATGTAACCTAAGGTCTTAATCTTAAAGTATTTGAATCCACATGCATTTTCCATTTCCACCTGCCGCCCCTCTTTTCATCCCAGAAGTATCATTACCAATCTCTCTCTCACTCTCTCTCAGATGGCATGTTACATGTTCTGATGTTCAATGTTTCATAACTACCTGACGAACTAATTTACTGTTAAAGCAACGCAAAGATGTAATCATCAGTACACGCACAGGGATCACACATCAAGCACTCATACATTGCTTACCTCTGAAGCGAATCATCACTCGAAACTCTTATTGTTCGCATTTAAGTTTTCCTTTATATAAACACATTTCTAACCCAACTCATGATCAGATAAAAGCCAACACAGTTTGCTTTAACATGCGCCAAAATCTCCCACAATCATGAGAAGCAAAGCAACCTTCTTCTGGCTCTCTGCTTTCGCCATCGCTCTCTTCTCATTCCTCTATCATCTCATCCTGCGTTCATCTGTCCCTACTCCCGATCTCCATCCTATTGCTATCGGCAGTCAAATTGGATTTGAATTTCACGTGGAAGAGATTCTCTCCGTTAGGACCTCTCTGATTATGCCAAGACACCACAATCATCTTCTCACAAAGCCGGTCGAGTGTGATGGGAGTATATGGAAGTCAGAGGTCATAAACGATTATCGGGTGGGACTCGTATTAACAGTCGACTTGAAGGGCTGTGCGAATTTCAGCAGTGTGCAGAGGGCAGTGGATGCTGTTCCTGACTTTAGTCCCTCCAGGACACTCATTATACTGGATTCTGGTACTTACAGGTCACTGTCTTTCAGAACTCCTTGGCGCAGTTTTTTGTCTATAACCCACGGTTTAGCATGATACGATTAGCCGGCCATCCTTCTGTCAATGAATATGCACTCAAATGGGTTAAAGGTAGCCTCATAGGTCATGAACATTGCTCATCATGTATCATAAACCGAGGAGAAGATGATTGGCATTCTTGTAATTTAGGTCTCTCGTTTTCCTTTCACTTAGGATTGGTCGCAAACTTTCAGGATTGCACAAGTGTGCTCCTAAAACGGCAGGTTAAATTTGTAAGACTGCTCGATCATATATATTTAATGTCTCTGGTTGCAGGGAAAAGGTGGTGGTGAATGCTGCCAAGACAAACATAATATTGGAAGGTCAGGGTTATCTCAACACGGCCATTGCATGGAACGACACAGCAAATTCCACTGGTGGCACAATCTACAGTTCTTCCGTGGCCGTATACGCTCACAACTTCACAGCTTACAACATCAGTTTTCAGGTAGTTCCAACTCAACATTAGAACTTGACTTTCTATTTCTTTACACCGCTGTTGCAAAATGCAATTTCCAGAGGCAACGTTGAAATGTTGGTGCGTCTTCATTCCTTGTCTATGCAACTTACGATTATTTGGCAAACAAATTTTCGCCTGACACATATCACTGTCCTAATAATGCTAATGATCTTATTCCGCTTAAAGAGCTAATCAACCAATAATATACCTGTCCATCCTTTAACTCGATTACTTTCTACATTTTGTTTGTTTCTTGTGTGGGATTTGGTTTCTTGAAATTAAAGAATACAGCTCCATCGCCATTGCCCGGGGATGTAGGAGGCCAGGCCATTGCACTAAGAATAGCAGGGGACGAGGCCGCGTTTTTTGGGTGCGGATTTTATGGAGCACAAGACACGCTTCATGACGACGCCGGAAGACATTATTTTGGGGATTGTTTCATTGAGGGATCCATCGACTTCATCTTCGGAAATGCTAGATCTCTTTACGAGGTAGAACAAGAAGAAGCTTACATGAACACTTGCATTGTGTGTTTTAACCGACGAAAGCTTTTCATATCCTGAATAGTAGGATAAGGAATTATTTCTCTCAATCACATTAAGTGCAGTTAATTCTTGTCCCCAAATGAACATTCTTTTCCATTGTTAACCGCCGGTTAGCCAATTTTCCTATGATATATCAATACTCAAATCTATGGCAGGGATGCACCATTAACTCGATAGCAAAGGACGTGCCAGCGGGCATTAGTGGAGCCATCACAGCTCACGGGAGGGACTCAGCGAGTGAGCATACAGGTTTTTCGTTCGTGAATTGCAGGATCGGAGGGAGCGGCAGAGTGTGGCTGGGCCGGGCGTGGGGTGCGTATGCAACAGTGGTGTTCTCAAAGACTTACATGTCGGACATTGTTGATCCCGAGGGATGGAACGACTGGAGAGACCCCTCTAGAGACGAGTCCGTGGTTGATCCTCCCTTTTTCTTCGAATCTGTACAACGCTACTTCCACCTTATTTTTCGTTCTCTGGCCCTATCTAGAATAAACCGGCCTTATTACAATTTACTAGTGCAATTTCAGCTGTGCCGTCTAGGTTAATCTTGCTTCTTCTCCAATTGAAGATAATGTAGGTAAAGAGTACATGAGTTGGCTCTCATTTCATCAGATATGAAGGGTGAAAAACTAGTGTTTCAGAGAATTTCGAGTTCTTTGTAAAATAATTTGAACTAACGAGCTTTCATCGCAGGACGGTGTTCTTTGGGGAGTATGATTGCTGGGGACCTGGAGCGAACTATACAACGAGAGTTGAATACGGGAAGCTTCTAAAACCATCAGAAGCTGGCCTCTTCCTGGACATTTCCTACATTGATGGCCACGATTGGCTTCCTGAACATCACAGCTTTCTTGCACGAGCCATTTTGTAGCAAGCGAGGAGGCCCGACCACAGTATTTGGTTCTCTTGAGCTATGAGCTCAGACGGCCGAACATGCTGAACGATGCGTTCAATTTTTCATCATCTGGTCTTTGATCGATCAGAGAACAAGACAGGAGATGTTCTCGTCCAACCGTTATGCATAAGCATATATGCTGGACAGATGTCTCATTTTTATTTCTTCAAATGCTGAAATGGGCTCCTGATTTCCGTTTTCCATTCACATGTTTGAGTCAACTCGTGATAATAGGAAGGCATTTCGAACGAAATACCCAATTCAGCTCTTGAAGGAACAAATACGCCTCCTTGATATGAGAAATGCCACCCCTTCCATTCTACGCGAAAAACAAACGGAAAATTTCAGTCAAACTACTAAGCAGAAAATTGAGTATCGTAATTCCTTATTCAAGTTGTTCTCCATGTACGTACAAGTTGGTCAAAACCAAAAGATGTAGATATGACATCAAAACTATCCCCTCGTCTGACATTGAAGTTAGACGCAGACAGAACCATCCCATATGCTGGCAGATACAATTACAGTGATAGTTCCCACTTATGATTCACGTGATTCAGTCGGAAAATCATCTTTCCACCGAATAAAAATCACATCCTAAGGGCATTGTTGGTACAAACAGATACAAATTACCAACCTATATTGCCTAAACTAATAGGAATTCTGGAGCTGACACACAAAAGGAAAAATATAATACAATTACATACTTTACAATCACTGCTGTACTATATTACAACGAGAGGCAACTGCACAGGCTTCATTCTTCAACCATTATTGGCTTCTAAAACTGTCCAAAATGCTTCACTCAGCAGAGGTTGGGTAATCAGTGATCCCCAGCACTAAACTCTTTCAAGTTCGGTGGGCATTGATTAAGCGACACTAACCCAGGACGTCAAAATTCGGGAATAGGGATGTCGTATCCACTTGTAAGTTTTGCCTTGTCGCTCACTTCCTCGGAGACTCTGAACCATGACCCCTCCGTATTGAATCAACCCGATCTAGTCGAACTTCTCTCCATGACGGTGAATTAGTGGATTTCAGTAATAATCCCAGTGCTGAAAAGCATGTTGCTCTAACAACTGCATCTGAAGACCGACTCATCTTTCCCACCAACATTGAAAACACCTTGAACAAGATAACGACAATATTAATGCATGTTCCTTTCTGCTTGACATTCTAATAGTTGATATTGAATGATGGACAACCTGAGTATAATATACTGTTAAAGTGTGCTGATCATCTGAAAGTGACAGAAGGCTGCAGGCAAAATAAATAGCATTTGCCTGGATAATGGGCCAAGGCGCATCAAAAGCCTGCAGCATCAGCAAGAAAGAAACTCAATTACTTGTTTTTCCCCCGATTGGGAAGCATGTCATACATACTTGAGTGCACCTGAATGAATCCATCTGCATGTACAACTACTAAGGCACCTGCGCTAGGGAAGGATCCAGAACTCCGATGGTGGGGCTGCCAAGTTTTCGTGCTAGTTTAATAATGTTAAGTGTTTTTTCTCCATAAATTTATGCATTTTACATTAACCTAGATTTTGAGATGGTATTTAAAAAATGTAACTTATTTCACCAAATAGAAAAATCTATGTTAAATATAATAGTCTGTACTAGAAAACCATTTAGTAATGCAGTCCTAGAACCAATGCACACATAAGGCGCCAGATAGGGGTGATCAATTCCCACCCTGGAACCTAAAGCTTACCCGGTCAGGGTCGGTTCCCAATTTGTGGAACCGGAAACCAACCCTGCTGACCATGGAACTAGGCTGGACTGGACTGGCTGGTTACAGGGTCATCCCAGGAACCTGCCTTTGTTTTGTTTTTTTTGCCCGATGACATTCACCTTAAGATGGAGTAGTTCATATATTACTGAAACATAAAAGGTGGTTAATGGTGGCAAATGCTATTTTAACTGCTTTGCTGAGCAACACACTCACCATATAGAGCCTACGAATTAAACAGAGCCAATGACAAGTGAGAAAGTAGTTTCTTCGTTTTATAAAAGTAGTCTTTTTGAGTTTATTTATTCAAATTATAATAGTGCTGATTTAAGATGGCCGACTCAATATTTCATTATTTCTTTTGGGTGGTGGGCAACAGCTCAAATCATCTCTAAAAGGTCAACAATTCCTGAATGAGCTTCTCTCACAGTAGAAGGCCAACCAGGCTTGGTCCCCTAGATCCATCCTTCCTTTCGCATGGAATGTGCATGCATGCAGGTGCACGTTTTCATGCGAGATTATATCTTCATGCAAGATACAATACAGAATTGGGAGTACATCAAAGTGTATGTAGTAGTGAAATATGGGATCGCAAAGTCTGCACAAAGGGACAGGCAGCCCTATGCTAGTACTAAGATCTGTCAAGTGGAGACAATGGCACAGCCTTCTTAAGATACTTTTAACACCGAAAGGTACATATTAATGCAAACCTGCATTGTTGAAGCCATATATGTATCAACTCTGGAGGAAAGATGTTGAGTGAATTGTTTTGCAAGGTTTCTCACAAAGTCCTCGTAGTCACTTCTGAAAGAAGACAAGTCAGTCAGAAGCCTTTTCTCCTATGCTGGAGGTTTCACATTCAATTAAATTCCACAAAGATGAGCATCTTTATTCTAGTGATTACCGGTGGCCAGAATTAAAGTTTTGCACATTGAATGGCACAGAAAATCCCTCGAATTCAAATAACGGGGCAACTCGCTTCAGAGTACTCTGTAAATTAAGCAACATGAGGTCAAAAAGTTTCTCTGAGATAGCTCCATTGAAACTACAGAAGATAAGAAAACTACCCGACAAGCCTGTCTGATGCCATGATTATCATCGTACAAATGAAAAACCAAGCGAGGGAGCACAGCATGTACCTAGTACACCAGATGACAATTACCATTAAAATCATTGTTAGCTCAAGTCAAGTCCAATTTGACTGCCTGCTGTACACACTGCCTGTCATGCACCAATTTCAGTTGTGATCTCATGTTGGAATACTAACTCTTGAAAAAAAAACACATGGTGGTCACATCCTTAATATAGTCCTTGAATCTAGACACAAATGGTAAAACATCCACAAAGAAAAGCTTCGATAGTTGCTCAAGCATCTCGCTACATGAAAAGCTACATGGCAGAAGAAAACAGCCACTGATTGCTTCTCAAGTTATAGAATGAGAACCTATGTCCACCTAGATATTAATAAAAGTGGGTAAAGCTAGCATCTGGTTGCATTACAAGACTCAATCGCATCTGAGTTTTATCAACTAAAATTCTTTCTATTATCACTCCACATATTCTATTTCATTAATAAATACACGATTGATAAATTTAAAATTTACAAACTCTTATTGAAAAGGTTGCAATTATAATTTAAAACCATCATGGATAGCCATAGAAAGTAGTTTTATGTGCTGACGATTGAGGAAGTATTATCCATTATATTAATTTAATGTATAATGTGATCTTAGGAGGTAGAAAGTATTTTTGGCAAAAAAAGGAGCACCTTGTTGCTTAATCTATGACTCACATGCATAATGCAAGTGAATACTGTATCAATATTCTAAACAACTTAAAGGATCAGACATTAAGGTAACATATTTCATACAAATAATTTCACTTCTAACATCTAAACAATTTTGGATCATATTTATACGGGAAAATCATGAGAGCATTTGAGTAGAAAGGATGATTCATTAATGGAAGAAATTTGCTAAGTTTCTTTGATTGAGTGCTTGACAACTTTTCCCTATTAATATCTGATTTAACAGATTTTCATAATAGCGTCTTTAGGAAAGAGAAGACGGAATCCCATAAAAAAATTGGGAACTTCTCTTTCCGGCATGCAAGAGATTCTAGATAGAACTCAGACGAAGATAAAGAAAATTTTGCATGCATTAAAATTAAAATTAAAATACAATTAGAAGATTGATTCTATTAGTTTAAAAAACCTTAAGACATTTATATAGGATCACAAACTCCACTTACTCTTATTTCATCAGTTTGTGATGATTCTTTTCCTCAATAGCCATTGTTAAGAGAATAAGTATTATGTGTTATAAGTATTGTGTCCCACATTGCAAGTCTACTAAACCTTTGCAGCATTGTATAGTGATATACAGATGGCTGTTGACTCAGGTTGGGTACACCGCAATACTTCTCTCTCTCTAATTGGTATCAGAGCAGGTTTCATAAAATAACATTGTACTGAATGACTTATCCTTCTCTTCCGATCTTTTTTTGTTTTCCCTTTCTCTTTCTTTCCTTCTTTTATGGAGCAATAAATCCGACCATGCGATTGGCTGTCTCAAAGAGGATTTCGAGACCCAATCAAATTGGGAAATTCCACTCAAGGAAAGGGTCTAGTGAACCTGAGTAGTCTCCCAGGAAAAAGGCGATTTCCGGCAAAACCTACCAGCTGGCCAAGTGAGGGTGACTACCTCAAGCATCCAGTTAAATTTGGAAATTCCTTGTGCTTATATAAATATCTGATTAGTTTATTTGGATGATATGACTACTGGAAAGTAAATCTGCTGCTCCCTCATCTACTATGGGATCCCTAGGTGAAATGACTGCCAATCTGGTCAGTTGTTTTTTTTTCTGTTGAATGGCACAAATTACTCGACATGGCTACTGTTAGTTGAGGTGAACAACACAGGTATGGAGGAGGCTTACCTCACAGAAGTCCAAAAACCGATTCACAAGTTTGGATACAGGCTGATGCTAGGTTGTATGGTCAGATCATAAGTTCCATAAATTCTATTATACCATTGGTTAATCATATGAAGACAGTTAAAGAATTGTGGTAACAGCAAGAGAAATTGTACTCAGCACAGAAAGACTTGTCCTAGTTCACAAGTCAAGCTATGTATGGGTCAGCGCGAAAAGATCACTGTATCACATTATTGTGCAGATTTTAAGGTATATGAGGCATGGAATATATTGATGCCAATTTGTAATGACCCGAAGAAGATGAAATATCAAAGAGAGAAATTGGCAGTAATGGCATTTCTATCTGGACTAGGAACGAGTTTTCCATGGTAAGGTCACAGTTCTTATCTGATGTTCACATTGGCTCTCTCTTGCAGAAGCTCATCAACGTGTTGTCCAGGGTGCAATTGAACTCTCATTAGACGGGGGACAGAGTGATACCTCAGCTTGGCAAGTCAGACCTCTCGTAGTTTTAGGGGACAGGGACAGTGCAGGCAGACATGGTGGACGTGGAGTTCAGGATAAGAGGGAGGGGAAAAGTTACTTGCTTTCACTGTGGTCAGAAGGGACATACCAGTGCACTTGCTGGAAATTACATGGCAGCCACTAATCAGGTTTGTCAATATTACTTCTAATAGTGATGTACCCGGATGAATTCAACTACCCTCAGAATGGGAAAGACTATCAGGCCGATGGATGAGAGTCAGCATAGTTACGGAGTTTCAGGTTTCAAAGTCACCATCTTCATCCACTGCTGCTCTAGTACAGACAGGTAAATCCACTGCTCAGCTTTCCTCCTCCAATCGCAAATGGGTCATTGACTCAGGAGCATCAGACCAAATGACAGGCTTACAAGTATTCTATTTTGTCTGGTCTTACTTTGCCATCTAAATTTTCCTGTCTCTTGCCAATGGCTCATTGGCTATAGTCAAAGTCCGTGTTGTATCTTCCAAATTTTCCATATAATTTGGTGACAGTCAGTAAACTCTCTTGTGATTACAACTGCTGTGTCTCATTCTGTCCTGGTTATTGGGAATTTCACAATCTCACGATGAAGAAGGTTATTGGTAGAAGACGTGAATCTGGAGGCCTTCATCTGCTTGATGATGAGATGCCTTTCATATTCTCCAGAACTTCTATTTCTCCTTTACAGATTCATTGTAGATTGGGCCATCCATCTTGTTCCAGTCTGAAGAAATGTCTAGCTCGGAGTCCATGTCTGTCTTATATTATGAGTCACATCAATATGCAAAGCATCATCGTGGTTGGAGACAATCAATGTAAGAAGAAATGCAGGTTCTCGAACATAATCTGACATGGGACCTTGTTTCTTTACCTACAGGTAAACGTGCCACTTGATGCAAGTGGGTGTTTCCTGTTAAGCTCAATTCTGATGGATCTCATCCCGGTTGAAAGCTTGATTAACAGCAAAGGGATATGCACAGGTTTATGGTGCTGACTACTGTACTACATTAATACTATTTCACCCGTTGCTAACTTTGCGTTTATCAGGTTGTTCGTTTCTCTTGCAGCCACTCATCAGTGGCCATTGATTGGATGTGAAGAATGCTTGCATGGTGCTCTGCAAGAAGAGGTGTAAATGGAGCAACCACCTGGGTCTATCGCTCAGGGGGAGTTTGGCCTTGTGTGCAAATTAAAATAATTAACACATGGAGACAGTCTCCAAGAGCGTGTCTGGCAAGTTCAGTGAAGTAGTTACTAAATTTGGTCTCACTCATCACAGTGATCATTCTGTCTACTTCAGAAACTCTAGGATGGGGAGTCTAATTCTTCTTGTGTATGTGGATGATATAGTGATAAAGGCAGTGACTCCACAGGAACATTGGCTCTGAAGCATTTTCTTCAAGAGTACTTTCACACCAAAGATCTACGAAAGCTGAAGTCTTCCCTTGGTATTGAGGCAGCAAGTTACAATTCTGGCTCAAAGAAAGTATGAACTGGACTTATGAGCTGGGACAGGTGCTTAGGGGCTAAATCGGCACATGCTCCTAAGGATCCTAGTGGAAATTTTTAGCTGAAGATGGAGAGCATTTTGAGCATCCGGACAGATATAGATGGGCAGTTGGGAAGCTAAGTATCCTGTTGTGACCAGATCAGACATTGCCTTTCCAGTCAGAACAGTAAGTCAGTTCATGTCATCTCCTTGGGTTCCTCGTTGGATCGCAGTTGTCTGAATTTTGTAATTTTTAAGAAAGGCACCTGGTAGAGGTGACTAGGACCATGATAATATACATACCACGGTGACGGGTTTCTCTTATGCAGATTGGGCAGGATATCCTTTTGACGGGAACTCTACTACCGGTTATAGTGTGTTTGTTGCAGGCAATCTGGTTTTGTGGAAGAGTAAGAAACAGCCTGTGGTGTTGAGATCTAAAGCAGAATCAGAATATAGAGCAATGGGCCAGATTACATGTGAATTAATGCAGATTATCAGATTCTTAAGGAGCTTGAATCAAGGTGATTTAGCTGATGAAGTTGTGCTTTGATAATCAGGCTGCTATATTGCATCAAATCCTATGTTTCATAAGTGCACTAAGCATATGAAGGTTGACTACCATTTTGGGTGAGAAAAGCTTCAGCGAGGGCTAATAGCTCCTAGATATATTAGAACAACTGAACAACTCGCTGACATGATTACAACCCTTTCATGATTTAGGATGGATATCATTTGTAACAAGCTGGGTATGCGTGATGTTTCTGCTCCAGCTTGATGGGGTGTTAAGAGAGTAAGTGTAATGCGGTACTGTAATGTAGCACTGTACAGTAATGTAGAAATGGCTGGTGATTCATGTTGGGTACACCACATTGCTTACATCTCTCTCTCTCCCTCCCTCCCTCCCTCTCTCTCTCTCGCTCTCACATAAAGCCATGAAGTATGCCAAATAAATAAGCTTTAGATGGAAGAAAATATTTGCACATGATAGAATATTACGAAACATCTTCAATTTCTGTGCATCTCATGTCTTGTTCTAGATCTGAAAGGTAATAATAACTATTAGAATGACAGCCAAGGCAATGTTTTGCTGATAAAAGCCTAATGTCAAGACTAAATATTTCCATGCCTTGAAGTTGCTGAAAGCCTTGAAGGTGCTATACAAACAATGAGGCATATAAATTGAGGATAAGTACGCTTAGTAATCTAGATGCAAATTACGAAGTAAGATACATGTTAGTAAGAATCAATCAATTCCAACTAAATATACTATTTCACTCAAGGGACCAAACAATTGACATTTTTCATAAACTTATCTGTGAGACTGAATATATCATAATAATTAAAAATAAAATGAGGCACCTATAAAGCAAGATTTAACCTGTTCGACAAATGCCTCACGTTGTGGTCCAACTGCATAGTTGCTTAGAGCTCCAAATGCAGCAAAAGCATCAGCTCTCATCTTCACATCCATGGAAATCTGTTGCACACGGTAATATCAATCAATCTTGTCAGCTACTAAATTCCCATTCAGAGACATGCAGCGCTCACAAGATCAGAAGCATTTTGACTGATAACAGAAAGCAGACAAATTCTTTTGCTAGTATTAATTTCAATGGGGCCTTGCAGTTACGGAACTAACTTTAGATAGGAAGAAACCTAAAAAAAGAATTCACCTTCTCAGTCTCGGCTGAACAAAATAAAAAAAACCTTGATCCCAAAAAGGAAAAGCACTTTAAATGTCGATGCAGCCCACAAGATTGAAAAAATTGCCGTTTGCCGTAATCTTTCCATAATAGTCGAATTTTGGTAATGATGGATGTCGCATCAATCCATGTCTAAAATAAGAGTGCTAAACGGATTGTCTTACCATTGGGATTTTCAACTATTCGGATTTTATTAAATTTCCATTTCCTTCTCCTATTTTAAGCAAATATTCTGTTTTGCTTTCATGGAGGTTTTACATTTTAATTATGTTTTCCATTCGGAGTTCCTATTTCAACAAATGTGATCCTTAGAAGAGTCCATATACAACATGCATAGTCGGCCACAAAAATTAGGTGTTACAAAGAAGGGGACAAGTGGCAAGCATGTGGAGAGCGGTTTATGGAGATTGGAGAAATTGGAGGGGCAATTATGGCATGGTTGACTAGAAAATTGATCCCATATGCAGATTCATGGACCATAAAAGGAAACGTCAGATACATCACACAAAGTACAACCAGTTATCTTCAATATCTCTACATTTTCTGGTAGTTTCAACTTTTCAGCAATGCAATCCCTTGTTCCAATCCTTACCAAAAAAAAAAAAAATCCCCTTGTTCCAGTCTCATCCCTCATGGGTGTCCTTTCAGTTCATAGTTTCAGTGTTTATTTGAAGCAATATTAATTCTATTCCCAGTTCTATTATTCATTTCCAGCAGTCTATTTTTTTTTCTCTGCACTTAAGAGTCATAGCCATGTAGCAATATGTGCGTGGGTGAGGACATGGGAGCAATATCAGTTGATCCTGATCTGAATCACCAGATCGCCTCTACGCGTAATTCGTGTGACAACATTATGCAATGCCATATAAAAATTGTTAAAATGACACAGTGCTTGATTTATAAAGATTTACACGCATGGTACGATTACAAAGATGATTAGTGGAGATTTTATTTTTCAATTTATATGATCACAAGAAAGTTATGAACCTACAATAGTAAAGTGTAGCTAGAGAGTCAATAGTAACTGAGCACGCATAATATTAACACAAAGAGACTACATAAAGATGTTCAAACGATAGACTTAAAAAAAATGAACAGAGGACACATTTTCCACTTGCGTGAGTCAAAATCTACTCTCCACAAAATGCCCCAGAACATAATTTTTTTTTCAGTCGAATGCCTCAAAAAATACTTCACTTTACTATTTTTTCTCTTTTCTCACGTAATATAGGATAATATAATGTGGATTAGGACTCATATGAACAGATACAATAAGGATTCAAGACAAGAACTGACTATTAGAAGATCCTTAGTAAGAAGAAATAATAGCACCTGTAGATTACGAAGCCGCATCGAAAGATTAAGCAAAATGGGCTCCACAGCTTCATTTCGGGCTGAATTCAGAATCTGAGGATGAAACAAAAAAATCAGGAAGGAAATATTTCACTGTACAATATCATTATTTGAATGCATGAAAGAGAGAGAGAGAGAGAGAGAGAGAGAGTGCAACCAACCGTTAGTAAGCA
The DNA here is from genome assembly GCA_031216285.1 of Syzygium syzygioides. Lineage (NCBI taxonomy): Eukaryota > Viridiplantae > Streptophyta > Magnoliopsida > Myrtales > Myrtaceae > Syzygium > Syzygium syzygioides. Next base: position 31,593,931 of record CM062252.1, on the reverse strand, counting down.
TGAGACTGCAGTTAATTGCACTGATTCATCTGTGTCATCAAGTAAAGCCAAAATTACACCAAGAACCTGAGCTGTGTACTGAACGATGTGGACAGAAGGAATCTGCAAAATCACGACCAAGTAAAGCTTCAATATAAAAGAAACATAAGGTAGAGAACAAGGTTCTTCTCAGATTCCTAGACTCTCATGCATATAAAAAATGTAAAGAGAAATGTAGTCTATTGATCAAGAGGCAACACCTGCACTAGCCCTCTCAGGCAAAGGCGTCTAACAGTCGGAGACTCATCTGAGACATGCCTGCACATTGCTTCAACCATTTGCTCCAAAACTGAATCAAACCCACCACTGCATATCAAAAAATTATTTGGAAAATGAACAAATGAGGTAAGTGAATGCCAAGACAAAGAGAAAGCCTTGTAAGATCAGTTTGTAACAAATTAATGGGCCTCCAAAAGACGACAAGGATTGGGAGACGACAGAGATCATGTTGGTTCTCGATAAAACTAAATTTGATGTGCCTCTCCTAGAATCAACCAACCAGTACCTAGAGCTGGAAAAAAATTCTCTACGGATGACAAGCTAATCAGCCAATTAGCACTTCAACTGTCGCATAATATATATGAGTGATCCACTTAGGTTCATGCACTTAAATTCTTGGGTCATAAGTCCAAAATCATGATAGAAGCAAGAATTAGAGAATACATGAGTTTAGTCTTGGGCCCATTTATTTCGTGTATCTGTCATAATCAGTGGGCCCTCAAAAGCTTTCTGCAAATAAACAAACTATCAATCTACGTCTTTGAGCTATATATCCTCGTCTAGTCCTCTCATTGAGAAAATGGAACTTTCAGTCATGCAGAGGGTTTGGATCCAAATTTACTACTGTTTCTAGACTAACCATGCCAAATCTTTAGGCGATATAACTGAAATTTTCTTCCATAAGGAATAATCTTTTATCCATGCAGAAGTAGTCATTAACCCGGATATGAGAAATGTATGATTGAGATGCAAGAACATATGTTCACTTTTAAAGATGGTCTAAGCCATTTCCAGACTACGTACATTTTCTCTATCCAGCATTATATGGGTGGTGGAGATCCTCCCACAAGCAAGAATGCAGAAATCTTTTATCCATGCAGAGGTAGTCTTTAACTCGGATATGAGGACTGTATGATCGAGATGCAGCAAACATTATTCACTTTTAAAGATGGTATAAACCATCTCCCCTCCAGACAACTAAGAGATTGCAAATATTTCCTCTATTCTGGCAGTATATGGGTGGTAGAGATCCTCCTATGACCAAGAATGGCCCTGACATGTTAGATTTCTTATTTGCTATTGCAATGACAAAAACTCTGTTACAGTCACACCAACTGTACTGTCCAGAAGGAAAAGAAGATTTTTTTCCCCTAAGGAAGCATTTAAAAAGTTGATAGAGATGGCGTGATCCACTGTATGCACCTGAACCTCTATGTGGAATAGTTACTGTTAAACAATCCAACCCAAGAGCTTACACTATTATGGAGAGAAGGATAGACGTATAAAAGGCTAGGTAAGTCCTGAAAACAAGCTAAGTGACATTAAATTTGGCACGTACTATATCCATGGTGCCGTCATCTCTCCGCATAAGATAGCATAATTAAGTGGGTCACCAGCTTATGACAATTTGAATGTTGACGGAACAAGGAAAATTATATTAAAAGGTAAGAGGTACCACACAAACAAAACAGAAATAAAGAAATAAACTATAATTTGAACATGTTAAATCAATTGGACAGTAATGTACAGGACATGTACATTATCCATTTTACAGCTTTTTTCAACCACAAGGCTATTTAAGGAGTCCATCAAAATTGAGATGTTCAAATTGGAATATGGATCTCTCTCTCTCTCCAAATACAGTATGGACTGCATAAAGTGCATACCTCAGAGTATGGGAAACCAAAACATGCCAAAAATTCGGCTTTTCAATTATCTTTACCAAATTATGTCCAAAAAAAAAAATTATCTTTACCAAAGAAAAAAGAATGCATACTAGTGTCTATGTAATCCACTAAATGTTCCAGCTTTGCCCATCCCTCACCTTATACTTACTAAATCACATTATCCGCATGTTTGAGTCCCAATATATTATAGATGAGACGTTAAAGTCCATAGTACGATGATGCAACATGTACCTGTAACGAATAAACTCGGATAATGCAGCTGCAGCAGCTTCTCTTTGGTATCTATGATTCCGATTCAAAGAGCTGCTCAAAATTACACATATACTTTGCACCTGTGAAGTTCAGAAACATCCTTAAATGTCAATTTGAGCATGAAAGCAATGGGACTGAAAATTTACTTCATTTATTTATGCCCTTTTTCTGTAACAAATGGGGACAGAAACTTTAGCATCCTTTAAGCAATTCAATCCACAAGTGATGGTAATAACTTTAACAAATCAAATGAGGGATGCTGAGTTGGAGGATTTTGAATTAATATTGATAAAGTACACAGAGATTAGCAAATCATACAGACAACTAATTTAGGAGGTGTATCACAAACTGTAGACTACACAGACATTGACTAACTCCTAAATGGAGCACTTGGAAAGAAAGTGGATAAAGTAGCTCACCCTAGAACTCAGCATGTTTGGTTAAGAACATTTAGAAAGGTCTGAACTGATAGACACTGTAGCATTAAATGTTCGTTTGTCAGCCCCGAAGAAAAGTACCTATGTCTAATTTTGTTTGGTATTCTTATTCTTTAGGCTGAAGCTACTTTAACAACATCTGCTATGATTTACCAAAGCAATTTGCGGACTGTGGACTACGACCAGTTGATAATACAAATCCACATAAAACCACCATTACAAGGGCTAACTTTTCACTGAGAAGAGACTTCTCAAAGTTTCTTGTTGGAACCAATAAACTCAATCTTTCGGGAGATGTCTCCCCTAAAATAACAAAAGAATTCATTAATCAAATTTGCAGAAATTCTCTCCAGTTCATCATCTTCGAAACCATTTATGCTTCATATCTTGGTGAGAATTCATTTCAATTCCAACTTTCCGTCCTTCCTCAATTCCGCTGCTGGATCTAGAACTCCAAGTTTTCAAGAAACACATTGTGCAGAAGGCACCTTCTTTATCTGCATTCACTTTATTAAAAACCACAACCAGTGATGAGAAGATTTCAGGTACTTTTTAGGCTAAAAGAGAGACTGAATGATTATTTGTCAAACTGGATATTCTGGAGCATTCCTTGATATTCTGGATGATTATTTTTCACATTCCACATCACAATTCTCAATCTGGTCTCAGTTGCTCCAGATGACAAATAGTAGTCGTTTATCATTCATGCCCACTTATAACACTAGATTGTTGATAAGTCAATGATCGACATGATATAGTCTACAAATTGTTAAGAAAGATGATTAAAGTTAAAGTATTGGTAATTCCTTCAAATCCAATGAGGAGGAAACATTTGCATATAATACGCAGACGGTACAAAGAACTGAGCAGATATTAAGTGAGGCTCACTTCTTTTGGTCTTTTTATGGATATGCTGCCTGCTAGATCTCCAATAAGATTAACCCACTTCTCATCTTCATTTTGCTCCCCATCCCTAGCCAAAATCTAGGAACAGAAGAATTATGTTTTCTCCCAGAAGCACATGTTAAATGAGAACTACATGTCAACAGCAAAATGGTTAATTTTTATACCTTTCCCATTTCAAGGTCTCCAACACATTCACAGAATGCCTGGAATGCAGCAAGAAGAGCCCTGCAAAAAAGATGGAAGATGTTCACTAGTTCATTTAATTTATATATTCTGAAAATGCATTAAAACACTCCTCACTCAAACCATATAGTAAGAATACTAAGGTTTTCGATGGCTACGATCCTGTGTTATTTTACCACTTACTGTAGTGGTTCATGCCGACCAGCACCAGCTAGGCCATGAGAAGTTCCCAATTGGATAATAAGTTCCGTGAGGACATGAGAATAGCTCTGTTCAACGGCTTTTCTTCCAACTTTGCCACCACCCCTGCAGTGGCGATGAGATATCAGAACGCTGCATACATTATCATGAAGGAAAAACCTGATGGTAGTAATAGGAACCTGAAAAATGCCGTAAGCGCAACAACAGCTGCTTGCAGAAACTCATTGTCTAAATGACCTTCCAAGCCACTGCTGGATATCTCCACTTTGATTAAATCATCCCTATTGCCAGGGCTCTGGTTGATAATAGATATGATGTGCTCAAGAAAACTATAAGCAAGTATGGTGTGCTGCGAAAATGCCTATAATAAAAGAGGAAAAAGAAAACATGACATTAAAACTCAGAGATGAAACAAGTAAGCCATTAATGCCAGGATACAAAAAAATAGAGCATGGAAATAATCATGCAAATGCCTGTTGCTTTAAGAAAAGAAATAAATTTACATTCAAAAGATAAAACAAAATTCCACAATATTTGTTAAAGTTTTTAAATATTAAATAACGCCTTCACCAATTAGATAATGCTTCTGGGTTGGAAATTATAACATGATAACAAAGTAGAAGGTCTGGAGTTCACATCTTCAAGCCCCTATTTGCCTCTTCATTTATATATTTCCACACTAAACTCTTGGGCATATGTGTAGGGGGAACGTCCGAGTGTTTTACCACACTTTAACCAACCTAAGCCTTTATATTGGACATTTATAACAATGTCTATCATAAGATTCCCTATAAAGGAGAGAGTAATCCTCTCGATGACAAAGAACAAACTCCCGAAGGCAGTTCATATTTGTTTGACACAATTTCCTAATCTGATTAACAGGAGGACGCAAGTAATAAGGCCCCGCATAAAGTCACGTCTTAGCAAATAAAAAGATCAGTCCGATTAATAAAATAATTAAAAGCTGATAGAACTAGTAGACCTCAGCATATAGAATACCTTACCTCTGTTTTTCCCAAAGGGAATATAGCTTATGAAAGTATTCAATCGTTTTTCCCCTTAAAATGAAATGTCATTATTTATGCATGGAGTACCAGGTTGTTCTCCCACAAACAAATTTCTGTTCTCCGGATTTTATTTCATTAGGAAAAAGTCATTACTCTTTGTCAAAAGATGAAACCTAGTATTTATCTCTTAATATTAATATGAGTACATTAGAACACAGTTTGGCCCTTGGACTCACCCTCCAAGGACTGACTTGGTAAGAAAGGTATGGCATATACACCATATGATGTAGACGTCCTACGATTTCACTGTCAGAAAAGGTTCTGCCCCCAACAACCCACAACACAATGACTATCATATTGAAAAAAAACCATAAAAGATGCATTCAATATGGATAAGGTAATGATTCGTATAACAAAAAAATTGTAGCTCACATAAAAAGCATCCTGCATTGGCCAACCACCACGTAACCTTGATATATCCTTCGTGACTATGTCCCTCCCAGCAGCAGCCAATACTTCATTAAAAACAGCCTTCGAACTAGTATTTTCAGCAAGAGAACAGATCTTTGGACAGTTAAGGGTGCTCTGTCGAGGACACCAAGTGACAAAGGACAGCACATACGATACTGAAATTAAAGATATAGCTATGTCTCATCACCATCTAATTATACTGCCTACAAATAGCAAAAGATACGGCACTGAGTGTTTCCAGGCGTAACTGCTTCTCAGCTACATGATTTGCAGCAGACAGCAACGACTGGGTTGTCCTGCATATGTGAATCACAAAGTATAACTGCCTAGATGATCTATGTTAAAAGAAAATACTCACACATTTTCCTTCTCTTAGTGATTACCTCGAAACATCAGTATCATTCAGCTCAGCCCCCCTCTTAGAAACAAATTCAGTGACTGCCTGAATAGCCCCTTCGGCTGATTGCTTTATCTTATCACAAATAGCTGCTGTGCAACCATAAAGAGTAGACAGCAGCTACAATAATCATCAATAATAGTCTTAGTCCAATAATAATCAAGTACACTTTGGTAACATGAGTAATCATGAAAGATGAAATTTTTACCTCATCCTTTGTCAGTAACCCACAGACGGAGGAAACTATTCGATTGAACACCTCAGAGGGATCAATAGAAGCATCCTGTAGACAAATAAAACCAATATGAATACTTGAAATAACCGATTCACACTGGCTGATCCTCACCACTAATAACCAAAATTTTTCCCCAAGACAACCTCAAGTGGAGAAATATGGAATATGAAAAAACAAGTACATGAACAGGGGAGATCTGAATGGACTTACACTCCGTAGTATAGCTATGACATCCTCAAGGGATGATAAGGCGCTATAGGATGATTCCACATCCATGACACTAGCACTTACAGGCCGTGGAAGAGAGAGGGAGATACTGAAAAGCTGATCAAGAATCTGGGAGTGGAGATAATACATTGACAATATCACATTCAGTATAAAAGTAAAGAAGAATTCTTGATGGGACATGATCCACCCATACAAAGTTGTTGGTACTTGGTAATTGAAACCATGATATTTGTTGCAAGAGACCTTTTTTTGGGTTAATTACAGAAAATGGAGAATTGTTCGAACTAATTACTAACCTCAGCTGAAATCTTCCTGACTTCACATTCAGTGTCTGCACAACGTGGTAGATATACTATAACCCTATCTCCCAGCGATAACCCTTCACGACTTGGCAACACATATGCCGCTGGTGACAAGAACTAACAGATTAAGGTAAGTGAAAGATAAAACAAATTCAAGAAGTTGTAGCAATTAACAGTATTACTTGGTAAGCTAGAGAAATTGCCAAGCAGGCCACGGTCAATTTGTTTGCTATGAGTACAAGTTCCATGACAGCCCAGCGAACAATATCCAGTGGCACAAAGCAAGCGAAACTTGGTAAGCATCTTATATGCCGCAAGACAGCCTCTTTTTCTTTGATAGTCCACTGGGGAAGCAACGTATTTATCAATCTGTCTCAATATATGCAACAGCTGCTCAGCCCTACTTCTTCCATCTTCCCCACTAATTGAAACACAGAGTGGTTATTAGAAGAGCAAGACAAATTTTACTTGCAGACAAGTAGGGATTGAAGACAAAACCAACACAAACACTTCAACTAATATTTTAAACAGGAATAGTGACATTGTCACCATTGGTTTACCCTACAGCGGATTACATGCCACTGTCCAGAGATTAATTACTCATATTAGATGTATAGGCACAAAAACTAGCTAAAAAGATAGATGGGCATTGTGTAACAGAAACAGAAAAGGGAAAAAATGGAAGACATACAAAAGACGGATCAATATTCAAAAAATAAGAACTTCTGTATCAGCATACTTTTTGCTGGAACATATTGTAAAGCCCAGTCCCATTACAGTAGTTCAATACTATAACCAGTCTGTCAACACTTTCGTTTTTGTTGAATAGACTACTTGTCCATGGTCTATCTGAGCAGCCCTCATCTAAAATTTGTTAAAAGTAATACAAAGGCAGATTGAGAGTTTGTTTCCACATCCTAGCATGTGTTGCCAAGTGCTTTTCGTTGTCATCAGGGGGAGGCACCCTCCATTCATCGAGGTTTGTTACCATCTGCCGGCAAGCTTTTGTTTCTCACACTCTCCTCTCTCCATAGTCAAACTCTATCATTCATTCTCCACCATAAATAGCCCTAGCCACTATGTTATTATCCCTTATTTTTGGCCAGTCACTTCCATCAGTCTTCATTGAGCTATATTTTCGTCTTGTCCAATAAGCTCCATCACCTGTCATCCTCCATCAGTCATAGGGTCGGGCGTCACAATTAACCTTCGCGTTCAGTGCATCTTTTCAGTTGCCGGTGAATTTTATCACTGATCGTGCTCGTTGTTTGTCACAGCGGAGCTCTCTGTTGCCGTGGCTTTCATACTTTGGTCATTTGTAAGAGTCTTTCATTGTGTTAGTGTTTTTTCTCCAACACAGAACATACAGAAAAAGACGAGACAAAACACAAGAAAGAGTAGGTGTCCACTAGTATTGCGTTAGAATTATTTCTTTCTCTTCTGCGCTTTATCACTTAAATGTGGTTCTGGTGTGGTCACATCTTGTATCTGTGTAAGGTCCAGGCCATCCAGCTTACCCACTTGTCACCATCTTCATTCCAGTTTGATGTGGCCACATCTAGTATATTATAAGATCTGACTTACACGGTTACACCACACTTTTCCTTGAAGATTGAAAAGCTTTTTTCAATGATGTTTGATGTAAGTTACATGTCTTTATTATCCGTATTCAGTTGAGGGAGGGTGTTAAAGAATATCTTGCATCATCATATATATTTTGATGGGTAAACAGTGTAGGTAAGTAGGCAATAATGTGAAAATAGTAGGCAAGGGTTGCCTGTGTTGAATAAGGTAGTTCGGGATCAGTGTATTAGGTTTGATTCTGTCTCCATGCTCTATAAATGGAGCTACCTATGCAATATTTTTCTCAGTGAAGCAATTTATTACATAGCCCTTTTCATCTACCTCTCCCTGTCCCTCTCTTATGTCCCTAATATGACAGAAGATATGAAGACCTCACCACGTCCACAATTCTTGTTTGATACCACTCTGTGACGCAGCTTAGCACTATCAAGCCAAGAGAAGTCCACAAAATTCTCAGCCATTTCTTCCTTTTGGTCCAATGTCAGCACATGCCGGTCAGCATTCACATCTTCTTCTTCATATCCCCCGAATTAATATTACGTGCTCAAGAAGCTTTCCAACCAAAGAAAGCAACCTGATGAGGTTCAATTGCTTTCCATAGGGCTTTCTAAGGAAAAGCTATCCTACCGTGCGATTCAACTCCCCTGCCATCCCACAAAAAGATTTACAGAAAATGTTGAGTTTTTGAAACTATTCCAAAACACCACATCATCAGAGAAATGACAAATGCCTCTCCAATCCTTGCAATAAGAAAAAGTTTCAAAATCCATGCTTTTATAGCGCCATATGGCCACATTAGATGTCACCTCAGATGGAAATTCTATTTTCCTTACCAACATTAATAATTGTCAACACGAAAACACCCCAGCCCTCTCTAACTAACCTTCATGCCCTGAACTATGTGGTGTTCTTATATTTCTGTTTCTTACCAGAGTTTTCATGTTTCAGCTTAGTAGATAATGTTTTTAGAGGTTTGCATGTTCCACTGGAAAGAAGTAACTCGAACATGAATAGAGGCATTTTTAAACATGGTATCACCAAGGTACACAAAATCCATACCACCACCACCATTGTGTACCGGCTATATTTCCCCAAAAAGAAATGACAGGCAGTTGGTCTTTCCAGAGATTAGGTAATGAGCAAACCTTAGAATATTACATACCTTGTGAGAAGAATTGCACATAGAAGATCAATCAAGTTGTTTATCAGAGGATTTACAACATCAATTGGATCATTTGGTAGAGCAAAGAACCCCAATGTGGCCTGTCCAAATTTTTGGAAAGAGAAACAATACTGAGAGAAATACAAGGTGAATGACCAGAGTTGGAGCAAATAAAATAAGAGCATGGTTGCAACCTTCAGAACATAGTTTCTTGTCTCGATTGTTAGCTTTGGCTCCACAGAAACTAAAGTAGTACAAGCACTCAAGGCAAGGGCCTGTACAATATCCAAAGAAAGCAACTCAATAATGTCCCAGAAAATAGATCATAACCCTTATTTGACACAAAAATAAACAATTTAGGTAACTGAGTAACACTGATTTGATACAAAAATAATGAATCAATGTTACCTGAGTACGTAGAAGTTCAAGATTGGAATCAGTCCAACCATCATTATCATCCCTTCCCATCAATGTTAATATATAATCTAGCAATTGATCCCTTCTTTTCAGTGGGAATGGTGCACCACTTTCCGCAGCGTTTATGACAGCGCAACCTGCATCAGAAATTCACCATCAAAGTTGCTGCAAGATTTACAAAACTAACAAGATAAACCAATGATCCATTTAATATAATAACAACAGAGACAACTCAATCCCTTTGGCTCACTGTCATTTAATCGTCAGAACACAAAGTCCTCTCGTCGCTTGGGCAATCATCTAAGGAAATGTAGCAACAATGCTCTCTACAGTATGATGAGTATCTCAGACACCCCTCTAGTATAATAAATGTGTAAACTTCAAGAAACCACGTGACTGCCAAGAATTACTATCAATTTTGATCATCCAAACACGACATGTTCCAAGTCCTTCATTCATGGGTTTTTAAGTGAAAACTTGGGCACTTGCAAATTTTCGCCATTAGAATAGCATGACTAGTGGTCTCCATTGGTTGCTTTTGTAAGTCTATCAACTTATCAAGCATCCATTCCGAAGCAACTCAAGATTTGATATTAAGTCCCATCTTTTCTAATTTTCCCACATCTTTTTAGTCACCTACTTTTAGTCTATTGGTGCCTACTGTTCATAGAACTCGATATTCTATGAATATTTTATTGAAACTTCCCTTCAAGCACGTCTCACAAAGAAATCTAGAAATTAAAAAGATAAGGCTAGAACTAAGAGCACACCTAACAAATCAATAGCAGTGATAACGGCCTGCTTTGCAGTAGGGTGCCACACATGAAGAAGTCGTGAAAGCATATTGGTCCCCTGCAGTAGTAAAAAGGTGCGACAAAATAATAAACCATAAAGATCATGAACAAGGTTGTTCCAATTGTCTCTTCTGTAGCTAAACTCATACATTAGCAGAAAAAAGTTAACATAAATTTTTTATATACAAGTCAATAAACACAGTTTAAACTTCAAACAGCAAGAGAAAAATGGTAATCTATAGGTTAAAAACTCTGGTTGCACGGCTTCACTATACGTTGATGCAGTTTGCAGTTAGTTCATTGACCTGTCCTTTTGATCAGTGCAGTGAGCTATGATTTTTCTTAATCGTTGATGCACTGAACGATATTCCTGCTAATTTTCCAATGAAAGTTACTTAATGTATTTTTCTCATTGCACACACTCGCTATACTCCAATTCAGTTGTATAAATATTTGTTGTACTTCTAGTATATATCAGTTGTTATCATACAAAAATCCTCAAAAAAATGAGATCAAGAAAGAGAGATCATACAACAAGTGCATCAATCCTAGCTTCAATAACTGTTGATGGAGCATATCTTGCAGCATATCCATACATCAAAGCTAAAGCAGCATGTATATCATCAGACTCGATCCCTTTGAAACTATCTGAAAAGAAAGAAAGGAACCTGCAATAGTTGAAGTTGCACTCTTTATAGGAGATCAAAGAGAGTGAACAAATTTATCTAGACAAACAATAATAACATGCATGGAAACAATAAGATTAGAGGGAATGGCTGCACCTAATTCAGCAATTAGCCCTAAAATTGGCTATTCAGTTTACTTTCTCCCCACTGCCCTTCCCAAAAATAAAAACAAAAAGGTAAAGAAAGAACACAAAAAATTTCAATGTCATTCTCAAAAACTAAGGGCGTGGAGAACTTGGGAAACTGTGGAAAGGGTGAGTACTAAAGGTCACAACGCAGAGTCTAGGTTCGAAAAGATCGGACTTGGAGAATACATGCCAGGTTTCAGGGCATGGTATTATACCCACCGTGTACCCAGTAAAATGGACAAAGATACATGAATGATTCAATTTTCAAAAAAGTCCTCTATTTTCAAGTTACCAACTTTTAGTGTAATAATTTCGACCAAAAAAAAAAAACTTTTAGTGCAATAAGCGTACTTAGTGCTTTGAAACTTGAATCTTTATGATTAAGTATGCTTAACGAGTAGCCTTAGGGAACCTGCTCGCACAGCCCCAACTAGAAAACAACCTGTAGATTTTCACAAAATATAAAATTTGACCATGTTGATTGTTTGTCAGCAAACAAGAAACAATCAAGTTGGCTGTTCAGAAAGACAAGAAAAAGGAAAAACATCCTTCTCCCTAAGATGACTGTTTACCCACCTCTGAACAAGACTTTGACCAACATTATCCAGAATATCCTTCAACTTTTCTAGTACAGTATCCAGGTGAGACGCTGCAACCTGAAGGAGGGAGAAGCTAACTCAAGAAAGCAACTACAACATGAATAACTTAATAACGAAGTCCTAACTTTAGAGTGTACCAGTCCCATGGCTTTTGCTAAACCAAGCCTGTTAGTTGGATTTGAAATATTAGCTTGTTTATACATCCAGGCAATCTTGTCACGTACATAAGCTCTGTCATCAACTTTCTGAAGCAGCACACCAAGACACCTGTCAAATGAATGATGAAAAGTTCATATAAACCAGTTAACATAAGCATATGCATGCTAATGTTCTATAAACAAGTATGAGGAAAATGCAACTTAATTAAAAATCATAGGCTGGTCTAGCTACCAAAAATGTATGAACATGCAAAGGAAACCAGCCAAGAACTCAATATGAATGACCCAAAGTGAAAATATAAATCTGGAAATCCAAAGAAAAAGTCTATAACTAATTTTCCAGCAAATATTAGTGTTAGAATAATTAAATATTAAACCATGCCTTCACCTAATAACTTAAGCTTTTAGAACAGTTGGCAGTAGTCTCACCAAAATCTAACATGGTATCAGAGCAGGAGATCCTGAGTTCAAATCTTTCCAAGCCTGATTTGCCTCCCCAATTTAATATGTCCACACTTAGTACTAGACAAAAAGACTAGACTAAGCATGAGGAGTGTTAGAATAATTAAATATTAAATCATGCCTTCACCTAATAGCTTAAGCTTTTAGAACAGTTGACAATGGTCCCACCAAAATCTAACAATTAGCATTTTCAATAGAGAGCCGCCACAATTCAAAAGCTTAAGCTACTAGAATTAGATGGAGTGGTTAATTTTCAAATACTCTTAACACTCCCCATTACATATACAATGGTTTTGAACTTTGACTTGCCAAAATATCCCACATCACTCGACTACAAAGTTTAACTAGACCTTCTATACATGCTCTCTCCTTTATCTAATAGCTTAAGTTTTGGGATGCACTTTGTTTCATAGTTATCGGATCCAAGTCTATTCTTCTTGACCATTTAATAATTTTTTCCGTGTCAGGTTCTTGTTTATTATAATCCCCCATTTATCCATTACACATACCATTCTTAGTCTCATTTGCATGTGAGGGGATGTTAAAGTGTCTCCCATCACTTGACTACAAGGTTTAACTAGGCCTTTTATACATGCTAATTCCTAACATCACTAATTGTACTTCAACGCTGTCCTCAAGTTCAAGCATGCCAATCTTGCAAGTACCATGATAATAGGACGAACAACTTCCTTCCACCACTTAATCATTGTGTAAGCCGGACCTTACACAACATAACTGATGTGAATTCGATAAATTAGGTTTAGGACAACGACAATTATGTTAGTAGGGCCATACACAAAAAACTGTTGTAATCCATGTCAACACTGGATTTGATGGAGAAGCAGTGAAGAAACAAAAGAGACATTCAAAAATTGACACCCTCTTCCTCACACAACCTTTGTAAGAACGTGTAAGAACCCAGCGATGTAGATTGCAGCAAGTTAAAGTACATCACCACTAGGCGCTCAATCCTCACTGTTAAATGGCAGTTTACTTTGCAGGTAAGCTGGACATGACACTCACAGCTTCCTAGAATTTGATAACGACTTTATTCGCTCATAATGCTTGCAGTTGAAGGTAGGTCTCACATTGAATACCATCCATATTAGGCAGTGCGAATTCTGAGGACCAAATTTGGGAATTTTGTTGAAGAAAATGTTTTGCTGTAGATATAAACAGAATCGGAGGACTAACAGCAACCCCATAGGATAAATAAAATAAGGCCAACTATTTCATAGTTATGAAATCATATTGAGCAATGAGAAAGAAGCATCTAGCTCATTATATTTCAGAACTCATCCTCGTAAGGTTCTTAAGACTATTATTAAGGAATTCAAAAGGAATCAATGAGAATCTCTACCAATAATCAAAGGAGGTCACCAGAACCCTCGCTGGTTGCGACAGCACCACCTAGCATCCCTCCCTGTCCCTCCCCCCTCAACCCCCCCTCCCCCCTCTCTCTAACACACACACTGAAGAGTCACCATGAAAAAAACAGCACCATATTTAAGGGACTAATAATAATTCAAAACACATCCACATAAAGTTTTTAAAAATATCCTTGAAGGAACTTAACAGAATTCGTTGAATCTAATCATGAAAATAAGTATTGAATAAGACAAGTTGTTATGGAACCAGAGATTTACCGGTGAAGTATTGCAGAATGTTCATCATCAGATGTGTACAATTCGTATTGTCTGGTAAAACTATTTCCAAGAGAAATCACCCAATCACTGTCTTGGATCACATCCAAGGATTCAGCAAGAAACTGCCAACCAGAAACAACAATAGACATTGTTGGTTATAGAACTATAACCACGAGAAACATTGTTTGTTTATAATATTGCTATGGCTTCATCATCTGTTTCTCTATTATAAAAAAATAAGTCAGTCAATTTTCTTTGCACAATATAAGTGTCTACCACATTAAAAGCAAGGATGAACAACTGGACAAAATCATAATAGATGTGAAAACCAACCAGTTAGACAATCATCCCCCTGTACTGTTTCCATGATAAAGAAAGCAAATATAAGAGCGATGACAAGATAGAAGACTTTAAGCTGGCCCACCAATTGAGCATTTTTAGAATCAACATTAATAACTTTAATCAACATGCTAACTTGTCAGAAATTCATGATTAATATCCTTTAATTTCAATGCGGTTCTTCTCTTGAATTATCTAGTGCCAATTGAGTGTCTTAAAATAGAAGGCGTATTAATTGTTAACATGCACTTATTTACATTGCTCACACAATTCAAATCATCTAGCACTTCATAATCACAGGTACCATAATCTAGTATTAAATATCACGAATACCATTTCAAGAACAAAATCCTCTTTGAATAATTACCACTCTTTTTATTTTAAACAATTGAAAACCACTTTCCAACGTGCAAAAAAGCCACTAAAGAGAAAAAAAAAACATACATTAATAATCATGTCATCCCATGTTTCTTGATATGAAGGATCTAGCTTCAGGTCCTCTGTGTCGCTAACATATGCCTTCATTTTTGGAATCTAGAGCTTCCAAGAAGAAAACAAATAAACTTTATGAGTAACCATTTTTTATACAGTCTCTTGTAACTGAAAGCACGACCAGATTGACATGGAAAAATTCATATAACGGCTATCTCATAAATGCAATCTCGTACAGAACAAGAAGCTACCGAACAAACTATCCATAAAAGACAAAATATGCCATGTCCCATGAGCAGAAAATCAGTTAGGATCCATCAATCTCATAAATCTATATAACCACAAACAACAAATCCACTGCTGAAGCCTGTGTTTGGTTGACTATTGACAATAAATATTTGCTAATTTGTCCTATAAAAAATGCACATGGTATGCTCAACCACCAAGATTTTTGAACATGCACAAAGTGATGCAGGAGAATAAAGAATATGTACTTTACTATACACGGATTATGCCATGTATTAGAAGATTCTCTAGGAGGTGAAGAAATAAGAGGACGAAAAAATAATTTCCCTCCTGTTGTTTGGAAGTGTAGGAAGTTTAGGTGAACATATATAAAGAACTTGATTTTGCTGAGATTTTCTAAAAAGGAGATGAACAAACTACTCCAGCAGAAGAATACGCAGAAATTTTCTTCATGGTGTAGGGTTTGGTCCACTTTAGGGGAATTGATGAAAGAGTTTAAGTTTTGTTTTCGAACTTCTTTACAGTCATTACTTAGGTTTCAAGTGTCCTCAGAGTATTGGTTCACCATCCTAACTAGGATTCCTATAAATAGAGGATTTAATGCCTATTTAGTTTTCTCTAAGGCTTGTGAACAGATTAGAGGTTTCATTTTTTAGCAAAGTTTCTTTTCAAGAGAGTAGTTCATTCTTTTTCCTGGCCTCTAAGTCTAGAAAACAATTTTTTTTTAGATTGAGATTACTTTGAAGTTGTTCTTGTTTTGCTTCTCCAAATCTTTTCTTGGAACCAAACACTTTGTTCAGGTCCTTTTACCTACATAATTAAAAAATAAAAAACAAACGGCAATACATACTTTCGTTGCAGAACTAACCTCATCCTGCCAGAACAAGTTGACATTTCTTGGAAAGAGAGGTGCCAGGTAATACAAAACCTGCAACATTAAAAAGGCGTGTGTGAGAATGACTGAACACTTGTATAATAGAGCAATTAGTTTCTTGCATGCTTAATTGTTCAAAAAGAGAAAAGATAACCACCCACACCCAAATTACCATATTCTTTTCATCCAAAACAAGAATTAACAAGTAGAGAAATTTGTCTAGCAAAACAAACTTCCATCTTATAAGAAATCGTTTCTGCCATTCAAACTCCATCTCCAGGATAAAAGCTAATGAAGACTCCAGACCTAACATCAACAAACTTAAGCTTCTGATAGACAGCATAAGAGACAGAGCCACTTACAGTTAAAATATGAGTTGCCAGTTGCTGTCGTTCTAAAGGATCATGAAGAAGAACCAATAGGCGGGCAAAAAGCTCCTAATTGTTTCAACACACACGTGATGATAATTTTCATCAAACATCAGACAATGTAAGAAGAAACAAAATTGATTGTTAACTCTGGCACAGCCCCCACCTCAGGAGAAGGAATATCAGGACGAGCTTTGCAATCACTTAGCATGGTATCGGTATTATTGCAAGTTTGATGTCTGCATAGTTCTGAGATACATCTGCAGACCTGTCATTAAGAAATTAAAACCCTACAATCACCTAAGAGAAGGCAATCCTTAGTGCATGCATCCATCTGCTTAAACATGCACAGGTTTCAATTCAGTGGACGAATGTTGAACAAGTTAGTCAGAAGGCAGGTAGACGTGAAAAAACCAATGGATCAGAGTATGAGTACCGCTGCTATGAACATAATAATGATGAAACAGCATATATTTAGAAAAATACTAACCGTGGCAGCAGCACTTGTATACATCCTTGGAATTATCATCTTCAAAAGGAAAGGCCAAAGGATATGCTGCCAGAAACATAGACATCAGTAAACTCGACTATAGATAGGCCACAAAATAACATGCCTAGGGATGAAACTGGCCCACCTCCATTTCAGGAATCGTTATAGTCAGCAAAAGAAGACCTTTCTCACAAATTGCCTTTAATTCAGCTGGATTAACCACTCCAATCTTCACCTGGAAGCCAATGGCATGGTATTTAATGTTTGCACAAAAATAGCCCAATACAAGTTATGATGATATTAATTAACTCAAGCAGTTTGGCCGGGTCCAAAATTCTCATCAAAGATTAATAGGAAACAAGTCTGGCTTTAAGCCAATCAAAACCATATGAAAGCTCAAAAACCAAGGCTCTAGTGTGAATTTAATTCACTAGCTTTCTTAATCCCCCCAACCAGTAGACCATTGGAATTCCTTTCTGAAATCTTTCGAAGTTTTCAAGGGGTGGGGGTTGGAGATACTCGGGGGCTCTAGCCTAAGTGTAAACCTCTTAAGGACCAATCACTTTGGTCATTAGTCATGGGATTTCCATCTCTGCTCTAACTTATAACAGATATCACTCCATGCTTGAAATACACGATGCAGAACGCTCTCCACAAATCCTTTTTGACTGCTTCATAATTTGTCTACATCTGAACTAACCTGGATAGAAGGCAAGAGTAAGAAAATACTTCTTTCATGCATTAAATTTAGTGATTTAGCGTTGTTATTTCAATTAACAGACCCAATCCTGGCTTCCACAACTTTCTGTCAGAAAGGTACTCTGTCACCCTTGGAAAACAGTGCAGAGAAGTGGTTGACTGATGTGAGAGATATCAATAGCACCTCTTGACAAAATTTCTTCCTACACAAATGTTCATAAGAAATCTTCATTGAAGTACCTCTCAAGCCCCAAATACAGCTCTGGAGGTCTCTAAGTACGCTCAGATCTTCCCAAGCCCAAGGAGAACAGATGTCGATAGACTCACATTAGCTTTCCAACTAGCTCGTACAAAATTAATATCTCTCTAGCTATTAAGGCATGCTCAATATACATTCCAAGCATGATTCCTGACATACAATGGCTCAAATACCATAGAACAAGTCGAGAGTGCAAGTCACCACACTTTCAAACGATATTTTCCTTCCAGTCTCCATTTATATATCCATGTAATTAGGTCCAGAAGTAGTATTCAATTTGTAAGTTTTGGCTTAGAAGCAAGTGTTAAAAAAATACGACAAATATACACGGTAGACATGTTTCCCAATGACTAAGATCTGGTTTTGCACAAGCAGCAGACTTAAGATATATTATTTGATTTACATGTGGCTATGTTTTATGAGGGCTCAAGTTTTTTTCATAGCATCCATGTTATACACAGAAAGGCTATAGACACTTTCATATAATATCAAAGAGAGTTGATGCATCAACTAATTTGCATAGGACAACTCAAATGCCAATCACGAGGAGCAGGTAAGCCATCAATCTAAAAGCACTTTAAATTTTATTGATATCTATGAATACATTCTAGACAGGCAGAACTAGTTCTTTCATCTCACATCTCAAATAGATGGACTCTAAGAAATTCAACATTGAAGAGTCAGGAAAGAACCTCCAATCTCCTGTTCTGGATCTCCTTCGAGCTTTCAGGATCAGTTCTCTCATGATCTGACAAAGAACAGTGGCGGACCAGGTACTCCACAAACAACTCCCCAGATGGGCCAACCAAGTAACAGTGTGAAGCCATGACTACAATCAGCTAAAATCAAACAAATTACCCTGTAAGGTGACTAATTGGAGGTGCTATATTGCACCATATAATAGAAATAGGGAGCATGAATTAGCTGCAATACCTCCGAGAGTGCCTTTCGCACACTCAAACTTTGCTCATCTAGTAAAGACTTCACAGCTTCTACTAGTGAAGGCCTTTTGCTATGCCACGCTTCAGACAACCTTCGTGTAAAACAGAAAGAAGTTTGACCCAGCTAATAAACAAAGATAAAACCAAAAAGGCTCTGTAATAAAAAGGAGAAACCTCGGTACGAGATGCTTGAGAACACAAATTGCACCAAAAGTCAAAGGTTCTTCTTTCAGCCTGCATTTCTAATAAAAGAGACAATACAATTCCAACTCAGCTACATCTAAAAGTTAGATTATGGGCCAATATTAGACACAAATGACTTTTGCCAAACTTCTAAACCAAATAATCACGTTCAAACTCTATGCAATACTAAAATAAACACTAGCATAACACAAATGAAGATTCAATCAGTATTTTGTCATTCAAAGTAACTCACGTTCATGAGGAACCCAAACAAGTCTTCAGGATATACAGAGCCAACCGTCAAAAAGCAGCGTTGAACTTCATTGTATGTCTGCACAAAAATAAAACACATGAAAAGATGATAATAACAAGGATTTTCTGGACTACCACAAACTATTACAGAGCACACCAACTAATTTACTGAAATGAGCCCTCATCAATCTAGGAAGGAATATAAGAAGTTGTCCTTGTTCAACGGTAATGAATCATCAACAGGGTATCATCAGAGAACAGTTGCTTTTTTTTTAATGTGTCATATCTTGCCACCACCATATGCTGAGGCTTCTCTTCATTATTTTGCTCTCTAGTTTACATACATCATCCTCCTATGAAGAGCACTTCATCAAGACCAGAGTCGCCATTCAAGTTTTTTTTTAAGTTTATGTTCTTTAATCAATGAATATGGGAGGGAATGGTGCTATCTCAATCAAGTTAATGCACAGGGAAACGTGAACTCTACCAACTGGGCCAACTTTGTATTCTCTTTTCAGGTTTCTTCAGATGGCTCAACAGCCAAAAGAGTCATGAATTTGCAAAAATTGCATAGAGAAAACTCCTTAGCTGACATGTGATCGCACCTTCAGTCCAACTGAGAAATCTGCGCGCTCTT
The DNA here is from genome assembly GCA_031216285.1 of Syzygium syzygioides. Taxonomy (NCBI): domain Eukaryota; kingdom Viridiplantae; phylum Streptophyta; class Magnoliopsida; order Myrtales; family Myrtaceae; genus Syzygium; species Syzygium syzygioides. The sequence continues at coordinate 31,574,010 of CM062252.1, read as the reverse complement.
TGCCTTCATTATTTACACAAACAACTGGAAGAAGGGTAGAAAGTATGACTGTAAGATCCTGCACAAAAATGGATTTCATCAATTTCTCCAGCAATACGTAAATTATAATCGAGTCTGAACTATTCTTCCCAGATATACTTAATAGAATAAGCAGTAACAGCTTAGTTACAATTTCATTAATAAAACCGCGTCAGTCCAAATTAAACATTTCAAGCAAAGGAAGAGCTCCATTGGTAAAATAGTTACTTTTATCTTTTAATGGTGTTCAACATTAAATTTGGCTTAAAAGATGACCATAAATGCTTTTATACATAAGTCATGCCATACATTCATGTATTTCTAATTTGTGTCCACCCAATAGAAGCACTTTTTGCTCCTCCATGGAACAGAGGATGGAGTGAGGTCAGATATTGCAAACAGATATTTCATTGGAGAGGGGGCTCATTAACTCCAAGTATACCACACTAAAATCGATTTAATCCCTCTTCAAGCAACCTTCCCCAGCTAACCCTGCACACCCACCACAACCATCACCTTCCTGTGTTGAGGGTAATTCCATGGAATTTCTGACTGGGTATTCAATACTTGAAAACACTATCACAAGCCATAAGTCACTGTCAAAGTTGACAACAATAAAGGCAGACCTTGTTCACATTCTCCACAGACTTGATGAAGGATCATGAAAAGACAGAACCCGAGCTAGAAGTTAAAATTCGTGGACAGACTCGTTTTATAAGTTCAGCCAAGAAGGTAAAGACAGGTAAAAAGAGAAGAAAATTTGATAATGCATACTGACCTCAAAGTCGAGCAGAGGAGGACCACTTTCAGACAGCAAAGAGGAATATAAGACATTGTAAAGACTGCATGTAGCCAGATATGCAATTTCTTGATCTCTCTTGTACCTATCATGAGCAAGTATAAAAGACAAATGGAAAGGACTGAGATGGCAGACCCCGTCATGAGTCAACACCTGCATGTGTAAGTTTCTAGTATGTATATTTGCAAACTCATTTTATAAGTTGAATAGGAAAAAAAAAACCAAATACTTTCTTTCGATAGTTAAGATTAAGCACAAACAAGAAAAGCATGAGACTGTCACACATCAACAAGCTATAAATATGAATCATCTTCTGCAAGCAATACAGAGTAAACATCTTACAAATCTAATACTGTGGGAACTAGCTTTGGTAAAGCCCCTTTTAATTGTGCGCGAGTGATAAGGCCAACCATTTGTCCCAATGCTTCCACAGAAGTTGTTCGCACCTATTTTAGAAGGAGCAGATCCAATGAGAATCTCTTTTTAAACGACAAAAATTGGCAATTAAATCAGTCAATCATCTTAAAGTAACCGCTCAACAAAAAAAAAAGTTTTGTCCCCACTAAACGGGGTGTTCGCACGCATCCTCTTACAGCACTACATTATTACCAAACCTTCAGTAAAATCCAAGTATTCCACCATTACCCTAGCACTAGCTCTTTTGACCTGCATCCCATCCAGAAAAAGGAACAAACAAATCTCATGACAGCTTTTGAAAACAGTAGTTTAACACGTCAAAACAACCTCAAAGGTTCAAATCAGTTTCTCCCACGTTATCTTGATTTCCACCACTTGTTCCTTGGAAAAGAAAATTTCCAATTTGATCTGCTCATGAGTACCTATGGATCCGTCAAAGCATTTTAATCTTCATAATACTCATTTTATGCGCATCTTTGTACTAGGCTGTCCACCATCTCATAAAGCATCTGCGGCCTTATAGTTTTCCCAGAGAATTTGTCCTTAATCTTAAGAGGCATTCTGTAGCCATATAAGAATTAGATGCCCTTCTCCACTTGATTGATCCCGCTTTTATTTTATGGATGTGTGAAATTTTGTGGGACTACTATCAACTATTCCAAAAGCTTGAGTTGTTAGATGAAGACATGGTTCAATATTTAATATTCTAACACTCCCCCTCACGCTTAATCTGGTCTTTTTGCCTAGTACTAAGCATGGACATATTTAATTGGGGAGGCAAATGGAGCCCGGAAAGATTTGCACTCAGGACCTCCTGTCCTGATACCATGTGAGATTTTGTGAGACATCTGCCAACTGTTCTAAAAACTCAAGCTATTAAATAAAGGCGTGGTGTGGAAATATTTAATTATTCTAACAGGATGAAATCTCCAACAATATTTGCATTTTATGCAAAATAGATCTAACAATTTGTGAATGTTGCGCTTTGGAACCTATTAAAATCTCCATTTTTCACCATCACTTTCTTTTTTTTTTTTTTGGTAAGGTAAACCATCACTTTCTTTTATGCCATTTATTTGCCAAGTTAGGACTATAAAATCTTCATATTGATCAAGGCCAACCAAAGCCCTACATTCCAAATTTTGCCAACATAAAATTGAGCTTCAATGTTAAACCTACCAAAACATTATTTTTAATAACTATCGACAATTAGGTCGAGGCTTCTATATCTAGTAAAGAAGTCTAATTTTGGAAAGGTGTTTGATCAGCACATAACAAAAAGAAGATTAACATTCGTCACTTGCTATTATTACTCCAATTTTACAGCTTATTTTAAGGTAAAGAAAGTTGAGGGCATTTGAGAGTCAGTCTAATTTCTTGGTGTAAAGAAGATTTTCACCCCAGGTTTACCCCTCCGACTGTCGGCCGTGCGGGGGTTCCTGGGTTATCAAAAAAAAAAAATAGCAAGTACTTAGACTTGGCACTAAAATATCACTTTTCTATTTGGATGTCTTGTTACAGATTCTCTTTGTTTGTATGGGTGGGTACTCCCTTCATATCTTCATAAAGTGAAACTATTTAGATTTCTGGAAAAAACAATACATCAACCATTTTTCTCAAAAAAAAATCATCTAGTTTGAGTCCGTGAGGATCAACTCTTGCAAGTGGATCCCATGCTCTTCGCACTTTCCGAAGAAAATATCGTGCTATACTATAGCAAAGTCACGAACTGACGCCACTCCACAAAAGCCTTTGCAATTATTTGCCTCTTTAACCACCTCACTTTATACATGACTTTCCATAGGCTAATTCCTCAAATCAAATTCAAGATCTTGCCCTTAATTCTCCAACAATTTTCATTGGAATCAAGTTGGATCAAAGAGATGCCAATCACATAATGTCTACAACAATAATCCTATTACCCATCATATTTTTGAAAGTAAAAGAAGAAAGATTTGAGATTGAACGAGTGGTCTTTCCTGTGCAATCCTGATCTACTCGTCATAAACAATGTATGAAACTTACATGTGCATACTGCAACAGGTAATCACCACAACATCTTCCTTCCAATAATTGTCCTGATACAGTTTCCTCATTTAGTTAAGTAGTACTCCTTGTCCGTACCATAATATCTAACACTCCTACATTTTTACCACCAGAATTTCAAAGTAAAACTTTCAAAATGAATGTTCCAACTAGTAAAGTATTCCACATGACTTAGTCTATGGGGTTTCAATAAGGCTTAGTTTATGTAATCCCCATCCACCTAACAGCTTAAACTTTTGGGTTAAACTGTCTCATAAGTAGCAAAGCCAAGTTTTGCCCCACGTCCATTTCGCATGTGAGGCTCCTCACTCCCGCTCGTCATTCCACGTGCCTTCTCAATCTCTGTTGCATGTGATAGGCGATGTTTAAGTATCTCAAATCTCTTCCTATGAGGTTTCAACGGGCCTTATATTCATATACTCTCCTTCACCTAATGGCTTGACTTTTTGGGTTGGACTTTCTAACACCGACCATAACATAACTTCTTTACACATAAGTCCAAGAAGGTGCGGGAATCCTCAATCATTTGACACCACATTATGCACTAGCGAAAGCAGAAGTTGTCAAACTTAACAAGGAGAACAAGTTAAACTTTAGATTAGCGAAAGCAGTGTGAATAAACAAAACAGGTTGGTGTAGTATTTTAATAAAGATGACCAAGTAACCAGTTGGTATTCTTTTTGTAAAGAAATATGAAATTATTTTTCTGATCATACAGCCATAATCCAAGGTTATCAGCAAAGCCAAACAGCAACAAAGCATAATTGGCACTTTTAAAACGATAAAACACAGCAAACCTTCAGATCCCGGGAAGCTGCCCACACCCGCAATAAAAGCTCAAAGGCAGAATTCAAGAATGACCTACAAGAATGGCATTACAAAGCATTACTTACTACAGATCCAAGAAATATAAGATATGCACAAAGCAACTCACATGACATCAGCATCAAGGGGTGAGTGAGAAGGAAACTCCGTAACATACAGCCGAGTAGCTTGGCACCAATACTTAAATGCTGGATAATAACAAAATGACTTGTCATTTATATTATACGGAAGAAACCAATAAGACATATTTTGGAAAAATTATCCATGTAAACCTCACAAAGTACATCATTTCAAAGAAAAAACAAACCCTTAAAAATTAGAGATCTGAGTTATCCATGTTCTACAGCCCACAAATGGCAGGATGATGCTTGAAGTAAAAAAAGGAAAAACAAAAGAATAGAATTTAAATTATCAGTGAAAAATACTTCAATACACTCCTCATTTTGCTTATTATTCACCCAATCCACTTGCTTGTTGCACTCAAAGCCTAGTAAGGACATGCTATTAGTTGTCAGTGGTGACTTTTTGGCGTTGCTGTGGCTTTCCGGTACTTTCATTTATGCTGTCTGTTGGCTATGTCGATTATCATAAAATTAGTGCTTGAAGCTACAGCTAACATTTGACATAAAAAAAAGCCACAGCTAACAAAATTGCTGACTCCTACCAAAAACATAAAAAATAAAAAACAATTAACAAAGATATAAAACAAGGAGGTCACAGCCATATTATTTAAAATTTAAGCGACAACTCAACCAAAGTCTAAAGCAATAATAATATTTTACGCTTATAGCTTAAATATGTGTTTACTGATGGCTTTTACTTGGCTTGTTATTTCAAGCATCCCCTTTGAGACCCTTCCAAAATATATATATATATATATATAGAGAGAGAGAGAGAGAGAACTGCCAAAAACATGCATTTTTAGCACTCTTCTTAACAATTTTAGCCCTTACATACCACTAGCATGATATATGACAATTGTCTATCTTTGGAAAAGAAGGGTACATCATGGCTAAGTCATGGGCAAGGGCAGTTACATAATCGACCACTATATTACTTTTTGCTGTCAATGGACATTCTTCTGTCAGATTAATGCTGAAGCAGGTCTCATAAGGACACCTATCTGAAGAAGAGGAGCAAGAGAATGGAAAGTTTTTTTTCATGAATAAAAGAGCGTTCGAATATTTCTCATCCATTTTATGATTAATATCATAATAAAGATAAGCGCCTTTTGCTGGTCAAGTTATCTCTCTAGATGGCCATCATCTCTTACTTTTATCAGCAGATCCCTATAGAGAAGGGATGTTTCCACATATTGGAGAGAGCAGAGTACGTAAATGATTAATATCATAATAAAGATAAGAGCCTTTTGCTGGTTGAGCTATCTCTCCAGATGGCCATCATCTCTTACTTTTATCAGCAGATCCCTACAGAGAAGGAATGCTTCCACATATTGGAGAGAGTAGAGTATGTAAATGACTCGTTATATCTTACAGATGCTCCCTCTCAAAAAATGATTTTACAAATCAACATATATAAATGTAAAACTCTTTGGTCCCCATAAAAGCCCTCTTGTTGAGTCACAAGAAAGGTTGGACTTATCCCAGCAGGGCTACCTTGAATAAGGCTACTCAAGAGACATCAATACCAGATCAACCAGTCTTGCTATGTTTTCAGTTAAGCTCATTTGTCTTCGAGTGTAATTGTTTTATATATTACAATTACAAAAGCAGGCTCCAGATTTGACTCATCTCTCCTTTCTTTCCCAAACATGAAAATGTACTTGGATTTTCAACTGATATGATGTGAATGACCAAATCCCGCAAATCATTTGTTTCTTTTGTAGATGTTGTGAGATAATTCCATACGAACAGGTAAGAGCCAACAGGAGCAACACACTACAGACAGCAACTCATCTTAGGAAAATGGCTGTGGAGATTCTTAAGTTTTAGGATCAACTGAGTGACTGTTGTCTTTGAGATATGGGCCATCAACTTTGGATGGATGAATAGCGTGAACAATGAGAGTTATGGTGTTGGAGTTTGAAGATGGGATATTATGCAGTTCAATGGGTTCAAAGTGGGAAACGGCTCATCCATATCCTTCTGCCATGACAGGTGGTGCTTGCACCTTCCTTTAAGTGAGCTTTGTCCAGATTGGTTCAGAATAGCTTCCCTACAAGAGAATGCTATCAGGTCGTTTTTTTCTCTTACTGATATCTGGAATACTTTGTTCCGAAGATTGGTTCGCAATTGGGAGATTGAACCATTTCAGATTATGTATCAGTTTCATAAACTGGGCAGGGAGATGACATGGGGTGTTGGACATTATAAAGCATGGGGAGTTCATTATTACGACCTTCTATCATGCATTGCTTTCATCATCTCCAGGTGCGATGGACACTTTCCCAGCTGATTTAATTTGGACAGCAAAAATCCCTTCAAGAGTTGCGTTTTTACTGGGGAGGCTACTAGGGTGAATATCTTGACCATTGACAATCTGGAAAAGAGAAACTTCAGCCTGGTGAACAGGTGCTTTTAATGTAAAAACTAAGTGAATGTGTTTATCACCTCCTTTTACTGTGTAATTGGACAAGGCCACTGCGGCATTTCTGCCTTGGCTTTCATGGGTCTATCCTGGCTTGAAGCTATTGGCATTAAATAGGAAATATGGGCATGGAAAGGTCTGCTTTTTGGCCAAGGCAAAAACAAGAGAAGAATGCTTTCAGTGATTCCTCCAGCCATATTTTGGATAATTTGGAGGGATCTAACTTCTGAGAAAGGAGAGTCTAGTATCGACTTTGTAAAAAACACATGGGTACAGTAATTAATTTTTTGGTTCAGACAGAATTTACAAAGTCACAGATTTTCTTTGTTAGATTTGATAAACTGTGTCCCCTGTATCTAGCTCTGTACAGGGGTGGTAACCCCTTGGTACCCTTCCAATGAATTTTATTTAGCATTCCCCCAAAAAAAAATTAGATAGTGCTGAACATTGAAAAATCTGGAATCAAGATTGGCCAACCAATCTGATTTTCATATACCAACTAAATGACACCAGATGGTTAATTGCTAATGGACAGATAATACGCAATACCGTTAGCAAATATTGGCCTATAGGGATCTCGGACATTTCCAAGAATCGGAAGAACTCGTTGAAGTACGCCTTTAAGCCTCGGGGTGAACTGCAGAGCTTCAATGGTTCCAAAAATAGGACAGTTACGTTTGCTCAAGTATGATATTTCTATAACCAAATAAAACCAATTTTAAGATGGCGAGAGAGTATGAAAGAACAGAGAAGTTATCACCAACCATCTGCAGAAGCATAATCTGCTAGTATCTGAATCATAGCAGGAAGGGCCGAACTCGGACCCGATAAATGAAGAAAGACTTCTTCCATCATCTAACAGACAACAAATATAGTTATAAGCATAGTGTCGTGAAAATCATAATCTCACTCAACTGTAACAGATATAAGAAGTCAAAAAGTGAAAAAGAGGGAAGAATCCTGTGGCACACAAGTACTTGATCGATGCATCACCAAAATCAGTGTATATAAAGAAAATCACAGATGCAACAAGTAAATTAGATTTACTTTAAGCCGTTAGTCCAAACAGTTAAACCAAAAATAATCAAGTGGCACCGGCACCCAAAATTACCTCACTCACTCTCATATTTTTCAACTATATCGTTCTATTACCTATCAATTCCAAATACAAATGCCTGCCACATCAGGGTGCTGCATCATCACACTAAATATTTAGATTCAAAATTATTTGGAAAGAATTTCAGCTGAGGAAGTAACACATTTGACCAATGGTTAGTTATCTTAAAATTCTATTAATGAAGGCACTAAGCGAGCCCCACCCCTATACAAGACAACATCACAGGGGAAGTCTCCCATAAAGAGGAAAAAAAAGATTAGGAACAAAAGACCATTACTAGCATTTCAAGCAAGCTAAAAGTATGATACTGAACTTTCCCATTATACCAAAAGTGAAGAATCTATAACCACATATTTCTAAAAGAATCTTGAGAGAATTCTTATCTATTGGAAGCTTTCTTGTTTCTTTCTTTCCAAACAAACCAGAGAAACAAGGAAAGCAATCATATTGACAATTTTTTTCTTTCCCAAGCATGAATAGATAGCTTCCCAAGCCCAATGTTCATCCTGCACCTTTCTTGACTAAAACCGCTCAAACAATCCAAATCAGTTTGGTCCAGGTACAATGCATATGCAGATGGTACCAACTCTCTCCATGGTTCTTATGGAAAGCATTTAGTAACTAATATTTTTCCTCTCTTTTTAAGGTTATCCAAAGTTAGAATATGTCCCCAAGCAGCTTCCCAAGGGAAATTAAAGAACTTCATAGGCACCTTTGTCTTCCAAATTGACTTCCATGGGAAAGACACGTTATGTTGTAACTGTGTAGACACAACATTCAATTAATAAGACTTAACTGAAAAATTTCCAGATCTAGAACAAATCCAACATTGACATGTGTCCTTTCCACTATCTGGCTTCATCTAGTACAATAGCTAAAGAAGTTGAGAAAGCCTCCACCTCCCAATCTTTGGCCTGACATAAGAAATCAATCAGCCAAACCACCTCTCTTGTTAGCAATCCAACAATCAGCCACTCTCAACCAAAAAAAAAACAATCAGCCACTGTAGCACAAGCGTTCCTTGCTAAGGAAAACAAGTCAGTGAACAAATCTTTCAGGGCAATATTTTTCCACCATCTATTTCCACAATAGGATTATTCTACCATTGCCCCCCTTAATAAAACTCCTGCTTCTAAAATCACCCCCCATGTGCTTCCCCATTTATAATCGTAATCCATCGTTGATCCTGCAGACCAAGTTTTGGAAGCAGCTCCCCCCTCCAAAACTTTCTCCAAATCAAACCTCCATAGCCATTTTCCAAGCAAAGCTTTATTGAAAGGTAACAATGATTTTACCCACCCACCCATCCCACTCCGCCCCCCCAAACCCCCCCCCCCAAAAAAAAACAAAATTGACCAACTATTATTTAGGACTATCAACCGAATCTCACCAAAAAAAACTTGTTTTGATTGCTAACTAACCTAGTTGAGATTCTTACCATGTAGAGGAGTCAACGGCCAAGAAAAGTGAAGATTATCCCCATGCTTAGCATATCCAAAAAATGAATTCTTTGGATTTTGCAACGGCTAATTGATTGAATCAAAAAATTGAGGATCGAGAAGGTTGGTACTTATATGGTGAATAAAATTCCATGCAGGACAGAATGATGCTATATGGTTTTTGTCCATTTGAACAAGAATACGAGTATAGAAAGGTTTGGAGACTTAGCAGCTAGTTGAGAGTCTCCCAAAGTTCTTGATAAGGTCAAGAAGTCAAAATAAATAAGTAGCACCATATTGGAAGAAGCAGGAAAAATCGAGAGTTTATATTGCTTACAATCATTACTATTTGACTTAAACTTGCCAATTTCTTGAGAAAGTTTCTGAAATCTATTCGGGGAGGTTTTCGTCTCTTGTAGACACGAGAGGGAGGTTGTAAGCATGTACTGGTGTTCTGTAGAGTGGGTCGACTGACATACCAACGACATATGTAACTCATGATCTACTTGGATAATGGTGGAGTTCAGCTTGGTTTGAGGATGCTATGGAAGAGTGAAGTAGGTGTGGACAGCCAAAACTCTACAAATACTCAGATCAAACTCTCTTATCCCTAATTACTTTCTGCATACTATTACTCAGTATCAATGGTATTTCAGCATAGAATTGCTGACCCGTTTATACACCGCTGCTTCATAATGTTGGTACTCGAGTTGTTTGGAAAATTTTGAAATTTCATTTACATTCAATTCATCCCTGCCCTCTTAGCTTGACATAATTGGGATTTCACTGACCACCTCGGTGACACTACAGTTTTGGAGTGTTTACTTTCTGTTCAGATATTTTTTTGCTGCAATTCACCATGAATCATATAATTGCACGATGTTAGAGAGAAAGCTCCTGCCAACCCAGACAAGGAGCTACGCACTTTGATCCATAGGTTGCTTTTATAATATGTTATGCTTGTCCCTAGATCGACCCAAAACTCAGGCTTTCTTCATACTTGTTCATCCCACCAGAATTTACGACAATTCATGTGTGTGGTTTTATCTTCCACATACATAGAAAAAGGAAGATCTTCAGTCTTACTTATCAATCCATAATATAAATTAACACTATTGATTCTACAAAAAACCAAGCAAATCTAAGTACATTAATTACATAAGTTTTCTTTCTGGTTGAATTATTACGAAATGATAAAGGTTATTCTAGTTTCTTTCTTTTTGAATTCATTTTCCCTCGTTGTGCATTGCACCATTACATTAACAAAATTCAGGGGAATTATGTGTCCATGTTTTTGTTTAAAGGTTTTTTGCAGAACATTATTTAATTATCTAAGTCTGCTATTCATAAATCTCTCTATACTTGACTCTGGTTAAAACAAAAACATCATGTGAAATTGAATGTACAAGATATTCTTTGGTACAGGAAATATATTCACAGTTATGTATTCAAATTAATTTGACTCTGCTATGCACATCATGTGGCAAAGAAAAAAATACTACAAATAAAAATACAAGCATCTATATTTATACGAAGTTGTAGGGACAAAAATTGACTTTATTGCATGTAATGCAATTTGTAGAGTAGCGAGATCAGGCTGAAACAACAAATCATGTATTTGAAATAGTATATACAATTGTATTACGAGAAAAAATTACTTCAATGTGCACAACATACTTTCTATTGGAAATATATCGTTGATTACATAAACATGAATCTACTTCATAAATAGTAAATTCACTTCTTCTATGTACAATACATCATATAATTGAATACAATATTTGCTACTAATTTTAACTAAAAAGATGGCAAGAAAGCAATCATGTCGAATTATAAATGAAAAATAGTCAATGATAAATTCAACTTACTAAATGGGATATATATACAATATTTGATAAGTGTAAAGTGAATTTATATATAAGAAAAATCAATTTATTCCATATGTCAATATATTTTTTTTTCACATGATATTTTCATTGTTTTTTCATCTCATATTGAATTTCATAATTATTGTCACTACTATAACTCCAAAAGTATTATATTCTCGCACTAGCCGAATACGCAAAATCAGGGAAGGAACTTCAGTAAATAAAAAATTCTAGAAAGTTAAAAAAGATAAAACCATGGGAAGCCCGGGCATACACTATTCATCATTGAAAGATCACTGCATTATAAAAGATCTTTCAACTTTGGAGGAATTACTGGCATGTGTCGCCAGGGAATTGCAGGGGCAGACTTCTTATACTTAGCCAATCTATTGTGCTTATTTTTTGTAGCAACTATTCTTATCACGTCTAAAGAAATATTATTTCCCGGAGAGTTCCTAATTCTCATTTGACACTCAATTTCTGTCTAGCTCACACATTAAATGCAAAGGTAAATTACCTACGGAGTCCAACTTTGAATTCTACTTTCTTATACGGTCAAATTCATCCTACAATACTGTTAAAACTTCCTCCATTGAAAAAGAAAAGCTAACAGTCTTCAATGGACGGCACTTTTTGTGAAAGATCATCTTGCTGAAAATGGTCTTAAGTGCTATCATGTTTATGTGGACCTCTAGTGACTATATTAGATTCCTATTTATAAAGAGAAAAACAACAATATTAAGATTAACAGTCATCGCTCTGTCATCCCTCAGGTTCTGATGAAAATTGTAAAGGCATCCTTGCATCTTGAAAAACTATCCCACCACACCCCCGAACCCCTTCTTCAAAGAATATCAGGCCACTAAAACAATAGAACTGGTTTACATTGCATTTAGTATGCATTTTCTTTAACCCAAATAACTAAAGAGTTGTCACATAGCAAAAGTAGCGTTTCAACCATTCCACCATCACATCCTGTGACATGGATTGATCTTCCACTTCAATTTTATTGTTCAACTTGAATTATAAGAAAACCAAAAAATAAAATAAAAAGAAACACACTAAAATTACCACCTGTCCATGTTAAGTTAACGTTAGTAGTTTTACAAACTTTCAGTGAATCTAGCGTTTATATTTCCCACATCCAGCAGAAACCACAAACTGTTTATAGACAATTCAAAACTATCTACCGTGCTGACAAAGAAGTATATATGAATAGGTAGTGCTCAATCAATTGGACACTTACAACACATCTTGTCAGGGAAAATAGGAAACATGGAAATACAAACAGTTTAAAACAGAGGTCAGGTAAGCTAAGAGTAGGTGTACTTGTATCATTTTTGATATAGAGCATGAATACTAGAAGAAAGCCAATTAACATGGGAAAGCTCATATATAATCTCCACTCCTACCAAGACCGCAGCCAATATCTAAATATGTCCCCACCTCAAATTGAAAAAACAGTGGGGATACTGTGGAGAGATATTAAGTAAATATATCCAAGCACAACTTACAAGGTCAGGCAAGTGCGATCCTATTGAAACAAGCAATCCTGCAGCAGCTCGTTGCCAGTCAGCATTTAATTCCTACAGTAACAATATGATTAGCTGTAGGAAGATATGCATGATGTATACCATCATTTACCCAGAACATCCCAGTAAACAAGATGGTTGTGAGCAGATCATATTGCTTCACGCATAGGACCATCAACCCCCAAGCCTCAACACCGGTCAACAATCATCACCAACCAAGAGAAACCCAAATAAAGAGATCCTCCACGGTTTCCTCACAAGTGAATAATTTACTACTCCTCCTCATATGAGCATGGGGAAAATAGCAAGTATATATGCTCTCAAACACATAACATATTCACCAAATTATGCGCTGTATATTTTTTCTTCCTTATAATAAGTCTAGTTCCAACTCTTCTACACCCCAAATCATACAAGAGACTCGGGCCAAACTCGAGCCTACACGACAAAAGCAATAGTAAAATCAGTCAACGCATACACACCTTGGAGGATATCATCTCGGCGGTAGCAATCTTGGCTAGCTTCGACAAGAAAGCCGGATCCACATCTCTCGCGTTCAGCGCTTGCACTCCCACTGACATGACTTGAAAAGCTCCGGCCATGTTACCGAACCGCTGCAACGCATCGCACAACGTCCAAACTCAGCACCCCATCCCAACAACCACTCGACGGAGAAAAAAGGAAACAGCAGATTCAGCGAGCAGGAACGGTAAATACCCGTCGACCTCCGCGAGAGACGGTGTAGCAACAGTCGAGCACCAGGAGCGGGTTCCTGCATTTTTCGGCGGGCTCAGCAAAGATCCTAATCGACATCGCCACGGGCACACACGAAACCACGCATGCGCTCGCTCACACAGAGAGGGAGGGAGGGAGGGGGAGGAGCGTATGTACAGAGCGGCGACGTCCTTGAGAGATGCCATGGAGGCCTCGCGCACGAGAGGGGATTCATCCGCCAGGGACGACACCAGCACCTGCACGGCCTCTGCAAAATCCCAAGAGAAAGAGAGAGAGAGAGAGGAAAATTCAGAGGGGGTGGGGTGGGGCGAGGAGGAACGACGCAGCAAGCAGGCGGAGGGGGAGGAGGAGGAGACGAGATTCGGAGGAAATCGCGCCACGCAGACGGGGGCGGCGAGCGTTTACCGGACGCAGGAATCGAGACGCCGGAGCTGGAGGCCGCCATTGACGAGAGAGACAGAGAGGAGACGGAGAAGAGACGGAAGAGGAGATGGACGGGGGAGAAGAAACAAAGAGGGGGAAATTATGGAGAAGAAGAAGGTGCGCGCTCAGCTCGGGCGTGCTTTGGAGACGACAGGTTGGAATTCTTTGCTAGAGAAACTCGACCCGCAATTTTCCCCCTTTTTAAATATCGCGTCGGGCAAATTCGTTCGACCGAATAATTAAGAGAAAGAGAAAAGGGTATTGTAAAATACACGCCAGCACGGGCCACGAGCGCGATGAGGAAGACGACGCCGGGACGAAGGTCGACGTGCTTTTTCTCCTTCTCGGGGGAGGGGGAGCAACGTTGATTGATTGATGTAAGATCAGGAATGGGGATTTGCTCGCGTTTTTTTATTGTTGTCTCGTTTTTTTCGTCGCTGCGTGCGTGTTTGTTTAAGTCGGTCCAACGCACTCCGCTCCCAAACCGACCCCGGGGGAGCCGGTGGGGGATTTGGAAGGTGACAAGACCGTTAGGAGCGGATGGGGAGGGGGGGCTGGACTCGTTGGAGAGAAATGAGCCCGCTACGTAATGATGGGCCGTGTGCCTGAGATTGGGCCGCCCAATCGCATCCTAGGCCCAATCTCGTAATGGGGACCGGCCATTGCCCTTGTACATCCGTTTGCATGGGGTAAAATTGTCTTAAACTTGTTGTATTTTTATTAATTCAATCATAAATTTTTTAATTTTGTTAATGGAATCCTAAACTTTTCGCCAATTAAGTTCATCCGGCTAATTCTGATCAAAATTTGCTGATGTGGATGTTGTTCGTCTTTCGTGGCACGGCCAACACTGACGTTAACAACCTTTAATAATATTTTTAAAAAATTTCGATTTTTATCATCTTTTATTTTTTTTCTTTCTTCTCCCTTTTGTCGGTGGCCAGTCGAGCTAGCCTCGCTTGAACGACGGTAGCCATCGCTTGCCACAGACAAGGCCTGGCTTAGCAAGGGCTTTCTTCACTAGATCTAGCAAGGCTGCCATGGCTTGGACAAAGGTCAACCTCGCCGGATCTAGTGTGGGAGAGACCGAACCTCACTGGCCTCACATGGGCAAGAGCGAGCCTTGGCGAGGCCTCCCCTCATCAGATTAGGCAAGGCTGACCCTCACTGGAGCTTGTGCATGCCCAGTCGAGTCTAGCCTATGGCGATGACAATGAGGCTAGCCTGCTCAGTCATGGTCGGTGGCCGGTCACTGATAAAACAAGGAAGAAAAAAGGATAATAATAATAATAATAATAAATTGAAAATTATTAAAATATTATTAAAAATTATCTACATATGTAGGACAGTCAACATCCACATTAACGAATTTCAACCAAAATTAGCTTAATGGACTCAACCGGCAAAAAAAAAATTGTTTAAGGCTTAATTGGCAAAATTGAAAAAGTTTAAACTGAATTGGTAAAAATACATTAGATTTAGGACTTTTCCAATAGACTCAGTTGACTTTACGAGTGCAGGAACAATAATTAAAAGGATAAATGGGTTCTCATAAAACTTGTCATGAAAAGGCAATTTTAATCTTAAAACTTTTAAAAAGTGTAATCAAGTCATTTTGTTAACTCTATCAATTTGACTAACGAAAAAGTATATGACATTTTTTATTATTTTCTCTTTCATACATGACATTAACTTTAATTAGCAGTAAACATAAGGACAAAACAGCTTTGCTCTAAGGCTCCATTTATGTTATGTGGAAAATTAGACGATTCTGGAAAATGTTTTGTAAGAAGTCATTTTCCTAAAAAATAACAATATTTTACAAAGTTTGACTACAAACTAAAAAAGACCCAAAAAATATTTTTCGTCATTTGGCAAGAAAAATTTGCCTTGATTTTTTTTTCCAAAATAGACAAGCATTATTCATGTTTCAATTGTAGTAATCATGGCTCAATGGATCAACGTATGTAAGCAAAATGAGACATGTCTTTTGAATTTACATACCTCTTCAATTCATGTATCTATTAGGTTCATGAATATCTTAACTTCATATATCTCTTCAGTTCATGTATCTTTTGAGCTCATGAATCTCTTCAATATATGTATATGTTAAGTTCATGTATCTCTTAAATTCTTGTATCTTTTTGTTTCATCTCCATTCAAACTCTATAAAATGGAATTGAACTATTATTGATAGTTGAGAGTCATTTTGAATGAGGATTCTTCTTTAGAAAGTCGTCCTCTAAGTGTGCCGGTTTCGAGAAGTGTTTGATAAAGTCCTGTTTGCAAAGTATCAATATAAACAGGTTCGAGGTGTTGTATCTTGATAGGCATAATTCACAAGTCTACCTAGCATTATTGATAAGAACTAATCGTCTTAGAAAGATTCGATTAGTCATACCTCACCTCCTATTTAATTTCGTTTCAATTCGTTCGATTTTTTTCACATGATGTAGGGCATAGTCAAATGACTGTGGCAACTGACCAGGGATACTTTGGACGAGAATCCACAGTAGCTCTACTTGGGTTTTGCCTCATCGCACTAGGTGAAGGAATTATCGTGCTCAAAGCATTTCCTCGCATCCAAGAAGATGGCCCGAAGTCTTCCTAAGTTGATGCTCAACACAAAGTTAGGCAATAACACGTCCACTCCATCTAGTGGCCGTGTTTGTCAGAATTAATTCGTTATTGCTTTCTCGTCTTTATTATTTTCTGCTTATTTTTTCTAAGTATAACAAACAATATAGTATTACATATATTTCCTCCAATGCATATGTTATTTTCCAACAATCCTGAGGTGATTATTCTAATTGTTTGTTGAGGTTGTTAAAAAATCGAGATGGTTGATAACAAACCGGTACCCATTATTGTCCAAGACATTCCTTTGGTTGATTTGACCACTGATGTTGGAGAGTTTCATACCTTGAGGCCTGGTTTCGTGGTAACAACTATTGTAGGCATTTGGGTCAACACTATTAGGGGTAAGCGGTTCCAAGTTCCTTATAGGTTTCACATGGAATCTGGAACCTATTATCGAGTACAGGTTTCTCGTTTTTTAGAACTTGGAACCTACTCGTAAGAACTCGAAACCTAAAACGTACCTTGTCACGCGTTCCAAGATAGGTTATAGGGTCTAATAGATTCTTTTTATTTATTTATTTCATTTTTAGTTAAATAAAATGAAAATGAACACAATAATACTGAATAAGCTTATTATTCATCAAAGAGAATACAAAAAATTAGTTTTCCTAACATTATGTTTCAAATAAATGTAATTAAAATAAGAAGTCATTGCGTGGATCGATACTAGGAGTGAGCAGTTCCATTTTATGTATAGGTTCCACCCATAATAATAGGATCCTTATTTTTTGGAACTTGAAACCTATCATATCACAAATTGAGGGTCAGTTGCAGGGTTTATCTAAATTTCACTTGTATTACTAATTAAACAATTCAAGTGAATTATCACCTTTAATGACCACTATTTGCTGTTATGATCCACTAATCACAACTTATATTTAAATACACAAAAAATATGAAATAATAATAAGTCATAAAATGAAAGCTCAAACTAGTGGCTCTAAATTATACATTTATCACCTAACGCCATGAAACACCGCAAGATCACATAAAGATATAGACCAAGAAAAAACACAAAAAACTTGTTTATATTTCAGGTTCTAGGTTCCACTTATCTAGAACCTGGAACCTACCACTCGAAACAAGTTTTCTAATTTTTGGAATTTAGAACCTACCCTGTATACCTTGGAATCTGAACCTTTAGGTTCCCACTAGTCAAGTTCTCAAGTTCCAGGTTATACCTTGAAACCATGCTTATCCTTAAATACCATCTATAGTAGTACATGTACTAGTCATAACTAATATACCCAAGACCCTTTTTCATAATAGTGCAAGCCAAATGGGTACTAGTCACAGGGCTAATATGTTTGAGACTATTTTTCAAAACAATATGGCATATGGTTCCGTTATGGAGAAATGGTTCAACGGAACTCTAAGGGAGATTTGGATGTCATGTTCATTCACATGATCTTGTAACCTTAGTGGGGGCATCAAGGTGATGGGGCATGGGCTCAGATCCAATGGGCTGAGCCCGCCGTGGCTCTTTGCTGGCATGCTCATTATGTAAAATATGGGTTAAAAAAATGGATAAATGCACTAAAAGTCTTAAAACTTATTACGAAAGTGCAATTGAATCCTAAAACTTGCAAAAAAGTGCAACGAGTCCTAAAACTTGTCACAAAAGTGTAATTGAGTCCTAAAATTTGTCAAGTTAGTACAATCAAGTTCTTCCGTTAGCTCCGTCCAATTAGGCTAACGGAAAATGCTGACGTGGCTTATTTTAACAATTTCTCGTTCCTACGTGGCAAAAATTTAAACCCCATATTCCATGTATGCAAAACATCATCATTTTGGACCATTTACGGACCAAAATCAGCGTCATTCTTCTCTTGCCCCAAATCTGTCTTCTCTCTTCGTCTTCTTTGTCCTCTTTGTTTCTTGTCTTCCTAAATTCCAAGTTTTGAGCCATAAATCACATGCGTGTTCGTGCGAGCCCCAAATCGAAGCTATGAGGTATCATCTTTGTCGATCGCAAGTCCGTGCGAGCCCTAAATCGAAGCTATGAGGTATCTTCTTCGTTGACCGTGAGTCCGTGCAAGCCCCAGATCAAAGCTCTAAGATATCTTCTTCGTCGATCACTAGTCCGTGCGAGTCATCCCTTGCGGTGACAAATCGAAGGCCGGCATCAAATCTCTTCTTGTTGCGTGCAAGTCATCTTGTGAAAGCATGTCCGTGCAAATCGTGGCTTATGCAAACCCTAAATTGTCATTCGTGCAAGTCGGAGGTCGACATTCAATTTCTTCTCATTCGTGCAAGTCATATCACTGGAGCGAGTCTGCGCAAGTTGTCTATTCTCATTTTGAGGTGTCACGGTGGCAAATCAAAGGTTGGCGTCAAATCCTTCTCGTTGCTACTTCTTTTTTATTTTGGAGACAAATTTGCAAGTAAGGAAATTTGAGAATATCTTTGTCAAACATTGGCTCAGTAGAGGATTGAAGCCGACCGGCCACCGACTGGTTTTACAATGTTTTACAATAGGCATGGTCTTTAATATTCATAGAATCTTGATTTGCTTTCTCTAGTTTGTCCCTTTGCCGCATGCCCAAATGAAACTATTGCTAGAGGCATGAGTCTTAGTCTATATTGTTCCACAGGATTTATTTTTAATGGTACTTCCCAATCAATCAACTTATATCTATTCTCCTGATTTAGTGTGGTCAATTTGTCCAAATCTTCAATTGCCAAATCAAAGAATGACGACCAGAAGATTAAGGCCGATGACATCTGAATCAAGTGGGGTAAATTCTAAGGAGGTCGAGTCAAAGCTAACCTGCTATGGTGGTCTTAAATCACTAATTTTTTTGGCAAAGACAAGGAAAAATGCAGGAAGAAGGTTCCATGTAGGGGTGAGCACGGTTCCAGGTTAGAACTGGGAACCAAAGAACCGAACCGATGGGTTCGGTTCGGTTCCCGATTCTAGGGTGAGAGGTTCCGGTTCCCGGTTCCAAATTTTTAGGAGTCGCCGGTTCCGGGTCCGATTCCCGGTTCCTATACTGGGAACCAAAGAATCGAACCAGCGGGTCCAGTTCGGTTCTTGGTTCTAGGGTGAGAGGTTCTAGTTCCCTGTTCCAAATTTTTAGGAACCGAAACCGGCTCTCTCCCTTACTAAAAAGTGAAAACCCTAACTTCCTTAATTTATTCCCAAATTTCCCCATGCTCGGTCACTCCTCTATCACGCTCTCTCTCCCACTCCCAACACCCATGACTCGACGAGATCATCTCGCAGCTCTCACCTCTCCTCGCTCCATTCGTCTCGCGGCTCTCACCTCTCCTCGCTCCATTCGACGTCCGCCTCGACTCTTCCTTTGTCTTCATCAACCGCAGTCTTGCTTGTTCGCGGTCTCTGCTTTTTTTAGGGTTTCCGATTCTGGCTAGAGTGTGCAAGAAGGGAGCGAGCAAGTATAGAAGGAAGCGCCAATTGAGTTTGGGCAATCTTGTTCTTGCCAAAGTCACGGACCACCTTGCTTGGCCTGCCAAGGTTCGCGCTTTTTGCTCTGTATTCGCTTTGATTGTTGCGTGTTTTTCTCATTTTTGTTTGGGTGTTCAAGCACAAGTTTTTACTTTCTGTCTTCTTCTTTTTTTGCCTTCTTGCAGTTGGAAAATGGTTTAGTTTGATTTAATTAATGTTGTGAAGTGAATAGGTGGTCGGCCGTTACGTTTGGGTAGGCTGGTCTTTTTGGATTTTCTTACTTGCTCGCATTGTGTACTGTTTCTGCCCAGCACTTTAGAAGTGAACCTTTCTGGATTTAATAAGTGTGATGCGGTGCACATCTTTTGTATGATGGTTGCTCCGTGAATGATGATTTTTTTTTTATGTCTTCAAATTAGCAGGCCAGAGGATTGGCACCAAACTCCTAACCCGAAAAAGCACTTTGTACATTTCTTTGAAACACAAGAGATGCAAGCTACCACTCGCCTAGGTGGCGTCGCTAGAATGGGCGCTTTTCCTCTCGCAAAAGGTTGAGCGTTCGAATCTCGGGCGCCGTAAGGTGACTTAACCGGTGGCACGTGTGTAGTGGTTAACACATGTCGCCCCCAAGGTTTACCCCCCGGCTGTCGGCTGTGCAGGGGTTCCCTGGGTTACCAAAAAAAAAGAGATGTAAGCTCACGATCTGCTTGTACCACTTATTTATTTATGTATGAGTAGTTAGCTTAATGGCTTTATTGAGTTTTGTGTATAGTTTCATTCCTTTCATGCAGTAACTACAGCATCGTGTTCATGAACGGCTCTGTCTTTGTTTTTTTTGTAAACCTTAAGGTTATTAGACCAGCCCAATTCATCCACAGGAAGAAAAAGAAAAGGAAAAATCCTATTAGTTTGTCTTCAACATTTAGTCAAAAGGTCCAGCCCCTTGTATCGGATGGAAGTATGTTCGGGTATTGAATGGAAGTATGTCCTATGTAGTTGTTAACATGGTCTATCTATTGTTCTAAGTTACTGACCTTTGTAGTAAAACTGAAAGTCATGGACTTTTTCCCCCTTGATGAGAGAAAATCAAAGTTCGATGTTTGCTTCTTGAGAGAAGCTACATGGTTTGTTTGGTGTAATAAAATAGCCATGCTGAAATTCTTTGTGATGTAGTTGTGTTGTGATGAACTGATTGGCTGGAGCAACTTCCTAGAAATAGCTTTAAGGTGCTGCCTTTGCATGTCATTGGAGCTTTGAGATATTTGCCAAAAATGTTGTAAAAGCTGAAACACCTAGGTTGTAAAAATAGACACTAGCACAAACAGAAGAATGGAAGGGCAATTTGTTGATTAGAATCTCTTCCTTCTAGCACTTTGCCTTATGTCATGCTTTTGATCTTTTCTTTTTAAAGTATATCTATATTGTCCCATAGGAAGTATCTTTTAATGAACCATAGAAAAAGCAAGTTGTTGCCTTAGTCATTAGTACGGGCTTTTGATTTGAGGAGTGAAGTAACCCATTAGATCAAAGTGTGAGTCATAATTCATCTATACTCTTTAGATTCAAATAAAGAGCTGTCTTTTTTTCCATGCAACTCCTCTACAGGCTATAATTTATTGGTAAAGGAAAACTGTATAAAGATGAAAGGACATGTAAAGTCGTAGCTATAGCGGTTAAGGATGCTATATCAAATTCAGCTGTAGATCTATAAATCCCCGAGGTAGAGCTCCCTTCCGCCCGTCCCCCCCTTCTCTCTCTCTCTCTCTCTCTCTCTCTCTCTCTCTCATGTTTATCTGATATCTTTTATTGCAGATTTCTGTTCTGCTTGAGCTACTACCCCTTTCGGCTGTTCTGAGTGGGTTGAAAATTAAGATTGAATTAGGTGAATTAGGTTCGTTAGCGTTGCCCTTTTCTTCCTTCAACTTCCTATCTTAGTTTTAGTGTATAGTTGCGATTTTCATTATGTATGCTGGTCTCTTTGATGTTAAGGATGGTAATTTGTTCTCGTGTTGTTTGCTTGGCTAGTTTTGTTTGCTTGACTTATCAAGATAACATGTCAATGGAGGTGGAGGGATGTGAGGAGATTCCGATCACAGAATTAGAATTGTCGAGTGATAAAAATGAAGAAGAGGTGTCTAATACCATGAGTACGAGAAACAAGGTACTTGGTCTTCCTCCTTGTGATAAGAAGTACACATCCGATTGTTGGAATCATTATAAGAGAATCAAAGATAATGATGGAAAAACATATGAAGTGAAGTGCTTTCATTGTAAGTCTGTGTTAAAGTACCGTGTTGCTAACGGTACTTCCGCAATGAGGAAGCACTTGACAACGTGCAAGAAATTTCCTCGCAATATAGATAAAAGGCAGAAATTCTTTGCACCACGTAATGTAGACGTGGCTGGTAAGGCAATGGGAGATTCGAGTACTGGTAGTATCTTGTCGACATGGTCGTTTAATCAAGAACATTGTAGGGAAATGCTTGCTCGATTCATCATAATTGATGAACAACCTTTTTCCTTGGTTGAGCGTATTGGATTTCGTGAATTTGTCACTGAGTTATAACTTCTCTTCAAACATTTATCACACTTTACAGTGGCTAAAGATTGCATGAAGCTTATTTCAGTGAAAAAACTTGTTTGAAGACTTGCTTTGGTAAGATTAATTCTAGGATCGCACTCACGACTGATACATGGACTTCCATTCAAAATCTGAATTATTTGTGTCTCACTACACATTTTATTAATGAAAATTGAAAGTTGTATAACAAAATCATCAATTTTGCAGTGATGCATAGTCACAAGGGTAGGGAAATTGAGAAAATGGTGGAGAAATGCATCTTTGAGTGGGGAATAGGAAAACAGGTATCTACAATCACTGTTGATAATGCTAGTTCGAATGATGTTGCAATTGCTTATTTGAAGGAAAGACTTTCAAGAGAAGGGTTATTGATATTAGATGGTAGTGTTTTACACATGAGGTGTACCGCTCATATATTAAATTTGATTATTAAAGATGGCTTGACTACAGTATGTGAATCTATTGCACGCATGGTATGTGAGGAGTTCTCCTATAAGGACCAACACATTTCAATTTTGCATTGAGGGTGAAAGGATCACCTACAAGGGTTCAGTTATTCTTGACGTCGCCACTAGATGGAACTCCACTTACCACATGTTAGATACCGCCATAAAATTTAGAAAAGCTTTTGAAAAGATGGAAGAAGACGATCTATCTTTTGTGAGTGAGCTTAATGATGATTTTCCTAAAGATGATGATTGGAAAAATGCCATTGTTCTTTCGGAATTTCTAAAACTATTCTATGATGCCATCAATCGGATGTCGGGGAGTTCATATGTTACTTCAAATGATTACTTTGATGAGATAGCTTTTTTGTATAAATATCTAAAAGATGTGATGGCGGATGCTTCGAATCCCAAACTTTAAACTATGGGTAGGAAAATGAAAGAAAAATTTAACAAATATTATGGGAGTTTGAATAAAATGAATATGATGGTGTTGATTGTGGTTGTGTTGGATCCTAAAGTTAAGTTGAATTATGTGAATTTCTTGTATGGATAAATTTATGATGATGAATCAAAAGTGAATGAGATGCATTATAAGGTGAAGGATGCATTGGAGCGTTTGTATAAATTTTATGAGCAATCTTCTCTTGCTGTAAGTGATTGAAATTTTGGTATCCAAAATTTGAGTGTAAGTAGTAATGATTCTAATACCGATGTAGGAAGTAACAAAGGTAAGAAGAAATATAACCCCTAAGCTTTTCGGAAATCCTTTATGCACTCGAATCAAACAGAGTGCGATGACAACAAATTTGAGCTTGATCGGTATCTTCAGGATAAAAATGAAAATATTCTTGATCTTGACCTTTTGATGTGGTGGAAGACTAGCGGCTCAAAATATAAGATCCTATCTTTGATGGCTCGAGATATTTTGTCTATTCCCATAACTACTGTTGCTTCAGAGTCGACTTTTAGTACATCGGGTCGTGTGCTTGATGACTTTCGAAGTTCTTTGACACCCAAAGTAGTGGAAGCTTTGATTTGCACTCAAGATTGGTTGAGAGCCGTTCGTGTGTTGATTAATGTTGAAGAGTGCATCAATAATGCGGAAAAATTTGAGTTGGGTGAGTGATGGTTATATCTTTATACATTATAATTCCTTTTATATATCTAATAAGTGAATATTTAATTTAGTCTCGTTTTTTTTTTAGATATGGATTGTCTTGATGAAGAGATTATCATCGGTAAATAGAGTTTACCAGTTGAAGATTAAATATATGTGGTGAGGCTTTTTAATACTTATTTTATTTTATTGCTTTAATGGCCAGAAGTGTTCATTTATAACAATCTGCATTAATGAAATTATTTATTTATCGCCATGCCTGTCTTCATGGATATGCATGCCAATACTTAATCTTTTAGTGATGCTTTTGAGGTTCATCCGCTTTGAGTGTATAAAAGTGCCATGCTAAAAACCAGACTTACTGGGTCCAATTTATTATTGTAAATGCACATTATTTTCTCACCAGTGCCTTTTGCACAGTTTCTGTATTTGAGTGTGGCTGGATGTTGTGATTGTTATCACGTGACCTCTGCTTTTTACTTTTCTTTATGCAGGCTGGCATGCATACTTTTGGATAGCATTCATTCCATTCATTGTGAGTTACCTCTTCTGTTCCCCTTAAATTTATTGCACATGTCTATCTTCATGGTAGCCATTTGTGTAAAAGCAAATATATAGTCGTGATTAATGAACTAAAAATGGAAAATATGAAGCAGGTGCTGGAAAGCTCTTTCTAAATTGTGTTTTCCGCAACTATGGGTAAAAATTTTAAATAAAAATTTGATGGAGAATCTAACTTGGTTAACTTGCACTCAAACCGGCGGTTCCTAAAAAATTTGTTTTGTCATAACTAATTTCTTATTTAACTTGTTTGCTTGTCTTTTTGCAATCTTTTTGCAGGAGGAGTTTTCAAACTAAAGTTGTTTTTGCCTGAAGAATATCCTATGGCTGCTCCTTAGGTAATTTTCACTTGTGCACAATTTTTTCTTTCAATATATAGTAACTTCTATCGTCATGGCATCTGCTGCTTGGTTCTTTTTAGTACAGAATCTCAATCAAATAGAGGTGCTAGATTGCAAGTGCTCTGTAAATGGGTTGTGAAAGTTACATGCTAGTTTAAAGACAGTAACTTGCTTACCTAAAAAAATAGATGAATAGGACATTGATTTATCTTTCCCTTTGTAATTGTTTCAAACTCTCTTTTTCTTTTTTTCTTGGGTTCATGGTGGGGTAATGGCTTTCCTCTTGTTTCTAGAGCCTTTGCATTTCTATCAGAATTGTGTCTCGACTCTTTGCTTACTTCTGCTATCTAGAAAGTTTAGCAATCACAGTCAATTTTTATGAATCGTTTTGGTCTTCCTTAGATCGTTCCAAGGGGTTGTTGATTTTGTTGGCTCACGGAATCCCTCTCCCTTTATCTATTATGGAGGCTAAAGTAATAGCATTTGATTGAGTTTGTCATGCAAAATGGTAAGTTTACTGTATTTGGAATTGAGGTTCGGCATGTTTATGTTGGATTTTTTGTACAATAGCCGATGGAAGTGTTTTCTGATGTACTGTTCTGCAGTATTCAAGCTTTTTTTAGCGCTCCAAACCCTAATGATCTGCTTTATGAGAATATCGCTAAGTATTGGAATACAAATGAGGCTGAAGTTGTGGAAACAGTTTCTATGTCTTTTGTGGTTTTACTGGGTCTCTGTAGCTGGTTCTCCAATCATGTGGTACTTTGAATGATTGAGATTCAGATGACAAAATTTTATTAGCTGATTTGATCTTTTTCGCTTCTTATGCTTGCGTAATTAATCACTTACTATGGTCCAGTGGAAGGCCAAAATTTAATTTTCTACTCTATCCTCGTTATGGTCTGGTAAAAAGAACATGTTAGAACCTAGAATCGACCCTAGAACCTATGACAGGGTAGGTTTCAAGTTTCACGTTTTGACAGGTAGGTTCCTGATTCCAAAAAATAAGGAACATGTACCCGATGGTAGGTTCCAGGTTTCAGGTGGAGCCTACCCGGAACCTAGAACTGCTCACCCCTAGTTCCATGGATGTGCTAAGTTGATTAGTCTAGGTTCCTGCAATTTCTTTATGTGAGTTGATCCAAAGATATCAGATCGAGCAAGGGACATGATAGTCGACCTCCTCGAAAGGAATCAAGCACTCTGTGAATCAAGCCAATCGAGGCACAATAAGGTCAAAGTGGGCTCATTGTTAGTTGAAATTAAGACTCAAAGGGCAAAGCATATACATTTAAAGGAGGAGCTCACACAGGTGAAGAAAGAAAATTTGTGTTGTGTATATGTTCTATCATTCTGTGGGTTATATGTAACGTGAGACTTGGTGGGAAGTTTCTAAGTCTTTCATAGTACCTTGTTTCTTAGTTTGTAATTTGTAAATCTGGCTGTGGATTAATGAGATGAATGTGTCATGATTAGATTTCTGGTGCATCCTATCATGTTCACATCAAGTTGCTTCATATTTGGAAGAACTCATTCTGGACAACTTTGTAAAGAATCTATTGAGAGTTGCACATATGTACTTACGTAAACAAACTCATTCTACGGCCAATAAGTATTCAGGTAGATTGTGACTCAAAAGCCACAAAAATGCATAGGGATTGAGGTATTAAAATGAAGCAACTAAAATGATTTGCTTAGATATCAAATGATCATTCCTCCATCATCTTACTGGAACACTGAATCTCATATCTATATCATTATAAATGGGGAATCTACATAAATAAAAACTTCACCAAAAATAATCCTGCTCAATAGAAAAATGCAGAAAATACAGCAACTAAATTGATTTTCTTAGATATCAAAATGATCGTTCCTTCATCATCTTACTGGGACACCGAATCCCATATCTACATCATCATAAATGGGGAACCTACAGAAATAAAAACTTTACCAAAAACAATCTTGCTAAAAAAAGATGCAGAAAATAAATAAATCCAAGTCTATGAACCGTGATGGTTCTGCAGGTTTAGCCTTCACTTGATTCACAAGTCTAGATCTTTTCAGCAACACTTTTTTGAGGAAAAGTTGTTAACGATTGAGGATGGGTGCTCGCCTAAGGCTGTGATGGTGCCTTTGCTTTTATAGCAACATGCTTTCGAGGAAAAGTTGTTGACGATTGAGGTTGGGAGATCGCCTGAGGCTGTGATGGCGCCTTTGCCTTTGTAGCAACTTGCTTTCGAGGAAAAATTGTTAACAATTGAGGTCGGGAACTGGCCTGAGGCTGTGTTAATGTCTTTTCCTTTGTAGCAACATGCTTTTGAGAATAAGTTGTTAATGATAGAGGTTGCGCGCTGGCTTGGGTTTGTGATGATGTCTTTTTCTTGGAAGCTCTTGCAACTACTCCTTTGTCCGGTAGGCTCAATAATCTTGCACCAGGCATTCCATGCTACATAACAATTGACATATTTAAGCTCAAGAAAACAATGACTTGTTATTATAAAATGTTAAAACATCACTCACATTGAGAATTTGAAGGTTTGTCCTAGGGTTTGTGTAAACACCAAACCTTACCATTTTCTTTTTCTTTGGTTGTGATTGCCCTTGCATCTTTTCCTTCTCAGATTCAGGTCTCTTAAACTAGAAAAAAATATTGGACATAAGAATCAAATGACAACACATAAATGCATAGGGATTGAGATATTACTCATTGAGATTTTCTGAGATCTATTCTCAACTATTACACTGGCTTGAGTAGAATAAATTCCTTGTCCTTGATCAATAGTGACTTTGGCAAAAGCATTGCCATCGCCACAAACCTGAGCATAAGCATTGGCTTGCCCACCACATTCTGCACTTGCCTCCACAAAAGCAATGGCCTAGCCTATAGATCCTCCTTTAATCGTACTTGGCATTGCTTTAGCTTTAGTCTGAATATATATTGCATATCATAATCATAATCATATATTGAAATAAACATATATTGCATATCATAATCACTTGTTTTCTTTTAGTTGTAGAACCAGGTGCATTGGCATTGGCATTCGATGTACATACATTAGCTTGAGCATTGGCCTAAAAAGGACATAGCAAGCATTAATTGATGATCATGACTTGATAATAAAATCAGCATCAACATGAACAAATATCTTTTTCAATAGACATCCCTTTTGATTATGTCCAACCGCATTGCAGGTAGATTCTGTCACCTCTTACAAGCTTAATTGGTTGCCTTTTTTCTATTCCTTTTTGGCCTTCTAGGCATCTGCTTGATTGGTGGAGGTTGAAAAGTATCTTTGTTAGTTTTTTTCCAAAATTTTTGTCCTCTCACGGTTGGCATCATGAATTGATAAGCGCTTAGGTACTTATCCTTGTCGAAGCACTCAGCTAAGTAATTATCTAGATCATTTTGCTTAGGTGTATTGCACATATGGCATGACAACATGGAATTCCACTAACATACCAACTTCTACAAGAACAAGTCTTCAAATTCAAGTCAACCACATATTTGTTACCACCTTCCATAATCTCATATCCTTGATCTTCGTTTCATATCAAATAGCAATACCTACTAGCATTTGCATTTTGATTTAACTTATTCACAATCCTTGGACCGTAATTTCTTGTCCACTTAGCACATGCATCCCTTTGATTATGCCTTTCAATTCATAACCATGATTCTAATATCCTTTAGCATACTCACAATGGCTTTGCACCTAACTTCGACGCACCTACCATTGAAAGCTTCACTAAGATTATTATTAACAATATCACTTTTGATGTTGGTGTCAAAAAAGGCTTTACACCAGTGTTTTGGCCCAATTTGGAATAGATGATCATGACCTTGTTGAGTCATTTCAGTCAACCTCTATCTATACACCTCAAAATCTGCCATGTTAGTACTCTTGACGCATTTCCAAAATTGTTTTCCTTTATATTTTTTACCCCAATTGGAATATATGCCTTGCACACATCCTGTGTTCTGCACTTGGTAAAAGTTCAACAACTGAAGGGATGAGACCTTGACAAATATATAAGATAGAAGGAAAAACATTAAAACTGATCAATATTACATAAAGCATCACCAAAAATTTCAAGATGAGTGATAATGAAATATTAAATACCTTTTGTTGGTCACTTATCAAAACCTAACGACTGCCATTATCCATATCGAGGTTTGACCTCAACAAGTTGATAAACTAAGTCCATGTATCCCTATTCTCAATTCTTACTACTGCCATGCCACTGGATATATTTGGTTATTAGCATCCCTTCCTACAGCACACAACAACTCACTTTTGATTAAGCCCTTAAAGAAACATCCATCTAGTCCAATGATCTTTCTACATCCTGCCAAAAATCATTTCTTGCAAGAATCAAAGCAAAAGTAAGCCCTATTAAATAATGGAAGGAAATTTGGTAGAGGCTTTTCAACTTTCATTTTAAAAATGCTTGAAGGGGACGCAGTGTAAAGCTCCACCAAGTAGTCCCACATCTGTGCATACTCCTTCTTATGATTGCCTTGCAATTCCTTCAACACTTTTAGCTTTGTTCTCCTACATTGGCTCAAAGTAACATTCACCCCTAGTTATTCCCTCACTAGTTTTTTCAACTCCAATGCCCTAATTTTAGGCATTGCAGAAATTAAAGTCATAAAATGTTTGACTAAGTAAGCACTGGATACTCTCTTATTCTTGAAAGTGATACTGCATATATGTTCATCCACATACCTTTTCAAATGGAATGATCCGATATTGCTATCAAAAGCGCCATAAATCATCCACTTACAATTGGTTTGCGCACACCTTGCTCTTAAAAATCTAGTAATATTCTTGGTGTATTTAATTGCCCTTTGCTCAGTCACTAAATATCTCAAAATTGCATCTTTAAATTCAGCTGCATCCTCAAACGTCATGCCAATAATGAATATTGGATTTTTATCATTTTGAATAATATATGATGGAACCTACTTCCTCTCCTTGAAAGAACAACATCTTCCTCCTCTTCACCCTCATCATTTGAACTCAAATGAAGACTTTCTTTCTCATCTGAATTATAGTATTCTATTTCATACCCAGAATCATTCACAGACTGACAATAAGCTACTAACTCTGATGGTAAGTTAATATCTGATTGGGAAGTACTAGTTGCCTCAATGTTAACCCTAGTTATGAGCTTATGCATCATTGAATGTTCCTTTAACTTTGCCCTTGCTTCAATTAGTTCAACATGATCATTGTCACTCAAGTGTTCCACATCCACCAAATTACATACATTATCATCATCCTCATCCAGATCCCAAATACTAACCCCGACCTGATTCCCATCGTTATCAGTATTCTCAATTACATTTTTGAACACATTACTAGCATCCTCATTCTCATCCAGATCTCTATCACTAACCTCAACCCAATTTATGTCATCAGGATTTCCGATTACATTTTCGAACACTATACAAGTCACATTATGAACTCTTTCTACATCTACATCATAAAGGTCTTTATTTTCTATCTCAGCAAATGTCTCTTCATCATCAATATACTCCGCATATAGTTCGATAATTTCAGAATATACATGATCATAGAAAAGATCTATCACAACAGAGTTATCCCATAAACATCTAAGACAATTTTCTACAACACTACTTGTAGGAACTCTATGATAGAGTTTCTCTATTTTGCACCCACCCAAAGCCTCAATAACTCTAGTTATATTAGACAACGAACGCTTGCTTACATCTATTTTGACAACATTGACCCTTCCACCTATGTATTTCAAGGGTGGTCCAACTTGAAATTTACCTCCAAGGAAAACAGTAGTAGGGACTTTGTTATTGGCCATTGGACCTGCAAGGGGACAAAAATAAATAGCATTTTAGTTTTGAATAAGGAATTGAGAAGAACAAGAGATTTCATCTATGCTATCTCTTTTTAATACTAATCTTTTGGATTCTGATCCTGGACAACTTCACAAATTTAACCACACGAAAGTTGCATTTCCATCTAGCAATGTAAGCTACAAAATTAGACACTCATATTTTGGATTCAAATCCTGGACAACTTTACAAAATTAGCTACACGACAGTAACATTTCCATCGTGCAATATAAGCTACAAAATTGGACACTAATCTTTCGTATTCAAATCCTAGGCAGCTTTACAAAATTAGCTACGTGAAAGTTGCATTTCCAACGAGCAATATAAGCTACAAAATTAGACACTGATGTTTTGGATTCAAATGGTGGACAACTTTACTAAATTAGCTACAAAATGAGCAATCGGTTACCGATCGACTTCAATCCTCTATTAAGCCAATGTTTGACAAAAATATTATCCAATTTCCTTACCTGCAAATTTGTATCCGAAATAAAAAAGAAGTAGCAACGAGAAGGATTTGACGCCAATCTTTGATTTTCCACCGCAACACCACAAAATGAGAATAGACAACTTGCGCAGACTTGCTCCAGCGATATGACTTGCACGAATGAGAAGAAATTGAATGTCGACCTTCAACTTGCACGAATGACAATTTAGGGTTTGCACGAGTTACGATTTGCACGGACACGCTTCCGCAGGATGACTTGCACGCAACGAGAAGGGATTTGATGCCGGCCTTCGATTTGCCACCACGAGGAACGACTCGCACGGACTAGCGATTGACCAAGAAGATATCTCAGAGCTTCGATCTAGGGCTTGCACGGACTCACGGTTAATGAAGAAGATACCTCATAGCTTCGATTTAGGGCTCGCACGGACTCGTGATCGACAAAGATGATACCTCATAGCTTTGATTTGGGGCTCGCAGGAACACACCTGTGATTTAGCGTTCAAAACTTGGAATTTGGGAAAACATGGAACAAAGAGGACAAAGAAGACGAAAAGAGAAGGCAGGTTTGGGGTAAGAGGAGAATGACGCTAATTTTGATTTGTAAATGGTCCAAAATGACGACGTTTTGCATATGTGGAATATGGGCTTTAAATTTTTTTCCATGTAGGAGCGAGAAAATGTTAAAATAAGCCACGTCAGCATTTTTCATTAGCCTAATTGAACGAAGCTAACGGAACGACTTGATTGCACCAACTCGACAAGTATTAGGACTCAATTGCACTTTCGTGACAAGTTTTAGGACTTGATTGTACTTTTTGCAAATTTTATGACTCAATTACACTTTTGAGACAAGTTTTAGGACTCTATTGCACTTTTTGCAAGTTTTAAGACTCAATTATACTTTTGTGACAAGTTTTAGGACTTCTAGTGTATTTATCTCCAAAAAAAGAGGAAAATGGTTGAAAAGTCAAAAGAAGCAATAGTGATGCTCGGCTCGTTTTAAGAAGCTAAGAGCACGAACAGAAACAGAAGAAAAGAGAGGAAAAGAGGAAAAAGGAGAGGAAAAGAAAGAGGAAGAAGAAAAAGAGAAAAGGGTTTTACACCGCGGGAGTCTCGCTAAGCTGATTTGACTTCGTAATGCAATGCTCCATAAGTATTCGCATCCCTCGTTTAATTAATCGGAATATTTTTCAGGTTAGGGTTTGTAATTCAGAGTTATGTGTTATTCGAGTGGCGAAGTCAGATTTTTGAATCGTAGAATTGCGTATTTATATAGAATTGGTAATTTGTGGTGTTACGGAGCCACGAGATTTTACAGAATCTGATTTAGACTTACTATTTGCAGGATATGAATTTTTGAAGTTGAACGCATGCAGTGAACAATGCCCGACCAGGGGCTTTTAAGCTGATTTTCATCGGTTTTCGGCTCGATTTTGGGGCTGCCAAGTTGGGGTTCCTGTAGTGGATGCATATATTATGATGTTAGATGAGTTTTGATTATGTTTAAGCTGCGTCATTTGGTGAAAGGATGGCCGTGTCATGCCCTTATTTTTGTTGAGTTTGGGGTGTGACACATTCCAAGCTAGGAGTTGATTCATGTGGCTCAAGCGAAGGCTCGAGGGCAAAGGCTTGGACTTCGTGTGCCCTAGAGCGGAAGGTTTGGGCAAATGCTTAAGGATGAAGGCTCGGACTTCATGTTGCGCCAGAGCAGAAGGCTCGAGGGTGAAGGCATGGACTTCATGTGCACTAGTGCAAAGGGCTCAAGGGCAAAAACTTCCTACTATCGGTAGTGGAAGGACAATGGGTCGATGCTGCTTAGGCACACCATATGGACAATGGGTCAAGTCCTACTGAACTAAGAAGGTTACCATCTTGCACACCATATGCCCAATGGGCCAAGTCCTACTGAACCAAGAAGGTTACCATCCTACAAATTTTGAAGTGTAGGTGTGCCTAGCCAAGGCGACAATTCTTCCTCCTAACCAAACGCGATTAGAACCTAAAACTGTGGCTTGCATATTCATTGATTATACTCAAAATAGCAACGTATACAAATTTTTGGTTCACAAATATAAAAATACGAAAATCCAAGCCAATTGAAGGATTTAAGGTCAAAGGACAAGAACACAAAAGTGTGTAGACTTGTCAAATCATTTTATGGACTTAAACAAACTCTTAAAGCGGAAAAAATTTTCTCCACTTTCGAAGGTATTTTTTCCATTGCTTGAAAAGGTTTTCCTTGACTAGTTTATTTTTCATGAGCCAAATGACGAAAAACCCAAAAAATGTATTTCTGAATGTTATTTTTCATAAAACAAACGAAGCCTTGATTCTGATGCAAAATTCTTTCGTAATGCGGTGATGTTCAATAAGCAACTTTCATGACGGTCATTGCAAATTAGCATTTAAAAGTTTAATCACTGACATTCAATTAATAGACACCAAAATTCTAAAGACAGAGTTGGTTTTATCAAAATTCGTGTTTTCAATAACTTCCGTAATTTACGAAAAAAGTCACGTGCACAAGACCTCCATTCATGGACCGATAGCCTTCAGGGGCCTCAACCTCTCTGATTCATCAAACCGAGCCCCTGGGTATGTGGAATTAGGTTCGTCATTATATAATAGGGCTTCCATATAAAATGCATCTAGTTTTCATCAGAATTACTATCTAACTTTTTAACATAAATTAGAATTTATTTTAGCAGCATAATGACGCTATATCTAAAACAAGAGTTTATCCTAAGAGAGCTTCACCTAATGACATACAATTCCATTAATTATTTACTAACAAAAGATCTTAACGCATACGTTGCATGGCGAAACAAAGAGAATTTCAAGTGAGAGAGTTTTCCTATTCTAAATAGCCAAAAACAAAAGAGAGGTTAGAACTAACTCCCTCTAAAGATAAATTTCAGATGAAAACCCTATTCATGGGCCAGCTTTATAAACCTAAGGGAAACCCAGCACAAGGCTTATAGCCCTTGCAAAAAGCGATTTGGGCCTTTTGTGAGCCCACTCGGACACTACGCAGCACGGGGCCCGGCGTTGTGCCACGCCACACCAACATGGCGCTGAGGACCTACCCGACCGACCATAATCGGGAGACCATAGCCCTCTAAGAATCACAAAAAGGATTCTTGTTTCACTTCAACATAACAAATCTGAGTCGGGTCGGTTCACAAAAAGTTGTGGTCTTGCCTAAATCGATGTTATGTATCCTATTCTCAAGTAAAAATGCTTATTTCTAAATGTAGTAAAGAAAAATGATGTGAGCATGCAAATGTGCTTCTTTTCCATAGTTATCAAATTTTGATGGACGGATTCAATCCTAAATTTTATAAGATGCGAGCAAACCTTTGGGACGAAAAATTCAAGCGTCAATAACACTATTAGAACGCATTGCACATCACGAAGATTAGACCAATGACACTGTTTTATCAATTTATGGGGGGGGGGGAGGGGGGTGACCACAATGAAACCACCAACGACTAGAATCATGAAATTGACCCTTAATGGGACGTCCATTCGGTTGTAATTTTTTTTTTACCGAATTAATGTACTTGGATGTCAATTTGAACTTGTACCTATATTTGTATTCCAATTGAAGTTGTACTTGTATTTACATCGAACGTCACATTTAACAATGTATTATTCGGTTTATGCATCAATTAATTTAGTGCGGCGTAATTTTGAAAAAAAATTGAATACAAAATGTGTTCGTTTCACTTAAATCCTCACGATTAAGAAAAGTATTTTCCATGAAATTGTTTTCAAGGAAGATGGTGAGTTTACATTTGTCTTGTGATTTAAGGAATGTGATTTCCTTCTTACTGGAAGAAAAAGTCGTTTTCCCTTGATCTAAAGTTATTGTTTTCACTCCATGGAAATTTTTTTTTTGTTAATCAAACACAAGAAAGTAGGAAAATAATATTTTTTTCAAACACACTGACCTTATTATATTTCAAACCTTTTACCGATGGCTAATGGAAATAAAAAAGTAAAATTTGAATAAAAAGAAAGGGTCCCTAACGTTCCCGGACCCACATGGGCCAACAAGGCCTGACGTCCAGGTCGAAGTCTACCTTTAGATTACCTTTTTAGA
Source organism: Syzygium syzygioides (assembly GCA_031216285.1). Classification (NCBI taxonomy): domain Eukaryota; kingdom Viridiplantae; phylum Streptophyta; class Magnoliopsida; order Myrtales; family Myrtaceae; genus Syzygium; species Syzygium syzygioides. Next base: position 31,538,718 of record CM062252.1, on the reverse strand, counting down.
GTATTTCTAGCTGGCTACCAAGGAAAATCATATTTAAGGATGTATTTATTTCACTAAAAATTTCGAGATAAAAAAAAACATATTTTTCATAAAAATTATTTTTAAGAAAAATAGATAATTCTCAATTTTTTAGCGATTTAGGAAAAATAATTTTCTTTTTGTCAAAATGAAAAATTTTCACTCAATCTAAGCTTATTATTTTCACTTTCAATCATGAGAAAACATTTTTCTTCGATCGATTAGTTTTTCATCAACAATTTCCTGAAAATAGTTCTCACCCTAAGCTTATATTTTATATAGTCCTTGTCAAGAGTGCCCTAGCTTTGTTAGGAAAGACTGAATTTCAGTCTAATCTCCCATTCATCTTCCCAAAATTAACCGTTAATATGTACGTTCACGTGTGTTATTTCTCGATGGATTCTAAACTTTTACCGTAGACATTTGGCTCGCCAGATAGAACGTTCGAACTTTACTGCCGACAGATTCGAAAATAATCAGATATGACAAGCAGAAGACAGAGGGCAGTTGATGGCCACAACTTGTGGCTGAAGAGAGCAGAAAGCCTGTCCAAGCACAAACATGTGCAGGGAAAGGAGTAATCATGTTATGGCCAAAATAGAGCACAGACCATGTAGTTCGTATCCTCACGAAATATATCTCCTAAACAACGGGACAATTATTAGAAAATGCAGCAAATCTCTAACTGTGTGATCTGTTGCTATACATGAACAAGGTAAGATTGTGCTAAACGAGGAAATTAAATATCAAAACCCCCCCACGATTCCGAAGGCAATGCTAATTATTGAATGAATAAGGAGAGCCTACGGGAGCCATAAGGCCCAGGTATCGCATTATCCTATACCGACGGACCTTTCTCGGAGATCTCGATGGTGAGTATAGGTCATCCTATAGGAAGAAAAAAAGCTGTTTCAGGTAATACATGGCAACCAGACATTATTTTGTATCAGTTAATCAGCAAAGGACAATGACTACTCACACTGAAGAAAGATCTAGGCTTTCTTTTTCTCTTGCCTCTCCCTTTTTCCGAGTCATCTTCTATGCTTCTCGGATTTGATATGATGCATCCACCTGGTCAAACAAAGAGATATTAAAACTTGGGCTTCCGGATTACATGCATAGTGTGGCTTTCATGTCTACTGAATCTATGAATCTACTTTGGCCAAAATATTTATGAATCTGCACAACTAGAAAACTGTCTATGTGTTCAAAATCAGCTCCAAGCATTTAGCATTCCAAGCCCAGTTTAGAAGGGTAAGCATGTCTGACATCCAAGTCTCACTAATCTAAAGCATTCATATCATCATTGCAAAAGGGGGAATGTTGAAAGAAAATTGTGGCCCTGTTTCCTCGAAGCTTTTAAACTTTAGGACAAACGCTCATTGAATATGATATGAAAATACAGAGTCTGAGCTTCTAGTAATTTTTCTAGTTATTCTTTCCTTATTAATTTTTTTTTTTTTGGGCAAAGGTAAGAACTTTCCTTATTAATTTCGTCCTTGCCTCCTATCAAATATTTGCTCCACATGTAAAGCCTAGCTTATAAGTGAGTGAGAGTATTCAAAAAAGTTCTTTATATACATTGTGGACTCTTCCTTGAAAGTTCAAGCCTTTGAGACAAAAGGTCTTCTTGCAAGTAAAGGCCTTGTCTTTATCATTGTCTTAACAAGTGTTTAAATGGCCATAGCTTCTTGCTTAAAAGCATAAGCTCTTCTTAAAAACATATCCCCCAACCACACGAGAGGCTGGGGGGAATGAAGAGACCACGGATGTGGTAGATGTCAAGTGCAGTTGGCTCATGAGAAATCAAATGATCCACAAATGACCCTGAAACAGCTGAATGTGAAGAAATAATCTGTTCAACTAAACAGAAACATGATAAACTACTTATCTAGCTTCTTTCTAAGAAATTTCAGAATTTGGGCAGTAGATGCTTTAATCACATTCAAGAACATGGATGCAGTTATGCTCTATTACCAGTGAGACCATCTCAAGCACCTACCTTCTAGGGCACAACCAAAAATGCGAAGTGTAGAAACCTTCTAAATTCGCCTAAGGAGCATTGAATATATGTAGCCTTTTTGGTTAATCATGGAAATCACTAGCAAAATATCACTTGAGTGTGCAATGTACCAGCAGTATGCCATTCATTGCATGGCCAGACAAAAACATACACTATTTGTAAGAAACATACCAGAGTAAGGGTCCCCACGATCTAAGTTATTTGCCTCATCAGGAGAAGATAACTGTTGGAATGGGCTCGCATGGTCCTCATTTGAGGCTTGCAGCTTCATAAAAATCAAGGAAATTAGATGCTAAGTTAGACAAATAATGGAAACTTCCAAGAACTATCAATTTTTAAGACTCTCATTGGTTCTGAAATTTTTTATCCCATCATTGTAAGCTGAAAATCACGAGAAGAGCATTAAAAGATATGCTCATGGGAGTAGCTACTTGGGCAATACAAACTAGCTTGAGAAACATATGTCCAAAGTCTACCACCAATTACGCATTGCATGAACCATGACAAACTAGGAACTCAAGGATAACCATTCAAGGCTCGAGTCAATATTGAAGATTCTACAGGCTATAACATTCGCAAGGAAATTTCACTCCTGAGATATCAGTGAGCATGCTACACTCTAGAAATGCTTTGCTTTGGCAGATGTTTCAATTAAAAGCAAAGAAACCATGAGCTGGATCTAAAAGTACATATGTATCTCTATACAGAGAGAGACCCTATGGTTCTCCTTTTCATTAATACTTATTGAAAGCTAACCTTAGGGGAACTAAAATGTTTCTATCACTACTTAAACGTTGATTATCAGCAATCGTACTGCAAAGTAGCAAAGCCATAGAACTCTTCTTTTCCCCGACTAAACATAGGAGCTAGGACGTGACTCGCCCATTTTTGGCATTTCTACAGTTGCAAGCATTCTGAACCAATAAATTATAATGGAGTTTGTAAGGATGTTGGGAATGGTAAGAATGGTTCTTTTTCTTCCCTAATGTGGCACTTTGTGGGGAATAAGATTGATACTTGGAATCATCATGATAGAGAGACATAGGAAACGGGAGAATGCAGCACATGCATAGTCCACGGTGAATAAGACTTCCTGTTAAAGGAGATAAAACCGCAAGTCAGAGTTATGCCCACTGCAATTTGTCAAAGACGATGGGAATGGACATGAGATTATAATAATTTAGAGAGGACAGGGGTATAATAAAGGAGAAATATCAGTGGATTTATAACACAGTCAAAGACCAACACAACTTTGTAACCAGAGACCACAATTGGTAGTGACTCACTTAAAACATTAATGAGACTTTTAAGCTCTACAACAGGTCTATATCAATCTCAACTCTTATTCTTTGTTTGGAAAGAGGAGGAGGGGGAATGAAGAGCGGGTGCGAAAAGTGAAGGAATATTTTAAAACTTCTATGTAGAGAAAAATGAGGGAAAGTTTAAAATTTTCTCCACTCTTTCATCCACTCTATGTGCTCAAATAAAGCATTAGAAAACAATTAATGCAAAGATTACATACTTCAGCAGTAGACAACACTTCATAGTCTGTTCTCTCCAATACAACACTCACTGGAGTCATGCAAACATCACCGCTTTCTGTACCCTGAATTTGGTTTGGCGTGACCAGCATCCTGAAATAAATGTCTTTCCAAATCACATATTTCCACATGCATCTCCAAATAAAAGATAAAAAATAAAAACCCAACAGAAGGACCCTATACATGTCCCAGCAGTAGGATTTTTCTGCCATAAGATAACTCAGAAATAATATAAGGTTTAAATACCCAAAGCGATGCTAAATACGGATCTAATACATAAACTGTTATAGATGTTCTCTCCTTCCTGTGCACTGCCATGTATGTTTTTTCTTTTGTTTTAATATATCTTAATGGAACATCCAAAAATCCAGATCCTACACACCATGACTTGCAGCATTTGACCGGAGTGAATGCTAGAGATTGTCTTCCTCCATCCTTTGCTTCATCTGAAGTGACTGCAGCGACTTTTGACAGTCCATCTTTACAATTAGAGAATGTTGGCGAGCAATCTGAGCATAAAAGGTTTTACCTTGAGAGTTAAGTGAAATAATTGAAGTTATCTACCAAAATGCCTACTAGTTGAACAAATAATAATTTGTCGGATGTCCACCTTGAGAGGTAAGAGACATAACTCAATTTATCTACGAAATTGCTTGCTAAGCTGAAGCAAATAATGTCTTGTACAATGTTTAAATGCAGAGAAAAGTCGATGAAAGATAACTCCTAGGCATTGCATAGATGTTGTACAGGTGCAAGGCTTAAATAACCACCGAAACTCCATTAAGTACACATTTCACATTATGAGCCTTAAAGAATACCATAGAAAGATGCACACTTATCTCTTTGGTTTTCTCTTTTTAACGAATACACAGTACTTGCACTGCAAAACCCTTCTCCAATTCCAGATTGTAGGTGACTCATTCCGCGTTCATAAATTAGATTAACTCAAAAGAGTATATTTAGCATGGAACCACAATAAATGTGGAATGAAAACCAATTATCCACTGCCAGAGAAAACTATAGCATGTCATAGAGGAAACCAAAAGATCAACCCCACCAAAACTGGAAAGAGTTAGCAGATATAAGTCCAAATGAAATCGGGAAATCAGCCGAATCCCAATTGAAAAGCGGCAAGGAACAACAGACTGAAAGAACAGAACAACAAAAGTACAAGTCAACATGCAAATATCCAAGGGAAACACCAAATCCGCTCACCAAAACTGCAGTCACAATCAAAATCAAAACTTGCGAGCCATCGACCAAATCAAAAGGCACACACTCGAACACCCGAATCACACATACCGATCGCGCCACAATGGCACGTCGCACGCCCAAAGGGAAGAGAAGGCCGCATTCCAAATCTCACATCTGCTTGTCAATACGCAAATCATCCATACACATGCAGCGAGCAAGAGAGAGAGAGAGAGAGCGAGACCTGAAGTGGACATGGAAGAAGGAGGAGAGGAAGCAGCGGCGGCGGCGGCGGCGGAGGAGGAGGAGGAGGAGGAGGAGGTAGAGAAGAAAGAGAAATCGGAGCGGCGCTTGGGCGGCGGGCCTCGCCGCTGCTGCTGGGAGTACTTGGCGATGTTGTCAATCGGCCTCGACGTCTCCGGCTCCCCCTCCTTCTTCTTCGCCATCGCTGCGAATTCCACGCGAAGCACGAATCATCCGATTTTGCTTTCGGTCGGGGGGCACGCACGCACGGAGCGAGCGAGCACGAGAGAGACCTGAGAAGCGAAGGGAAGGGGATCGAAGATTCGAAGTGGAGCGACGAGAAGAAGCGGAAGATCGGGTACCTGCTGCTGCTGCGCCTCCGAGAAGAGGCGACAAAATCGGGCACGGACGATGCGAAGAATACGAAGGCGAAGAGCGATGGGCCATCATCGTCTTTGATTCTCTCTCTCTCTCTCTCTCTCTCTCGGCTGCTCCAAATATTCGCACACTTCGACGCCACTGCTCAGGATGACTACTGGTCCGATGGATTCGGGAAAAACATTGAATGAAAAAAAATATATATATATGTGATACCCACGAAAAATCACGAATTAGCATATGCCGAACTTATTTTTTTGAGTTACCAATAACTCCAAATCGATACGCTCGTGATATGTTTACCCCCCGTTAACTTCTCTCAAATTTTATTGTGAAATTAGCGAATAAAATGACACAAATGGCAAGTCCACGTAGAAATCCGTGTCGGTTTTGGTCAAATTTATCACGGGTATATCGGTTTGGATTTTTTGGTGACCAAAAAATTGATTTGGAATAAATTTATTACGTGTATATTATTTTGGAATTCTTGTTGACCAAAAAATTGGTTTTTGATAAATTTATTATGGATGTACTAGTTTGAGACTTTTTGAGATATTAATCCAAAAAAATAATATCACCAAAATCTTAATTTTTTTAATATAGGCCACTAGTATCATCAACCATATCATTGACCAAAAAGTACTTTTCATTAGACTTTCGTTCATATAATTTCGAAGTGATAACGTTCTTGTGAGCCCATACAACACCTGATGAGCTGGAACACGAGGTCAACCTTATTTTCAGGGATCATATGTCGAATTGTATCGTCCTGATCAAACATTAGCTCGGTCATTCTCTCAAACAAGACATATAGATCAATTCCACACAATAATTAATTTTGGCCCGATATTGCCATCATTAGAAAAGTAATATTAACTCTTGACTAGTTTGTGCATAGGAGGATTAATCTAAGATGATAATCATTCATACCTAGATTCCTAACACAAACAACCCGAGGCCATTCCCACGACCAGTTGTATCAACTCTCCTAAATCTCCCACTCTTCACCTCAACACCACGAAGCCCAATCTTTCAATCCATATGGGCATGGGAGATTTCTTTTGTTTTTTTTTGGTCTGTTCTCCCACCCAATTTCTACAAGATCTTGCTTCCTTGCTTTCTTCAGACATTACCGCCACTCCACTTTCCCGGGACTTACATGAATAACAATTGCCCGCCCAATAGAACAAGCTCTTACACTCCAATGGTTGCTTCCCCCGATCAGAGTTGTTCGTGAATCTTTAATTACTTGTGCTCTCCCGGACAAATGCGGCGCCCTAAGCTGACTGTGCACCTACGGTAGCACCTTTTTTTCACCTACTAGACTTCTCTTGATTTTGGCAAACCAATGGAAGTTTCTTCACTTGTTGGAAATTTGGCAAAAAATCTCTTCTCGGCACCCATCCCTAAGCTTTAGGGAACCTGCTCTAGCACCATTTATTGCAGGCCAAAAGCTTCATGGCTCAGGAAGAGCCCGTCTAGCACTTGATGAACCGAAACACCGGGCCTTCCCTTAATACATGGTTCCTAGGGACGGTATAATGAATTGCACTCTCTAAACCAAACAAACCACATCCACATTAACTCAGCTTGAGCGAGACATACGAATCACTTCTACATGACAACTTGTTGGGGAATTTGATTGTTGGTGAAGATAGAGCAGTAGCTATAGATCTTGGATGCTTTGATGCCCAAAGACGATAATTGTCCTTAAGGTATTATTTTTGTTTTTGGTAAAGACCTTAAGGTATTATTTGCCCCAAGTATTCTTGCTTTTGGGGTTTTGACCAAATATACCTCAAGAAATTTACTCAAAAGTCGTAGAGAAACTCGCTCAACAATCACTCAATTTCTCTCTTGGAATTTCACCTTGCGTGTATATAAAAGAAGAAGAGAGTTACAAAGAAAAAGTTGTTTTTGAATGCACCAATCAACACATCTCTTGATAATAAGTACTTCATCCCCACCATCACCACTTTTTATGATGAACCATCACCATTTTTCATCACAAAGAGTCACCTCTTTTCATGATATAATCCCCCTTCTTAGTTTATTATATGTACTAATTTACATAAATTCATACATCCAAGAAGGTATCTACTAAGATTTGAACTTTTAACTAGTGTAAACAATTCCATTAACAAAATCAATGGTAAATAAAACTTTGAACCATGATTCCATTTGTTAATCGAATTATCACACGTGTGGATTTACACACATTCAATTAGAAATTTCCCATGCCTTAACACTTTTTTAATCTTGTGCTCCCTCCTGCATTCGTGAATTTTTACAAAAGTTCATTTGACTTTGGTTAGATAACGCACCACTTCTTATATTCATATAGGTGAAGTTCCTAATTAATTACCTTAGCATTGCCTTGCTAAAACCTTGAACTTCATTGTGAGTGATTTCTTACACTCATCCTCTTAACTTTTTATGAGTGCTAACCTTGTGTCCCGGTACTCGATCACCGTTAAGATATAATAGTTTGTTGTTACCCATTGAACTTTAACAATTTAGTCGGAATTATAAAGTTGGGTTTTTACTGTGCTTGACTATTATCAATTGGTCTAAAATCCATTCTTGTGGCAGTAATTTTTAAACCTCTCAAGAGTCCCGTAGTGAATGGGTTAGCCAAGTTATTATTTGTCTGCACATAAATTATTGAGATAATTTCATCGGTAATTAATTGTCAAACATACTCATGATGTAAACTAATATTTCCAGATTTTTCATTGTATATTTTATTGTATGCTCTCGACATAGTTGCCTCACTATCACAACGTAAAGATATAGTTAATATTGGTCGTGGCCATAACTCTATATTCAATAGCAAATTTTCCAGCCATTCAACCTCTTTACAAACCACCAACGATGATATAAATTCAGATTCCATCGTTGAATGAGCTATAAATGTTTGCTTCTTTGATGCCCACAAGACTGCACCATTTGCAAGCTTGGAAACCAATCCATATATCAACTTGTTATCAATTGTGCTAGTTATCCAACTAGCATATGAATATCCTTCTAATTCTGTTATTATCTTCCATAAAAAAAAACCATAATGTATTTTTTTTTTGTATTATTTTCTTTAAGTAACCAAGAATTCTACTCATGGACTTCCAATGGACAGTACCAAGTTTACCAGCAAATTTGGAAAATTCACACACAATAAAGGCTATATCTAGTCTAGCGCAATGCATAGCAAATACCAAACTTTCAATTACACTAGCATATTCTAATTGTGCTTAAGATTGCCCAATATCATCCATCAATTTAATTGATACATCATATGGTATGTTTGACTCTTTGATTCTCAAATGCTAATATTTTTTAATATCCCTTAGCTTAAAGAATAACTCTCACTATTTTTAATCACTTTAATAGCTAAAATTGTATCAACTTCTCCCAAATCTTTTATTTTAACGAAGATAGAAACTTTTTAATTTCATCTATGCCATACATATTTTACCAACAATCAACATATCATCTACATATGAGTAGATTATAACTCCATCCGATTTGACAAATTTTGAGTAAATGCACTTATTAGCATTGTTATGCTTACATCAGTGTGATCATATTACCGAATCAAATTTTCTCGTGCCACAGTTTCAGTGCTTTCCTTCTATCTGTTCATGTTATAATTCTCAACAAAATGCACTCTATTTACAACTTCTTTGACATAATTAGCCTCATAATTAGCCTCACGATTCCGATGACCTTGGTCAATTTGAATTTGTTTTAACTTATCCACAATCAGATTCTCGATCGTGTGAAGAAGTTTCTTTCAGTATGTTCAATTCATAAAAAAATGAGAAAACAAATTGTGATTGGTGGGGTTCTGAAGAGTTAGGTTCACTTTCGGGAAGTCACAACGCCCACCTAATCGAACTAGCTATGCACCCGATACCACTCATGTGGAAGAGCAAGAAAATTGTACTTCTCGATTTTTTAAGCAGCCCCTTACTACAATGTTGTGTGACAAGTAACATATCTCTTTCTTTTGGATAATAAGAGGTATCCAAACCTATGATTGGACTAATTCCCACAAATATGTATAAATGGTCCTGTTTACAAGGCTCCAAAGGAAGTCAAATCCCCCGATGCATCCTCGAAAGAGAGATGTCTTGGGGTCTATTTGACAACTGACCAAATAGTAAAAATTTCTATTTTTTTATTCTTAGAATCAGTTTTGAAACAAAAATCCGGTTGTTAAATTTTTTGATTCTGGACACAAATTCTTGCAAATTTGTGCCCAGAATCAGTTTTGGAGTAGAATCAAGAATAAAAAAAAAGCAGCTTCTTAATTCAGAGAACAAAAATGAGAATCAATTTTTTTTTCTTCTTCTTTTTCTTGATTTTTAATGTAGCTTCTAATGTCCAGCGCGAGGGTCACTCTCGCCGTATCCGGTGAAATTAAAATATTTTAATAAAAAATATTATTAATAAAAAAATATTTTACCAACTATGAAAAAAAAAATTATTTTACCAGCCATGGCCATCGACTAGGCCCTAAAAAAAATATTTTATTGGCCATGGCCGGCGTCCAGGCCATGACCAAAAAAAAGGAAAAAAATATTTTAATAAAAAATATTATTAATAAAAAATGTTAATAAAAAAATATTTTACAGGCCATAGCTGGCGACATGGCAAAAAAAGGAAAAAAATATTTTTAATAAAAAATTGTTAATAAAAAATATTTTACCAACAATGGCCCGCGACCAGGCCATGGCAAAAAAAATAAAAATATTTTTTCAATAAAAAATATTTTAATAAAAAATATTATTAAAAAATATTTCACGGGCCATGGCCAAAAAAAGAAAAAAAATACTATTAATAAAAGAATTTTACCGACCATGGCCAAAAATAATAAAAAAATTATTTTTTTAATAAAAGTATTATTAATAAAGAAATTTTTTACCAGCCATGGGCAAAAAAATAAAAAAATTATTTTTAATAAAAGTATTATTAATTAAAAAAAATTTTACCGGCCATGGCCAAGGAGGGGAAGAAAAAAAGAAAAGAAAGAAATATTAAAATATTATCAATAAAAAGAAATTTTATGCCGTTATCAAAGGCATTTCTGTTCTTTTCCTATTTCAGAAATAGAAATTTTAGTCCATTACCAAATGTCTTCAAATACTCAGAATCAGTTCTCGAGCACAGAATAAAAAAAAATCAATTCTGACCAGAATCTATTCCTAGGCACAAAATGATTATCATGCGCAACCTTGAACTACTAGACGATGGGGGCATATATGTCGCCAATATATTATATTATATTATGCTCATTGGGTGGTATGAATAGTTTTTTGAAATTGTCAATATGATGGAATGATCTGACTGGGCCTGAAAGATATTTTCTGTCTTTCAAAATTCCATAGCCGGCAACCTTAACACTTTGAGTTAACTAGAGCCATCATCGTTCAAGGAAAATTAGCCAAAAAGTTTTATACTTAATGTATAGCGACTAATTCAATTCTAACCTTTTAATTAAATCAATTTATTTTTAAATTTTTTGACAATATGCTAATTCAATCCTAAATTATCATTTGTTAAACCTTTTGAAAATTTACCAATTTAGTCTTAAATATTTTAAAGAATTACTAATATAGTTCTTTAGTTAATTTTAGCAGGAAAACACTAATGTGGCGATCCAGTTAGTGTCGGCCGTGACGTAAACAATAATATAATTGTTTTATTAATTTTTAATTTTTAATTTTATTTATTTATTTTTTAGTTTTTTGGTTCATAAGGCCGGCACCCACTGGCCAAGGGCCTGCAACACCTACTAGCCCCTAGGTGGCTGAGAAGCCCGCATCAGTTGTGGGCGGCCTCGCCAAGTCTGGCCTGTTGTGGCTGGCGAGGGCATCGTGGCCTCATAGGCCACAGTAAGGGCAAGCGAGGGCTTGCTAGGAGGGCTCGTGATGCCTTTGTTGGCCGCAATGAGGGCAAGTGAGCTCTTGCCAGATCTAGCGAGGGCCGTAACCCTCGCCTGTGGTCGACGAAGGCTATGGGTACATTGCCTAGGGGCTAGTGGGGGTTGCCAACCCTTGACCGCCGGCCCTTTGAACCAAAAAAAAAATGAAGAAATATAATAAAATACAAAATCAATAAATTTAATTAAAAAATCAAACAAAAAATAAAAAAAATTTACATGTCAACACCCATCGTGTCACGTAGGACAGTTGGTGCTGATTGAACTGCCACGTCAACAATATCCGACCAATAGTAATTGAAGAACTACATCAGTAATTTGTTAAAATGTTTGATGACTAAATTAGTAAATTCTCAAAAGGTTAAGACTAAATAGACACAAATAAAATGCTTAGGACTGAATTGTCAAAAAGTTTATGACTAAACTGATATAATTGAAAGATTTATGATTGAATTATTTATTGTATAATAGATTTAGGATTTTTTAGATAATTTTCCCTCACCATTCGAACAAAGAAGAAGTCGATGTAAGTGAGGAGGGAGAAATTATATATGACATTCGAAAGAGAGTTTCATCCAAATTCTTGAATTCGATCAAGATTATCAACCATCAAATATTGTAGTCTTGTGAAGACTAAGGCTCTGTTCGCTTCACGAAAAGTGTGACGTTTTTAAAAAATATTTTTCAAGAAACCATTTTTCAGGAAAATGACAATATTTTCTGGAGTTCGATTGAAACTGAGAATGAACTAGAAAATATTTTCCGTCATTTCCCATTTGATTTTTTAGGGAAAATTACCAAAAAGTTCAAATTTTTAAATTTTTTGAGTTATTTTAACTTTTAAATTATTTCTTTTATTCTTTTTCTTTTTTTTTATTTTTTTTTTCTTCTTCCTTGGTCGTTGGCCACGACAATGGCCAGCAAGCAAGAGCCTCGCCCGAGGTTGCTAGATGTTGGCAAGGCTATAGCAACCTTGAGCTAGGCTCGAGCATCGCTCAGCTCACCATATTAGGCAAGGTGAAGTTTGGCCACAGGCTGGTGAGGCTCATGGCCGAAATTTGGGGAGCTCGAGCTTGCCTGTGGCTAGTCGCCGGCTGCCACCGTGGTTGGCAACTGGCCGAGGAAGAATAAAAAAAAAGAAAACGAAAAAAAGAAAAGAAAATATAAAAGGAAAATGTGTTATTCGAAAGTGAGATAAAAGAAGATCCGGAAAATGTTTTCCGCTTTCTAAAAAGGGGAAAACATTTTTCCCACTTTTGAAGGTGTTTTTTCTATTGTTAGAAAATATTTTCCATGACTAGTTTATTCTCCGGCAAACGAATGCCATAAAATCCGAAAAAAAAATGTTTTTTCAGAATTTTTTTGGTGAAATAAATGGAGCCTAAATGACATTCTCCTTATTTTTCCCATTGTGCACAAAAACTATGATGCTATTGCTCATCTCATATAATCGGATTGGATCGTAGACATGAAACTTGGGGTCGCTTGTCATTATTCCTGACCGATTAATGTTAATCGTCGCGGAATCATGGCATGAAAATCAAGTCATGATTTGGCCGATCTTTTCTCTCAATCTCTCTAATGGATGCGTAGCACGATTACATTAATTGACTGTCCCGGTCGCAAATGAGCATGGCGGTGATTGATTCAGACACCATGTTCCGGCAAAGCTTCAAAAATAGTTGAAGTGACAACGGCCATTGATTTTGACAATGGCGACGATTGATTTTGCGGATGGCCTGAAAATTTAGGATAGAGCAAAAGATGTTTAACGAATTTTGGTTAAAGGAGAGGTCAAGGGCAAACCTAGGCCCCCTCTCGCAGCGAAATTCTCTCCAACCAATAACAAGCACATAACCGATTTAGCACCATAAATAAATGACTCGAAACTCGTCTAGCCTCAAAGCAAAATGAAGTTAGATTTCTCTTTTTAACTTGTTTATTTTTTTCCAAAAGGAGAGACAAAACTTGCAAAGGTCGTGCCAAATTCCTCTACTCATTGTTGCTTAGCTCCAACATCAACATGGCATTGCCTTTGAAAGCCCTCTTTGCCTCATTGCTTGCCATTGCCTCGGCGTTGCCTGATCTTCACGTTGCGAATGCCGCAGTTGCTCATGGTCATCATCCTCATCATTCCTCCTCGTGGCGACATGCCGCGCACCATGTGGTCGGAAACAGAGGTCCTCACCACCATCACTGGCGTGCTCATGTCCATCCCGTAAACCACCACAAGCGGTTGTCTCTCGCTAAGCATCACCGGCCAAGGTTCGCGCCAGGCCCTTGGAAGCAGGCTCATGCCACCTTTTATGAGGGTGGCTCTGGTACATTTGGTACGTCTTTTCTTTTTTCCTTTGTTTTGTTTTGGTTGTAAATCTGCAAAGATGGAGCGTAATCACAAAAAGTCAGTGATGCGTTTGATGACAAGTATCGGTTTGATTGTTTCATAAGCATGTTGTTTCGTTTTTAAAGGAACTAGGAAATACACACAATGATCAAATAGATTAACCAAGATTCGACTTGTTGCGTAGGATGACATGCATAACCATGATCGATGTTGGCTCAGCTAAGAGAGCAATGGGTAGTTTTAGGATTTGTGTGCACCACGACCGGATCAGATACTAAGTAGATACATTCGAACACAACGAAAACCATTTACAAATAAGCGGTCGTTGATTCTAGCAAATTTTGTTAGCTGATCCGGAAAGAACTTGCATGTTTGGGCCCTTACGTTGTGTAACTATCAAGACAATTCAGAGGAGAGGCGGCTTTACCCGACAAGTTATGAAACCGAGTTGTTATCGCATATTCAGTGTTTGATTGCTATTGACAGTTGCAACGAACTGTTCTGCAATTTGTAGGGGGAGCCTGCGGTTATCAAGACGTGGTGCAGCAAGGCTACGGCTATCAGACGGCGGCGCTGAGCACGGCACTGTTCAATAATGGGCAGACATGTGGGGCGTGCTACGAGATAAAGTGCGTCGACGACCCTCAGTGGTGCCAGCTTGGCCAGCCTTCTCTCATCATCACGGCCACCAACCTCTGCCCTCCCAATTACTACCAGTCCAGCGACAACGGTGGATGGTGCAACCCGCCCCGTGAGCACTTTGACATCGCCAAGCCCGTTTTCACTAAGCTGGCCAAGGACTACGCTGCTGGCATTGTCCCGGTTCAGTACCGCAGGTCTCGCTCTCTGAACTCCACCCTTTTTCATCTTAAGCGCGTCCACTTATCAAATTTGACTACAGAAGGGTGGACGCATGACGGAATCAATAGGGTCTCACGAGTTAAATGTGTTGCAGGGTTCCGTGCCAGAAGCAAGGAGGGGTCCGATTCACCATAACTGGGAACCCGTATTTCAACCAAGTTTTGGTCTGGAATGTGGGCGGAGCTGGCGACGTCGTGAGCGTACAGGTGAAGAGCAACAAGCTGCCGTGGACTACGATGCAGCGCATATGGGGCCAGAAATGGGAGACCAATGCCATGTTGGTCGGGCAGTCCCTCACCTTCCGGGTTAGAGCAAGCGACGGCCGATTCACAACCGCCTGGCACGTCGCCCCAAGCAACTGGCAATTCGGTCAGACCTTTGAGGGCAAGAACTACAGGTGAAGACGGATATATTACATACAACATCGTCGCCTCCTTTGAACCTTCTCATAGCTTCATAATACGCTCAATGTTCGTCAATAAGTGAGGATCGTTTGTCTCTTCGAATTTGCTGGCCTGGAGAGGTTTGCAACGATCGAAGACACGACTCACAGAATTGTAGTGCAAGTTTCAGCACATTTAGATCTAATGTGTCTATGACAATACACTAGATTGATTGATTGCCCAACAATATTTGATACTAGGGAAGATATACGCGATTGATCATATTGATTGCAAAATAGGGGATAAATTGCTTACGTATGGAAAATAGCGGAATCTCAACGCACATCTTACATCCACATTGAGTGGAATTCTAGTCACATCCCCTTCACCAATACATGATCGTAATTAAACTATAGGTTACCAAAATGTCCAAACAATTAAGCATGGGAATGTAAAGTTCAATTGCCAAAAAGCAGGAAGAGAGATTATCATTTGCTATTTCACTAACATTCTATACACTCAACATCCGCCAAAACTGATATATATAACTCCCTTTTACGATAATTAGATGACGAGTGCTACGATGGTTACATTGTGGCAAAAAATTCCCGGATTCATCAACTGGCAAATCCTCGTTACTGAGACCTCATGGCATGCCTCATGGCCAGGCATGCATGCTATTGGATTTCTTCTGTTTCTTCTTCCTACGCTTCACTTCTCTTGGTTCTGTCCTTTCTTCCAGTCGTTCGGAAAGCTGCGAGCGAATTTCCAGCAACTTCGCTTTGGCATCTTGAAAGAGTGCATCCGACCTTAAGGCCATCAGTTGCTGAAACATCACATAAATGATGTGAACTACAGATTCAGCTCAATTTTAAGGCTTTTCTAAGGAAATGAATAATTTTTTTACCTTAAGATGGTCCATTGCTGCAAGATTAAATCCAATCGTGTCTTTACATTCCTGATAAAATTCCAATTACATCTTCCGTCAGCAAATCAAATTGCTCAAGTAAACTGTTTTAACACAATAAGACATCAATTTTCTTTTCTGCTAAGCAGTCCAATCTCCCGTTTGTCAAAGCCAACTGGGATTATAATCTTCACTTTGTTGGTAAAGGTAATCCACATTAAAATGCTGACTTGATCTAGTAATAAATGGACCCAAAAGTTCAATGATAAAGCTAAGCCCTGCACTGAATGAAGGCCAATAAACAGGATCCTCGCAACAAAAAAGTAATCCAGCATTTAACCTGAGAAATTTTTCAAGTTCCTGAAAGCTCATGACAGTTCATGATAGCAGCATCAACTAGAGCGGATGCAGTGTTCTCCCTTCTCAGCACAAATATCTATATCGACTCATAACTCAGGCATAGCATTGTAGAATAACACCAACAGAGCTGCATGGTAGGATTACCTTGACTTTCTTGTGAAGAATTTCCTTTAGTGTAGTCAACAAAGGCCTGGCAGCTGGGGTTGAAACCAACTGATTGTAATGTGTCTGTAGAAGCACTGTAGCAACCCTTGAAACAAGCTCAATCTGACAAACAGAAGGAAAAACTATGGGAAACCGGGTATGCATTCCACATCATGAGCATAAATCAGTGACGTGTTTCCTAGCAAACATATCAGAATATGAGGCATAATCCAGATCGATTAACCATTAACACAGTATGGTAAAGATGGAGAAAATTCAATAGAACTAAGCAGGAAAACATTTCAAATTACTCTAGCAGCTGTTGAAAATTAATCACATGTCATAAGATGTCAATAAAAACCTACTGGGATCAGCCTTTTGTGGGGTTTTTTGGTCTTAACTGTCTCTTACTTTCAACTTTAGCTGTCATTTTGGCTTAATCTTTTTGGGTGTGCGATGGGCATGGAGTCGTAAAACTTTCTTTTTAATTCAGTATTTGGCACCATGAAATGCTAGTCAGTGCTGCAACTGATGTCAGGTCGAGGACTCTACGTCAACGAACTAAACCATTTCCATTTCCCCAAAATACAATAAAATTACAGAAGGAGCTCTCTTTTATTCTATTGGAACATCAATAGTAACCTGACATTACTTTGACTGTCATTTAATATTTTTGTACTGTCAATTATGATTATAGCCGAATTACCTTTTGCTTCTATTGTTGAGTTGTCTATGTTTAGGATACATCGTGTTCTGTATTCTTGTCAGTTGAGGGATTACTCATTATAAATTCTATAGGACCAGGAGGATTAGATGACAACGCAGATATCAACCTATTACACATTGATCTACGTCCCCAGAGGAACATGAATTTATTCATATTAGAGATCACCAAGCAGAAAACAAGTGTGTTATCAGAGAGGCCCACATGGAAACATAGTAGCAAAGGCAGGTCTTTAGCATGGTGACCATTCATGTTGCTTTAAGAGCACTTACATCTCGTCAACCAGCAACAAATAAAGAAAATCGATAGGTAACATCATTAAGGCAAATCATCTCGCCATAATCAGCACACCTCATGCAGAATGATTAAGTCACCCCACCCTCCTCTCTCTCTCTCTCTCTTCTGTAAAAGAAGAAGAAAAGGAGGGATGATTAAGTTACCCCTCCCTCTACCAAATCCTTTAACGTATACTAAAAACAAAAAAGTCCTCGTATCCAATTTGTTCCTCCTTCCCTTACTCTGTAGTGAAAAAGAACAGAATAAAAACAATCTTGCATTCTGAACATATACCACGGATAATAAAGTTTGCATACAAGTTGGCAAGCATATACCAACCTTATCAGGGTATGTTGTCCAATCCTTCAGGTAAGATAGGAGCTTCAAAGCATCTGAGAAAGGTAAAGCCTGCGATGGAAGCAAAAAATCTAATCATGCTTTCTGGTTAATATTCAAAATGGAAAAGAGAAACTTAGCCACATAACAGAGCTAGATCAGATAAAGCTCAAATTGGAGTCCAGCAATCCTATAGGTTTAGCACCTGTTTGGATTGACTTTTACTTTTTCCTTTTTGCTTAATCTAAATCTCATCATGCACTTTCTTTTTTTTCTTTTTTACCTTAACTTCTTCAAACTTTCACAACACTCAAGTATTGAACATAGATTCACATATAATATTTTCATAAACTTCTGAAAATTGAATAATGTTTTAAAAATTTGCAGAAAAGCAAGTTTTTGCTTTTATTTAAGTCCAAACAAATGGGCCTGTATGTTCTTGTTTGTCACAGGAAAGCTGAAAAGAATGTTTTTAAAGCCTAACCAGTGTAAAATCAGGTTAAAGAGGTTGGCGGTTTAAACCTTTTTCCTTTTTGCCCAATCAAGATATGACAGTCAGATATTTAAATGATATAAAATGTCTTGTGACAAATGGTACTGCATAACAATAACAGGGTGCGCACGACAATTTGAGATTAAGAGGTGTGGGTTTACTTCCCCAAGCCCTCAATGTTCTCACTGTAAAGATTTCAGTTCAATTTTAGCATCTGAATATATATCTTGCCATTGCATCAAAGATGGCTATCTCTGCCTGAGTGGCAGGGACCTCACATCCAGGAGTCATGGGATCAATTCCCATTGTCAGCTGTTGGACTTTCTTAAGCATGGCAACTAAGGAAATCATCGAAATCTGTTGATCTCTTCAGTGGTTGAACTTGGTCAACCTAGATTGAGCCAATTTGACACTGGCCATTTATAAGGGGACAACCAAGTTCCCAAGACTGCGAAGATTTATCTTCAAATAACCCAGTTCAATAGAGCCGACTATGAAAAGTCCATCCCATACAAGTCATACTAGTAGGTATACCAATAATTTATTTCAACAACCATAAATCACATTATGCTTACAAAGATATGTCAAACAACAAATACAGAACAGGTAAATTCAATGGATCACAGAGCATATGTATACATGCGTAACTTCCAACATTCATTAAACATGACATACAATGTAGACTTCTTTTGACACACAGGCCTCCTTACGGCATGCATGTATTTTTTCTTTTCACTTTTGATGGATTGGGGCAGGCGTCAGCAATCAGGCAACAGGAGGAAATTGATGGTATTATATCTTTACAAAAATTTATAAAAATTTCCTGTTAAAGCCTCACAAATCCCCAGTATATAAAGTAATAGATATTTAGCAGTATATAACAGTTACGAACAGCTCCATAGAAAAGACTCCTTGTAAGTTCAAGCACATGATGCTGCATACCAGTAATGTCTGCTCAAGGTCATTAGTTTGAACGTTTGAAAGAGCACGAAGAATAAAATCAGAGGGAGAAAGCCCAAGCATCACGTAATTTGGTTGGAATTCTGCAGCCTTTCCTTTGTTTTTCTCCTCCTGTTGGCACAAATTTATGTTAATACATACAAATTTAAAAATATGTAAGATCAAATTTATGTCAACACATATAGATTCAAACATATGCAAGATCAACTTGCAGATCTTCAACTTCTGACCAGTTCATTTTCCTTTGGATGACAATTATGTTTACACTTGATATCACAGAATCACCATCCGATATCCTCCGATGCTTGAACCATTCGCAGCATCATCAAAACTTCTTTTGACTAAGAAACAAGTTCAAGATTAATTCTGAAACTTTCGACACATAACAATCCCAGTCAAACATTATGGCTGCCTTTGGTTCGGCTTTTGGGAAAGCCTTTGCATTTTTTTTTTCGAAATGCAAATAGTGTTTGCTAAAGTGCAATTGATAAGTGCATTGGGAACCAACTTTGGTTTAAATGCTGTTGGGAAAAAACTACACTTATAAAGAACTTCAATTATATTATTTATATAAATAAAAAGAAAAACAAGCTGAAGCTCTAGCAGCGCTCAAGCAAAGGGCTCGGGTGATGGCCGAAGGCCAGCGAGCCAGATTTGGCACCTGCGACCCTTGCTTGAGGTCGCATGACCTTAGGCAACCTTAGGTGGGGGCCACCGGCGCCAGATCTGGCTCGCCAGCAATGTTGCACATTGACGGTAAAAGTGGAATTTCAAAAGTTTAGAAAGGGCAAATTTGGACGGAAAAAAATCATTAATTTCTGAAGTAGCATTATGAAAGTCCTCAAAGCTAAAGCTGGGAAGGACTTGCATTGGGCTTAGGGACTTTGGAGGACTTTGGCTCCCAAAAAAAGCTGCCAAATAGCTGCCAAACACTTGAGCATTTACCCAAGGATCTTTAAAGCCCCAAAACCCATTTTTAAAGCCAATGCACCCTAGACACCTTAAAGCCTAGATGTACTACCAAGTAACACCAAAAGTAATCAGGTCATTGATCTAATAATCATCAATATTCTCTAGTTGAGGTTGTAAGAAGCATATCAAGTCACAAATAAATATCAAACTACCGGAGGTACCCAAACACGTTAGAGTCACCTCTGTTCTCACAATCAAATGAATCGCAGCGTTTCATTTCTTCTTTCAACGCATAAATTATTCAGCAAAAGCATCCTGGTAGCGATTTATATTTTACACAAACATGTAGCATAAGAGACATTTGAGAAAACTAGCAAGCAGACAATTCAAATGCACGAGTACAACAAAAGAAGTCTAATATGAAAAAGCGTACAGAACTTGCACGCCTAATGTACCTCCAACAGGGTACAGAGGAGATACCTCATGTTCGGCAATTCGTTTCAACTCCACTTCAGCTATATCCAACGCCTCAATAATCGAATCAGTTGCTGAGAGTGTCTCTTGAGTCTTCTTTCCCGCTAAGGCCACAGCACCCTCTTCTGGAATTTCTTCCTTGGGTTCATACTTGTTCCCAAATGCATTATCAAGGTCAGACTCAAACATCTCCTCCAACCTCTTCTCTTTTTCTTCCTGCAAGAATTTATTTGCAAATTCGTAAAAGCATGGCAAGAAATAATGTAATTTTTGCATTAAAAGAAGATTCAGTGCTTTAGAAGCAGCTAAAAGTAATGAAAAGCACCTCGATGAAGAATTGTTCTTCCGTACGATCCCAACGGCGTATTGAACGGTCATGAGATCCAGTGACCAAAAAATCACCACGGTTACTAATTGCAAGGCACCAAATATCAGCATGATGTCCCTCAAGTGTTAAAAGAAGCTCGAATTTGTCAGCATCCCAGTATTTTACAAGCCGATCTTTACCTACACTAAACACATAATGTGTGTTGCCCACAAACTGCACTGCCATGATACTGCCATTGAAATATCAGTATTAGTAGGTCCTTTTCGAACATCAGTACGAAAGTCATTTAGTAAATACACAGAACAGCACCTATCTCCGTGTGCAAAAATGGACTTATGGCGGTCACCAAAATCCAATCCCCATATCATCAGATTTTTATCTGCAGAGCCAGTTACAATTAGATCTCCATCTGATGAGATATCCAAGCATAGCACAGGAAGCCTGTGCCCATATAGGGAATGTATAAGCTTCAGAGAATCCATGAAGAAAACCTGGAAGAGGTTGACATATAGTGTCAAAATGGTTATCATTGCAAAGTAGCAAAGATCTTCCAGTTTTGGAAGTCCAACAGCATGAAGATGGAAACAACCAATCGCAGAAAGATTTGATTTCATGTAACAAGGAGTTCTATGAAAATACACGAAGTACTAGAAGACAGTCCAGACAGAGAGGAAGAATTGATATAAACAAGCGAAATAATTTCAATCATACCAAACAGCTGATAACAAGACACATCAGATATAACAACGAAAACACAACCACATGAAGTTAGAAATCACCTTCACTGTGCAATCTAACAGTGCAACAGCAATTTTTTGAGCATCTGCGCTCACAGCAACCACAAGAACATCATCATTCATCTTCAGGGTTCTGACATTTGACACAGTTAGGTGCTTCGAATTCTGTTAATCAAACAGAACCAGTAAGCATAACATCACAGATTCTCAATCTCTGAACCTCTAACAAAAATGTAAGTTTCATCAATGATCATGTAAAATCCCAAAAAAATTGATGATCACGTCATGAAACCAACAATGTTCGATAGAAATATTCCATGCAACTATATGCTTCAAAAAGAGTATGCACAGCTGATCATTCTGGAAGTTATGTGATGGCAATCAACCTCACTCCCAATCTGTGGAACTTGGCTCTCACAAGAGCCTTTGTCAGAGAAGTCATGTGAATCTCAAATTCCAACCACTGGCAAACTCAAGACTGTAGAAAGAATCCATTGACGAAATACCATCTAGATTGTGAAGTATCTCTATACAGTAAATCGAAATAAATACAAAATTGTAGCTTTTGCACATGGGTCATCATTTTACACAGATATTAGAATCGCTACTATGAATATCAGTAACATTGCTAGAGAAACATCACTGTCATAGCAGAAAAATATTGCATATGAACTTCTTTCCAAGCAAATTTTTGCAACTAAAAAAATTTCTTTTTGTGTTGACTGAATGCACCCACTACTCTGAAATTAGTGCATGTGAAATTTCGAAGGCAGCAAATAGTAATAGTTGGCTTTACAGATGCTCAATGTGATGTCGAGGTCTTTAAAGAAGGGTCAGAAGTCAGGAAAGTTACATACTTCACCAGGTTTCTGCTTCATACCATACTCCCAGAATTTAATGTCGTGATCAGCACTGCCAGTAACAAAACCATTTTGGTTTGGTATAGCCATAATCGACCGGATAGAGCCTCCATGAGCTTCTACCACTTCCATACAAGTGCCGCTCCCAACATCAAAAATTTCTATGGCTCCACCTTTTGTTCCAACAAGTGCGTACTTATTCTGAGGAACAATTAAACCACAAAGCCCATACCCGGAGTCAATTGTTCGCAAGCAGGAACCTGTACTTGGGTTCCAAATCTTTACTGAGTTGTGACTAGTAGACATAAGAAGGGTACTATCAGAACTAAGGGTGACACTTCTGACATCAGAGCGGTGTCCTTGAAGCTCAATAGTTACCATTTTACTAGTTCCATTGGCATCAATGGAGTGAAATTCCAACAGATTATTGTTTAATGACAATGCCAGTGTGGCCAACGAATTCTTAGGAGCTACAGGACAGAAAGAAATAGAACAAATCTTTTTGCTCGCTCGAATAGTCTGAAGGAGCTTAAAAACATCAGAAACTGTCACCATGGGGATGTGTCCTTCTCCAATACCATGACTGGGATCTCCATTTTCATTCACATCTGCCCCTTTCTTCTCCCTCTTCCTATGAAGCCTGCGTTTTGCTTTGCGCTTTGCTTCAGCTTCATCTAGTACACGGAACAACTCTACAAGTTTACCTGCCACTTGACAAGCCAGCAAATTCCCATTCTTGTTGAATCTCACTGTTGCAACTCTGTCCTTGCTTTGTCGCTGAATTTCTCCAAATTGTTTCAAGACATCCCATTTGTTATGAGAAGCTAAATCACCATTGCCCACAACCCTACTTGCATCTGTTTCAGATCTTTCATCAGATGAATCATTCTTAACAGTGTAAAATCGAAGTTCTGGATCTGCAGACCCTGTGACGAGAAATCTCTCTTCTGGATCAGTGTCCAGGGACCAGATTTCACTGTGATGACCACCGACAATCTGCATACAGTGCTGTGTTTCAAGATCCCACACTCTGAGATACTTGTCTTTGGAGGAACTAACAAGTTTCTTGTCAGAATCTAAGAAGACAAGGTCGGTAACCTACAGCATCGAGCCATTAAAAATAAATCACCAAGCGTTTAGATCATGACAAATTAAAAAAAAAAAACTAAAATTAAAGGAAATGAATTGCTTTATCAAAATAGAAAGCACAATGAAAAAGAACAGGCAAATGGAGCCCACTGCTAACAAATTCAACACAAGGGCTAACCTGATCACGATGCCCTCGTAAGCGGTAAAGGCCAGTCTCTCCTAGCACATCCCACAATATAATGTCATTGTCTTTGCTTCCAGATGCGAGTAAAGATCCAAGCTTGCCATATCTGAGTACAGAGACAGCTCCTTTATGGCCATTCAGTGTCGTCTCGCAAGAACCTTTCTCAAAATCCCATATCCGTATGCTACCATCAGCATATCCACTTGCAATCTGCAATCATATATACATTTAACATTCTCTCACAAAGTCAGAAAAAAAAAACTAAACTATTAAGATGACACCTAGCAAATGGAAATACATGGGTGATGGGGATAAGTAGTCGAGGTAGATGCTATGGCTGCATCTCTGCAGTTCCTGCATCAGAGCGGCAATCGGCATGCTTAGCTCCCAGAGAAAGCTTGGAGTTGGCAAGTTAGTCTCAAGGCATAGGTGGAGCAAGAACATTCTCTCTCGGAGACATCCAACAAAATTGGAACAATACGGCAAGACAATGAAAAAAAAACTCACATTGAACTTCGTCATATTCGTATAGGTGGCTTCAATTAGACATTCTTATCTAATAACCACTATTAACCATTGGTTTCCTACCTTTCTTCCTGGCCTTACTAACAATCTCATAAAAACAAATTGGCAAAATATAATCATCCATGTTTCCGACGTAGAGGAGCCTCCGAAGTAAACAGGACTGAGCCACAACTGGAATCTCTTCGAATAAAGAAGCTACGAAGCTATCTCAAGCTACAAACACTCCCGACCTCCGACATTAACATGGCCAAGCCCAGTTGAACTATCCGAAAATCATTCGTTTCCCATATCCCACCAACCAAGAAGAAGGCGCCGCGAGAAGTGGTTCCATCGAGTTACCAGAGAGGAAGGAGAAGAGGCGATGGCGGTGACGGCGAGGGAGGGTCCGGCGGAGGAGGCGGAAGGGGCTAGGGTCTTGGCGCAGACGCCCTGTCGCACGTGCCAAACCCCGACCTTCTCGAGCGCCGGAGCGAGGAGGTGCTTGCCGGAGCTGTCGTACGCGACGTTGGACTCCACCGACGCGATCACTCCGAAGGTCGCCGCCGGCTCGTATCTCAGGTAAGCCTTCACCATCGCATTTGGCAGTTGCGTTGCACAGAGAGACAGAGAGAGAGAGAGAGAGAGAGACCGCGCTTGGTGAAAATTTATACAAAACCCTACACGGGGTGGAGGCCGGGGGTTTAACGACCGGGGAAGAGCGGAGATGACAGGTCAGCAAGTTAACAGCAGGCGCAGGGACAAAGGGGTGAAATCCTAGGGTCATTGGGAGCCCAATTGTGGATCGAGATACGAACACATGTGAGTTTCAATGTGCATTTCGCCCGCACTCCAAGTGACATCTGATTAGTTCGATTGAAGGCTTTCGATTTAGGATTCTGACTTGGTGTTAATTCAATTTGCGGTTAATCAATTTAGGCGCTAACTCATTTCCTTTTGACATTCGAACGTGCTAATTGTGGATTCGGATCAAATCTCAAATGGGAGGATTTTGACCCTAATTGCATGCGATTCATGTACACGCATGTGTCAATTCTCCGAAGTGTAAACGTCGATGAATTCCTCTTTAGAAGCTTCAATCCATGTCTTTTCGACTCCCATTCCCTTCAACAATCCAAAATCACACACGGTTGGAATCAAAATTTAGCGCTTTGGATCACTTAAATTTCATTCGATTCTGAAACTTTGCGTGTTTAATTGGAAAATTCAAAGTGAACGCGAGGATTTACATGATGGTGGAAGGTTAAAGAAAGGCTGTGGAGGTAGCTACAGCGGGAGAACTTGTAACCAAGAACAGGCTCCTCCATCTCAGCGGCGTCACTGATGACGAGGCGATGCTTAAGGACAGCAACGGAGAGGTCACTGCAGGCGAGGTAGTTGGCAGAGGTCACTTCGTTGTGGCGGCGCCGATGACGAGCATGTCTCAGTGCTTGTCCTTGAGGTTGCTTGTGAGGTGGCGACCTCTCCTAGGATGGTGAAGCTCCTCTACCTCATTTTTGCGCTTACTCTCTTTCACTATTCAAAAAATAACGACACAAATGGTCCATAAACTGTCTCAATATATAATGTGATCCATGAATTTTAACTTTGTTCAATGTGATTTCAAAACTTTTAATTTGTTTAATATAGTCCTTGGACTTTTAGTACATAGTCAATTTAATTCATTAACTGTATGAAAATATTCAATATTATCATTTCATTAATTCAAATATATGAGCCAAACCGTGAAGATAGAGGGAAAAGAATTCTAGGGGAGAAAAGTAACGCGGGAGCTCCACCGTCGAAGATTAGTGTGTGAAGCACAAGCGGCCGGCGTGCCGCACCCTCATCGGCATTCCCATCCCTTCACAATCATACCCCTCTTTCTCACTCTCTCTCTCTCTCTCTCTCTCTAGACTCGTCAGATTGATGCGGTCCGACATTCCACACCTTGAAATTGAGGCTCGCGACCTCAGATTCGAGGTTGTCGGCCTCACGGAACCTAGATCTAGCGTTGCTTGATGCTGGGCCTCAACCTTGGCATCAGCCCCGGGGTAGGGATGGCAGCTCGACTTGATCCGGGCATTTGCCTTCGAGGACAGAGGGGCCAAAGAATGAGGCTCACAATGGCGACAAGCACCGGGCGAGAGCAACAATCGTGGTGAGGCGACGGCTGTGAGGTTCAAGCGACATTGGCAATGTGGGGTATAGGTGGCGGCTCAACTGGACCAAGGCAATTATCTTTAGCGAGCACAACCACAATAAGCAAGGCGGGTGATTACTTCAATGGTGGTCGCCAATTCTCGATCTTGGGGGGAATACCACCAGGCCATCCCACAGCTTGGCATGGTGGTCGTGGCTGTCGTCACCATGGTCTGTAGGAGGTCGCCGATGTGGTGATCCTCAAGCAACATCGCACCACTTGCTCTCATCTGTATTTCGCTCTCTTGGTGCAGATCTAATCTCTCAACCTCCACCGGGGCGCGCAACACCTGCATGTCAGTTGCCCATGCCTGGTAAGGTGCTCGCGCCATGCTCTTTGCTTGCAACCTTGCGTTGGCTGCGCTGTAAGGAGGTTGCGTGGTGCATGGCCTGAGCAGCGAGTATTGTTCTTGCGAATATACATGCTATATCCGAATATTTATATAACACAGTATATGATATTGGAAATTCAATCATATTTTTATCCAATTCAATCGATAGAAAAGTGCGAATGACCAAACAAACCTTACATTTATCGAGTCTTCGATAGCTGTAAGGCCTCACCAGTCACCCCTTCCTTCGTGAAGATCCTTTTTGGGATATAATCCTGAGGTCCATAGGCCAAATTGGACAGTAACCGGAGATAGTTAAATATTAGATGGGATCGTTTAGGGATAAAGCCCACGTTAAGTAGAAGTCCAAGATGGTTGTATAAGCAAAGGGCACATCCCTTCCCTCACGAAAGCCATAGTTTCTTCTAATTCGGTACCCCATAGGCCAAATCGTTTCATTTATGCAAATATTTCACTCTCAAACAAGAAAACATCTAGATGCGTCATCTGTCAATTCGTGATAGGTCGGTCAAACCTCGAAAGCAATGACTGACACTACGTTGACCAAACTAGGATCACTTCATAAAATCGAAAATTGCAATCTCGCGGTCTGCATAAAGAAAAAGAACGATGTCCATTCCAGAGTCGCTAGCAGGGACCACACTTCTCTGAGGCACACATTATAATGGTATCTATGAGAGCCCGTAAACGAGTTGCCTAGATAAAAAGTAAGAGATTTGTACTCAGCTTGGTACATATCTATTGAAGAGGGATCTCACATTTAGCTGAATCACAACTGGCAGGGAAATAATTCTAGGGGCATGGGGTTTTAGAAACCTAGTCATTCGATAAACAGAGTGACTTAGAATGGGATGATCCTTAATATCGTTTCATTGGTGAAAAAACCTTCACGACATAAAATAGTATGCCTAAAGCATCTTCATGAAACTCCAATGGGGGGTTTAAGTTAGTAAAGAACGTGTGGAACCGAAGAGCGCAGGAAATCACAAAAGGGAAAATCAAAGGGTAGCCACAATCACGTTACTATAGGCTAAAATGTTATACGGGCAAGAATAATCCCAGAAGTGCTCAGTACAAAATTAAGCTACTTTTGACCTGTGATTGTCAAAAACAAAGTAGCAAATTAACCCTGCATCTGTTGACCCGGAAAACCATGTGGAGGCGGCATTGGAGGCCGGTTCAATTGTGCGCCAGGAGTATAACTTGCTCCAGGACCAACAGGGGGTGGTGGGGGTGCCACAGGTGGAGCTCCGCCAGGAGGCATGGGCCTGGGCCCATTTGCCATTGGCGGGGGTGGTGGTGCAGCTGATCCTGGCATTGGAGGTGGTGCATTTCTCGGAGGGGCTCCTGGTGGCAATCCTTGGGGTGGAGGAGGCGGTGGAGGAGCTTGAGGTGGTGGCCTCGGCGGGGCACCAGGTGCAGCAGTGCCGTTGGCTGCAGGGGGAGGTTGAGGTTTGTTTGTTTCCAGCGGCTTAGATTTGAAATACAACTGCAACTGCTCATTCATATCAGGAGAAAAAAACAATCAGCTCTCGAAAAACCAAAAGATACATAGTCGTGCACATGAAAAATCAGGTGTGAGAACAGACTAGTCACTCGAACCATACTCAAGTTGCTTGGTAATTAACTTCTACCATCACTTAACAGTCTATCAGTCAGAGTCTCGCAAAAAATGAGTAAATAAAGTCAAGAACAAGATTTGCCACTCTGAATGGAGGTGTCTAGGTTGCAAAGAATTTCTCTGAATATCAACAAAAGCCCAACAAGATGTAAATCGAGGATAGGTAGACGACAAAGAGGAATATATATCCAATTATCACATGAAGGAAAGGCTGACGGCAAGGAAGACAAATCTGTTGAGCAACACAATATTTACAACTATACTATCAAAAGTTGTTTAAACACGTATAGAAGAAGATAGGAAGGGCAAACCGTGAACATCTTTGAATCCGGATCCCAATGTGAGAAGAACTTCGGAGTTGATTTGTCAATCTCTGTGCTAGGAACCTACATTCAGATGGAATTTACTGGTGAATGTGCATGGAAATCAAAGGAAGCAAGAAAATGGACACCTTGGCGCTGCTAATATACCTTGAAAGCAATAATCTCATAAGGTTCTGCCGCAAAGAGAAGATATTGATATCTCTTATCAAAAGGTTGGATTCTCTGCATGAAAGAAGAAAAACTAATCACCTCTTTGGACAAAGAAAGCTACTCAAGTTTTACTGCAATAATTTCTTAATCTTATAGCACATGACTGGTTCTTCTAATTTCTACTACACTGTCTTTTTCCTCTCCTTTTTCTTATTTTGTTTCAGTGCATAGGGAACATGGGAAGCACCGAAATCAGCAATGTATAGCATACCTGCTCATAAGATGACATGAAACGATGTCTTGGCTTTGAAAGATCCTCTATCTCAGGATATTCAATCTGTATATCAGCAAAATGCTACTATGAGTATCGGCTACCATCAATCAACCTAACCCAAAAATAGCTACCCTAACTGATGATAAAATGTAATTAAGAGTTTTGACTTTGAAAAGAAAGAATCACCTGGAAGAGAAGAGATCTTTGCTTTGTTTCCGGATCAAATTGTTTTGTCACCCTGTACCCAGGTCTACCAATCTTAACTGCAGGCCAGAGAGACATTTAATCAGTCATCAATTATAATCTTGACAGCCCCACTACTCAGTGATTTTAAGTCCCAAGAGTAGGCAAAGAAAACTTGCAAACTAATGCAAAAATCAGATACAAGCAACCAACTTTTCTCAGATCAAGTGAAATTGCTACTCAGCACCTGATCCAATTAACATGTTCTACCACCAACAATTCCATATCAACTCACTGATAATATAATAGAAAATTTTCAATGCCTTTGCCAAAAAATCTGGGAGATCTACTTATCACTGAACAAACACCTATCATGAACCAGCAATTAGGTAGACCAGCATTCATCTTTTCTCATCAGTATCAACTTTTGGCCTCGAAGACAGCTCTCTCCAATGCCCTATTTTAAAAATTTAAATTCATCCCCTAAACAACTAAGAAAAGTCCACTTCGATGTTAATTGAAGAGGTCTCAAGCTTCCTTTGTTTCGTAGAAAACATAGTGTATTCTGAAAATAATATCAAGGAAAGTGATAGCATTTTCTGGCATTGGGTTGAAACTTGAAAATGAGCTGGAAATAATTCTCTGCCATTCGGAATTGAAAATTAGAAATCATTTTCTAATCATAGGCTTGGAATATGTTTGGGCCAACTAATTCTTCCACTTTTGTGGTTCAGCTTAGTAGCTTACTCCTCCTCCTATTCTATTTGATTCTTTCCTCTTCCCATTCTTCTCCATCAGACACAACGAAACACAACACCTACATCTCATTCACTGCCATGATGAGAAAAGGGACACTGGTCAGATGGGGGCAATAGGTGCAGAAAAGCTCCAGTAGCCCCTCTTTCCTCCATTTTTTTAATACTCGACCCTTTTATAGGTGAACTTTCTCGTCATCCTTTTTTAAATGTTTTCCAGTCATGAGTGGTGTTGGTCATGGAGTCTGTGGTGGTGTTGATTACTTTGGCTGGGGATGGCTGTGAAGCAGGAGTGGCCGGTGGTAGCGGCGATTTGGTTCTGTTTCATAATCAATGGTGATGGTCAATGACGATGAAAGTGGTGGTAATGCGGCGGATCTATGTTATGTGAAGGGAGGATGATGATGGTGCATGCTTGCCGAGAAGAGAAGAGAGATGATGAACTCGTCTGTGATGGTGAAAATGATAAACGATTTCCGGATTTTAAGATCTGAAGTCCTTTTCCTCAGTTCCGGGTGCGGCTTTTCCTCTTGATGAAGAGTACATTACTTAGACCAACTAATTTTCCAGGATCAAACGTCATAATAAGATGAACACGTTTTTTTTTTTTTTTTCTAATAATCATTTTCAACGAAACAAGCAGAGCCGACAAAAAACGAAAAAAATTTTCGCCTTGAGCCGATAGATAGCTGCCAATGTGATCAATATCAAAAAGCATGAAGAAATTAGACTATCCCGCGCAGTATAGTAGAATCCTCATTCAAATGTCTACCAAATATCAGCAAAAGAGATTCTCTCAGCTGCTCCAACATCAGCTACGATAGAGAGAACGCGCCCAAGAATTCGCCAACGCACCACAACACTCCACATAATTTCAACCATAACTCTCACTAAGCAGTACGAACAATATGGATCTCCACGCAAAATAACCAACCTAGATCCTAGAGCCCATTCGACATAAATGCCAAATCTTCGCAAAGGAGAAGCGGAGGAGCATAACACTCACCTGTCTTGCGAACGTTAACCTTTCGCTTGTTGGGCTGGGGCTGAGCAGGAGCATCCTTAGCCTCACGAGCCGCTCTCTTGGCCAAGTTGGTCTGGTGCCTCTTCCCTTGCGTGTGCGCCAGGTAGTTCCCCTCGTTGTTGTGCAGGGTCAAGCACAGCTTACACTCGTAGCTGCAGAAACCCAAACAAACCACCACCAACACCGCCCCCCGTCAAACATCAGACTGACCCGAAACCCCAGTTCTGGGCGATCGATTATCATCGCGTCCGAATCGAAGGAGCTCACCTGCCGAGGTGGTTGCGCATGAAGTAGGGGTCCTTGGCGAGATCGATGGTCTCGAGGGCGAGCCGGCGGAGGCGCTCGCGGCGGTCGATGGCTTCGTTCTGGGCGGAAGCGGCGCCTCCGCTTCCGGGCTTCGAACCCCATTCCCGATCCATCTTCGCGGTCGAGCCTCTCGCGCTCTGTTCCCGAGGGCTACTTCTTCGTCCTCCTCCTCCTCTTCTTCTCCTTCTTCTTCTGCTTCCCTCCTCTCTCTCTCTCTCTCTCTCTCTCTCTAGTCGGCCGAGAGCTAATCGAGTTTACTGATTGGCGTTGCCGGATGGGCTGGGCCTGTCAGGACCGAGGAGGTCCGAATTGTTTCGGGTTATCCGCTTGATTTATGTTCGGATTCGTTGGGTTTTTAGTTTCGATTTTGTCTTCTTCTTTTTTTCTTTTTTTCTGTCCCGACCTAAAGGCACGAATGACAATTATTCTATTTCAAAAATCAATTTCTAGTTTCTCTATTTCCATTTAATTGATAAGTTTCTGATAAAAAATACATCGTTTGATAACAATTCAAAATTTCTGTTCTCGAAACAAAAATCCGTTTCATGACGGCATAAAATTTCTCTCTCGGGCGATCGACGGGTGAGCAATGAACGATAGGAGGCAGTGGTGGACGGCGACATGGCTAATGCGGAGGACGGCGGCAAGAGATGGCCAGCATTGGGCAACGATGGGAGGCAAGTGACAGTCGACGGTAAGAGGTGGATGGCCGCAGGAGGAGGGTGATGGCGGGAGGTGGTGGTCGGCAGCGCGAGATGAGCAAGTGGCGGCCCATGGTGGTCGGCGGCGGGGGACGATAGCCAGCGGATGGCCAAAGGTGGCAAACAAAAGGCGGGCAGCAAGTGAGCGATCGGCTAGTATCAAGGGCGAGCGATGAGAAGAATTTTTATTTTTGTTCCAAAAATATAAAAGTAAAAAAATTTTACTTTTCATTTATATTCCAAATCTATTTTTGAAATCAAAATTTATCCCAGAAATAGAAAAATGAAATTGCATTAGAAATTGGATTTCTGTTCCAAAACTTTTTCCGGAAATAAAAAAATAGAAAACAAAAAAATAGAATGGTCCTCATTCGCAGCCTAATTCTCTACTCTCTGTCTAGAATGCGTTTTTTTGGTCAAAAAATGAATAATTTGAAAAATATTTTCCAAAAAAGATCGCTTGAATCGCTTATAATTTCAATGTCAATAATTAAAACATTTTTCATTGGCAATACAAACGATTGCTTTTTAGTAAATATTTTTCAAATCATTCATTTTTTAGTGAAATAAACGGAGCCACTCTACCTTTCTACATAGCGTGAGAGTTAAACTCCATATCTAAAATTAAACATCTCCACCCTACCTCACCCAATTCCTTTACCCAAAAGAAAAGAAAATAAAACCGAACTGATAATTAAATAATTAATTGATTATAGGAAATTGTTAACCGAGTGATGCCGTCATGCTACGGCCCTCACAAAAGGAAACGAAAATAAAACCTAACTGATAATTAATTAATTGATTATTGGAAATTGCTAACCGAGGCATGCCTTCAAGTTACGTTACGGACGAGAAGTTTTCCGCACTTAAGGCGACCGCTGTGCGCGGATCTTCAACCTTTAAGGAGGCCATTTAACAAGTTCGAATGCTCGTTTACGTTTCTATATATTTGTTAATGAAACTGTAGCGCAAGGCAATTCTACTTGATTATATATATATGTGTGTGTGTGTGTGTTTCCGTAAAATCAAATTTAAGAAAAATACGCAAAATGCCCCCCTCTATCTTTCTAGCATTTCCATTTATCTAACTTAACCTATTAATTTAATATAGGGTTAATACCACGAAAAATCCAAAAATTGATACACTTATGATAAGTTTACTCAAAAATAATTTTTTAATCACGAAAAACCTCAAATCAGTACATCTATAATAATTTTACCTTCTGTTAGTTTTCGTTAAATTTTACCATCAAATTTATGAGTTGGATGATACGTAATAGTTGACAAGTGTACCGGTTTTAGATTTTACCCTCCGTCTGTCACATGTGTATCATTTTGTGATTTTTCGTGATATTAATCAAATTTAACGGAGGGTAAATTTATCACAAATGTACTAGTTTGAGATTTTTGGTAATTAAAAAATTAGTTTAGGGTAAATCTATCACAAATGTACTAGTTTAGGATTTTTTATGATCAAAATATTAATTTGCAGTAAAATTGTCCCAAGTGTAGACAGCCTAGGGTTTTTCTTGGTATTAACTCTTCAATTAAAGACTAGCTTAACCACGTGAAGAAAAGGTACACCTATGACAATTTTACTTTGAACTAATTTTTTTATCACCGAAAACCCTAAATCGGTACACTTATGACAAATTTACCCTCCGTTAAATTATATTAATAGTTCGACGAAAAAATTAGATTAATATCACAAAAATCACAAATTGGTAAATCCGTGACAGACAGAGGAGTATAACCCCAAACTGGTACATCTATCAATTGTCACGTATCATCCAACTCAACAATTTGACGGTAAAATTTAACGAAAACTAACGGAAGGTAAATTTGTCACATGTGTATTAGTTCATAGCTTTTTATGGTTAAAAAATTAGTTTTGGGTAAATTTATCACATGTGTACCAGTTTAGAATTTTTTATAACCATGTAAATTAATTGACTTCTTCAGTAAACTATTTGTGCTGAAGAGTGATTTATTGTTGGTTAGCTAATTTTCCTTTACACGTACAATATGTATTATCATCTTATTTAGGTAATTTCAAATAATTTCGATATCATTTATATTTTAATTAGAGCGAAAATGCTCTATCAAATGGATATCCATATAGACATAATTGGGAGAAGCTCATCTCAAACTAGAGCTAGAAAGGCCTCATTTCGTTTTGTTCCGTTTTTCTCTTCCTTCTTCTCGAATCCTAGGGGGACTTATCATATTAATTCAACTTACTCTGTTCTTATCCACTGTGAAGTGATAGGAACTTTGCCAAATTTAGGACTTTGTTTTACCAGATGTAATGTTTTACCCACAAGAGTTATCAATATTTATGCACGTACTTATATTTGTAATTGATATTTTCGCAACAATGTAATTTTACCCTTTAAACATATACCTTTTTTTTGTACATACTTTTCAAAATAATGAATAATTTTTTCCTATTATTTTGCTAATAGTTGATTATTTATTGTCTAATTTCATTTATTTGTAAAGCATGTAATGTAGTTTTTTATGATGACTAAATTTTGTATTAGTCCACTGATAAATTCTATTGGGCAAACATAGACTATCATGTTATAGAAGATTTTCTTACATTGTTCAACTCGTAGTGAGCATCTTCTTTAGCATAGGTTTATTGCACATTATATGATTATTGGTTAAATATGGGTTATCATGTCATATTATTTTTCTTGGGGAATATTTTTTTCAAAATAATTATGATGGAGAAAATACCAATTCAAAATGAATGAATTGAAACCAATGTTACTGTATGACTTGGGATTCAAAATTCTCCCATTTTCATCCATTAAATGACAGTTAATTACTTGAAATCTGTTTCAATCTTTCAACCAAAATCTGAATAATTAGTATCATTTACTTTTGAAATATGAAAAATAGTTCTTCATAATAGGTATTCATACAACTTTTCAATTGTAACAGTCATCACTTAGTATACATTTCATTATACTCATTGCTGAAATATACGTAGTCATATATTAGAACCCTCTAATCACGTACTTTTCTTTTCCTTCTATGACGAGTAATTTTATTATATTTATTTAATTGTGTAGCATTTTATATAATTTTTGGTGATGATGGGTTCTCTTATTGATCTATTTATATCTATTTGTCAAATACGTGTCCAATATGAGATTGACTATCTAATACTATTATTTCTCAAATGTGATTTCAACATTATTTATTTGTCAAATATGAGCGCGATGTGAGATTGGTTTTTTTAATGTATTATATATTAAGTAAGAGTCAAATATGAGATAGGTATCCCTACATTGACAAACTCTTTCAAAGCCTTATTTATAAACATATAAAATGAATGTATTTCACTATAGAATACACCCACACACAGATACAGGCACACACACATTAACAACTATTTTTAATCATCGATTAACAAAATATATTAATTAGAAACTTATTACCAAAATATGCATACGAATTAAAGATATGCTAAAGGGACTATAATAAATAAATAACTGGGTAAAGCTCATTTGTCTATCAAGTATGAGCTCAATACGAGATTGATATTTTAATATTTTATTTATTAAATATGAGTCAAATATGAGATGGATACTCCTACATTGTAAACCCTTTCCAAACCTTGTCATACAAAAATATTTTTTAACATATAAAATAGTGGGTATTTCACAATAGAATCTATATACACATTAACGACTATTTTTAAACATTTTATTAGCAAAATATGCATACTTATGCTTGAGAATATGAATAAGAATATATGAATATATGTTGATTAGAAATTTATTCCAAAATATGCATAGAACTAGAGATTTGCTAAAGTGACCATTAAAACTAAATAGCTAGGTAAGGCTCGCATGTGAGCACACCACATGACTCAACTTGAAGCAAGCTTCACATATATAGTTCAATCTTTAAAATACGATAATGGCGGTCACATTGGATACTTAAAATTTCCTCAATTGATAGCTTAGTAGTACTTGGACAGTGTAGTACAATGGAGAGTTGTATGCTGCATTTGAAAAGGAAAAATTTTTCCTGAAAAGGAATCTATTGATTCTCTCCCAATTGGTTGGATCATAGGTGCGATGATTTACTTTAGGGCTTAGGTCTCTGGTTCGAGTTTAGGATGCCCCAGCTGCACTAAGGAAAAAAAAAGAATAGAAGAAGCATTTGACTCAATCCCGCATGCTCCACTTGGCTCGAGAGATATAGTTTAGTTGGTAGATTTCAGCTCTTGCAATTGGGTTGTTGCATCCAAGGCACAAACAAAATCCCCTCCCTTCAAACTGTCCTCTGGCTCTCCTCCGAACTGATAACTCTCCGTTTGCCATTTCATGGATAGAGCTCCGCATGACCTCAGTATAGTGCGGTACCTACGCGCTGAGTAAATACAATTGCATTATAAGAAATCATGTACCGAAAGGCTATGCGAATCCTGCAAAAACGTACATGAGTCTTGGAAGCTTGGTATCTATTCACCATTTAGCCATAGTATGAAAAGGAAAGAGCCAAAGGAAAGAATAACGCGTTAACGAGGTCGGGTGGTCGTCTCAATTGGCCATTTACCTTTGTTTGGATCCTCTCTCTCTCTCTTTAACACATTCGATGCCCACTTTGCTTTCCTTTTTATCTTCCTTTACACGTCCCTGCCTTATTCTCCTCTTCCTCATTTCAGTACTTTGTCTCTGTACTTTCCCTAAAGAAACAAAGACATTATATATAGCAAAGAAGCAGAGGTTTGCATGAGAATCATACACAGTCATAATATAAATTGATAGAGGAATTTACAGGGCGTAACATCACCGTTGGGTTCTGATCAAATGGGTTCTTCTTTGGGCCAGGGCAGCAATTACGATTTGTCATTCAAAATATTGCTGATCGGAGATTCTGGGGTTGGCAAAAGCAGTCTTATTCTCAGTTTCATCTCTGCTTCTCCAGAGACCATTGCCCCAACAATTGGTACTCTAATTCGTGCCTTTATTATGGTTATAATGATGAGAGAGCATCACTTGAACATTGATGTCTAGCATTTTAGTATATTGTCCGTTTGTTGATTTCAATGAAACATCTGCAGGAGTGGATATTAAGATCAAGCATCTAACAGTTGGTGGGAAGAGACTAAAGCTCACAATATGGGACACTGGTAATATTTTCTATGTTGTAAGCATAATTATGTTTTCTCTTCTCGAGTCTGAGTGAAGTGGAGAGTGAGAAAATGTTTTGTTAGAAATTTGGTTCTGGCAATAACAAGAATTCACGGGTGATCAAACAGTGAATGTCATGGTCAAGCAGAGAGAAATTCCCAATACAAGAGAGGGGCAAGTGCCTGTTACCTTGAGCTGCTCAAATGAAATTTTTGTTTTATTGCATGCATGTATCTTTTAACTCTATCGGTTTCTCATTTGGTATGTATCTTGATCAGATTTATTTCTTATCAACTGCTGAATATTGCTTTAAACAAGCACAAGCACTAAAATCTCTAACCTAAGATCCCATCGATATTCATACGTTTCCTAGGCCTCCATCATCCTATCAGGAGTCACTTTGAGCTTGTGTTTACTATTTAGTGAGTCGAGCCATGCTTAAGTTTGTAGGATTCTTGGTCATTCTCCATATACAACACATAGGACTCGTGCTCTGCGGAGTTAGATGCTCACATGCTAGACGAGATTCCACTTTTGAGATTGGCCCGACTTTCTTTTTGTTGTCTTCTCTAATATTAATCAGCTTAGTGATATATCCACACTGCTATCTGGTACTTTTTTGGTGCATTTACTAGAAACTACTTATGCAGCTGGACAGGAGAGGTTTAGAACGTTGACAAGCTCCTTCTACCGAGACGCCCATGGCATCATGCTTGGTATGCAACTATGTCAATCGTCAACTGATTTTTTTCCTTTTTGGCCATCAATGTCCAACTGAATATTCAGAAGCACTCATAGGACATAATTTGCCCCTTTGGTAGGTCACTGTCATATGCTAACTGTTACCGAGACTTCTTCACATTCCTCACATTCCTCACTGAAGAACTGTCACATCTTAATTCATGAGTCAATTAGCTCTCAAATGCAACGCACATATGAGTACATTTAAGTGTAGATGCATATTGTTGCACTTCTCTTTGCGCCGGATCCTGTTTATATTCTTGGAAGCATCTTTTGGTTCAGACTACTCTCGTATGTTTTCTCAGCGGCGAACTAAGTCGTGAAAACATAAACTAATTAGTCTATATGCTTGCTAGGCTTCATCCTAGTTCATGCGTGCAACTTTTTCTGTAGCCAGTTCAAGATAGTAGCATATACAGCTTCTGTTGGTTATTCACTTGGCTAGTTCTTGGAAAATAAGTTCCACTGGTCATTCAGATTAGAAATTACCTCACAAAGTCGCAATCCAACAATTGATTCGATGACAGTAAGGAATACTTAAGGGGTCAGTGGTACTAGTTAAGAAGAGCTTTAAGCGTTCCCAATTAAGACGCAGCAAGTTTGTTGAGATGACTGGGTCAGCACGGAAGTTTCATTTAGAAAAAAAAGGGAAAATGACACAAATAGTCCCTAAACTTTGGCCCAATGTACATTTTGGTCCCTGAACTTTTAATAGTAACAGAAGAGGGAGACAGTGTCAGACATCATAGGCCAAAGCAAGAGGAGGTTATGACTGACCATACGAGTCTTTCATTGAAGTCCAATCCTCCTTCAATCGTGGTCACCAGCAGACAGTCGCATATTCCAGTGTTTTTCTCTTCATCGTATAAACTATTGATCAACCTGATGAGTGGGTTTCTTGAATTGATCTGTACCTGTAACACCCTTGTGAAAGTTGATCTAATCAATTTTTATCACCTTACCTTATTTCGATGTCTAACTCAAGTTCATTCCCTGGTTTCACATGTATTAGTGTATGACGTGACGAGAAGAGAAACACTTGCAAACTTGTCTGATCTGTGGGCAAAAGAAGTTGAGCTTTACTCCACTACTCAAGACTGCGTTAAGATGCTTGTGGGAAACAAACTTGATCGTGTAAGAATTTTTACCCGTGCTAGTTTTTTATGCCTTGGACCATAGCTCCTTGACAAAGCTAAGTTTAACCTTTCCTCGAAGCTAATATTATATGGTTCAGCCAAATGTCAGCCCTCTGCTAGCTCCAAATATGCTATCTTCTTTCTTTTCTGCAGCATTTCTTCCTGATAATCGTTCAACTTTTAATTGTCTTTCATCCAAGGTGCTTCCCTTGGAAAACTTTTAGTTGAGCAGCTCAACTTTTGAAAGGATTTCAATGGCAGTTGCTCTGCTAAAGACAAGTGGAAAGCACAAGGCGCGTGATGGAAACTAATGTGACGCTTTGTCTATGCAGCATGCTATGTC
Source organism: Syzygium syzygioides (assembly GCA_031216285.1). Lineage (NCBI taxonomy): Eukaryota > Viridiplantae > Streptophyta > Magnoliopsida > Myrtales > Myrtaceae > Syzygium > Syzygium syzygioides. The sequence continues at coordinate 31,499,245 of CM062252.1, read as the reverse complement.
AACTTTCTCTGAAATATTATCGCAATATACTTCGACTTACGCTTGAAGAGTTTTTGGTCCACTCCATTTCTGTCAAAAAAAAATTCTAAAGAGATTTCATCTTTCTTATCCTCCTTGCAGTAGAGAGATCATCATGACATGTCTATGACAACTAAGTTTTCTGTTGGTGCAACATGCCAATGGTCCTTGAATATGATGACAGTGCATAGTTTTATTCTCATCAGCTGAACAGAGCTCACTGCATATGGAAAAGGATCTACTAGTACTGATGTGTTGATCGTGTCATGATTCCAGGATTCAGAGAGAGCGGTAACAAAGGAGGAGGCAGTCGCTCTTGCTGGAGAGTTGGGATGTCTGTTCAACGAATGCAGTGCTAAAACTAGAGAAAATGTGGAAAAATGCTTTGAACAGCTTGCCTTAAAGGTATTAAAGGCATATCTTATGGTTAAGAAGGCGTTGCGGTGGACTCATGTATCGTAGTCATCCAATGTTCCATGCTCTTGATTACTCACCTTTTGGGAGGATGACAATTGACAATAGTTGTTGATCACAGCATTTCCCCAGAGTTGCGTTACCTATTGTGACTCGAGGTGTTTGGTTTCATGCACAGATACTGGAGGTTCCGAGTCTGAAAGACAAGCCCAAGCCCGAACCCGACCTGATAGACAAGCCCAAGCCCGAACCCGTCCTGATAGACAAGCCCAAGCCCGAACCCGACGCACCTAGTCAGGGTTGCTGCTGCTAACTTGCTCGCTCTTGCTGCCTCGGTTCCGCTCCTCGGTAAAAGATGGAAAACCATGTCTGTATCTCCAAAAGAGAAAGGCAAAACTGTCCGACAAACAGAACAACCGAATAAGTCAGCTTCTAGCATGACCAAATCTTGCAAGATATTAATAGTATACACAGCTTGCACAAAGTTTATGTATTTGATGCTAGGGGTGTGCATGGTCCGGGTGGACAATTCTCACCCCGGAACCGTGGACCGCCTGCTACAGCACCGGTTTCAAAAATTGGAACCAAGAACCGCCAGTCGGTTACATGGACCCGCCCAAGAACCGAACAACCGGTTCGGTCCAGTTCTTAGGCGAGTCCATGGAACCGGTCTCAACAAGTTTTCCTAGACAAATAAAAAGAAAATCTGTGGACTAACATCGAATCAACAAAATAAAAGGAAAAGAAAATAACTTTTCCTACAATTCCTACACTATAATCGATTATATTAACCACATCATCCGTAAATTAAGTGGGTACCCATTAATTATTGGGAAAAATGACCAAGATATCCCAATTACACAAGAGATAACAAATTTTCTTCTTTTTTTAAAATTTTTTTTGGTCAGATTTTTTAATTAAAAATTTTAAAAAATAAAATATATTATTATTATATTATAGGCTCGGTCCGGGTGGGCGGGTGGGCGGTTTCACACCGAGAACCGGGAGTCGGCCCAAACAGCACCGATTCTAAAAAACTTGGAACCGGGAACCGGACCGGTTCCCTTGGGAACCACCAGTTCTGGTTCGATTCTATGCGGTTCCGGGCGGTCCGGGCGGGTTCTGGTTCTTTTGCACACCTCTATTTGATGCTGGCCCTGCATGCATTTAAGTTCTAATTATTTGATTCTATGTCCTCGGAGAAAAAAGAAAAGAAAAGATGGCCTTTAGTGCAGGCACATCATATATCAAAACTGCCTCTATTGATTGCATCACACCCTAATTCCTACAAGTATTGGACAATTACACGGCCATCCCCCACCCAAAAGATGCGGCCTCAAACAAAAACCAACATCAACCTATTGTTAAAATATATATCTCCTTATATATGCGTGTCTGTGTGTGTGTGATAAATCAATAAGTTGGTTACAATATCAGAGTTTTTATAATTCATAAATAGTATATATACATATCAAAACCTAGCTAACTCAACAATTATCATTTTAACACATACAACTAGCTAAGCTCACACCTAAAAATCCAACTATTAAAATTCTCTGTTGATAGTGCTCTTGCCGTACCTATCGCTAGCGGAAGAATTGGAAAAACATTTAAGGTGAAAACCATGAGCAGTCACAATTCAATAAGTAGTATATATCTCTTCTAAATAGATCGAGTACTCACTATGCATATTTACAAAGCAATATCTGAAACCCCATGATTCTCAAACTCAGTACAAAATATGCATACATTAACAAAAAAGAGTTAGGGTGCGTTTGGTAATTATTTTGTTCCTGGAAACAATTTTTGCTCAGAAATGATATTTTTTATTTTGTTCTCAAAAATAATTTCTAAGCATTTGAAGGCATTCCCAAAATTTCCTTTTCTAGAATAGTGTTGACACCTAAATTTTGACGCATCATTTAGTAGTTATTCATTGCATAAAAATTAGGGATCGATCTCGGTTCCTAAAAAAAAATATTTAGTTAAATTGCATATAGATATTATGAGCATTCCATTAATAGTTAATTAGGCCCATATAATTTGCACATTTATCGGACCGGCGACGGATGTATTCGAACGAATGGTTTTGAGCTTAATTGAATCAAGCACATGATCGAAATTGATATGTTTTGCCTATGTGATAAAAAATCTCCTACACATTTTCGGCTAAATCAAGAAGGAAGGGGGATTTATTATATTTGGCCATATTCTCTGAAGATATGAGAGAGTAATATCATATTTGCACATATCTTTAATCCATGGAAAGTAATCGGGAATATATCTTTTGGAAATTTGAAAATCTCGGGTGTCACGATATATCAAAGAGAAAAGGTATCAGCTGATTATTATTTTCTTGGAATCTTTGGTGCAAGAGGAAAATATACACGAAGGATATTTCCTGTCACTTTTGAGAAGAAAAATCGTGCGAGGCCATAGATATTGAAGATACAATCAGCATGGGGCATATATTCTTGGGAAGATATTGGACGATCAGAGGAGGCTTGACGTCAAAAAAAAAGCGAGGGGGAGAACATTCGGTCAAGGAGGGGGCCACACACACAAGACAAGAAAGCTAGAGAAAAGAGAGGCTCAACTCACGAAGGTGTAGAGAAAAACATCTCCACGTTCTGCACTCACGGAGAAGTCAAAAGAAAGAGAGAAGGGAGATACACACACAGCCACAAAGAAAAAAAAAGGTGAGAGGGAGATCGAAAAGTTCTTCAGAATTGAAGATGGTGAGGGAGCGGTGCTCTTTGGGGTCTTCTTCGTGAGTGCAGTTTGACTATTAGGTCAAGCATCCACTCACAATCTCCTCATGCCTGAAGATGGTTCAACACACAAAGGAGACCAATACCCGAAGCGAGGAAGCAAAGCGGTGATTTTTGGCTTGGCTCGTCCAGTCCTTGCATAGGCGCGCCATATCAACGAGCTCCTCAACGACCAGCGGCTTCCATCTACCACAAGGCATTTTTCTAGTACACAACTGGCGGCCACTGTCTAGCTCGAACCTGATCAACCCCGATACTGTTGCTGAACCGAAAACTCCATCCGCGACACCACTAGTTGAGCCTTGCATCGACGACGTTGCTTTCCAATCCAATCCTTACGTCCTTTCTGGCGTGCTTGTCTTGTTGCAGCGTTCCTGGTGCTTTCCTTGGCGTCTCATGCACATTCGGCTGTGTTATAGCTTCTTATTGGCATGATAACACCTCAAGCAACACACATGTAATTCCTTCAATTGTACTTTTACACGTGTAGTGCAAAAAGCTTTCTTGTGCAGGTTCCTTGGTGTTTGAGAACACCTACAGTATTGTTTCGTTCTCATTGCCAATTAATCATCGCTGGTCGTATCCTCATCGTGGACACTTTGCCGAGACCATCATTCGTCAAGCATCACTGAAGGCCCCACCGAATCCTTGCTGTTGCAATCCGGATCCATCAACGTGAGCTACCATCTGTCGCGGCCACCGTCGATTCGTCGGCTGCTAATTCCGTAATCCGCAGCTCCGATCCGCGTGATTCAAATTTAGAAAGAAATTCGCAAATCAGGTAAATATCTTATCATGATTTGGTTTGAATATTTTATTGCCTAATTTGTGCTTATTGATATCCAATTTTGTATATTTGAGTAATAAGCATATTCCAATTAGGATTTTATTTCCTTTTTTTTGAAATCTCGGATATCTATTACTTTTCAAATTTGGATAGAAATAAGAGTTTTCAAAATCTCTTGAATATATCCAAAATATTTGAGATATCAAAATCTTTTTAAGATGTGATCAATTAGGAAAATTTCCTAATCCGCAACCGCACACATGGAAATAAATTTATCTATCAGGCTTTAGATACAATTATTTCCATAGTGGGTATTTTGAATTTTAGGATCGATCTGTCAGGTTTCAGATCGAAACTTAATTCGAAAGATTTAGCGGTTATTTATTTTTTTATTTGATTGTAATTTCGAATTTCGATTAAAAAAAAATCAAAAAGATTGTTCTAGAATGGGTTAATTTCTTTAGTTTAAAATTGCATGTTTAGATAAGTGGTATTTTTAATTCCGAATTTCATAAAAAAAAATGCAAAAAAATAATATGCCCATCATTAGAAATAGGTCACGTCGTCGTATGACATATAGTTTGCACGTTAGGTTACATTAATCGCATGTCAATTTTTGCACGTCATTACATATAGGTTAGCTTTCATTTAAATAAGTAAAAAATAAAAAAAGAGAAAATTTCTGCACCTTCGAACTTTAAGTCAAGATTCATCAAGATTGTCAAATTGAGTATTTTTTCGGAAATTGATACCGAAAGGGCGTTAGGGAATCTAGCGTAACCAAGTCCCCGAATTCAAAATTTCTGGTTCGTAGAAATAAAATAGTACTCCCGCTATTTTATTTAGGTTTCTAACCAACCTACCCTAAATGATTAGTGGCGACTCTCATTGAAAATATTTGCATGCTCACAATTGGACCTAAGTTGCGAATTGGTAGAGTTTGGGAGAACTCGAGCTAGGTTAGTTAATTTAATTGATCTAGTAATCCATTAACCTAAGATCGTTCAACCGATTTTTTTAGGTCGCGACAAATAGAAAAAGAATAGAAATACGTTTGATAACCGCACAAAATTTATTTTTATTAATAATATTTTAATAGTATTTTTAAAAATATTTTAATATTTGTTTCTTTCTATTTTCTTTTTTTATTCTTTTCCTTCTTGAACATGGCTGGTGACCAGTCGACGAGGGCATCACGACCCTTGCCCAGGCTACGAGCGGCTAGGTTGGCCCTCGCTGGCCATTTCCTACCCTCAAGGCTCGTGGCTTGGGCAAGGACTGCAATGCCCTCGTCGACCCTGGCCTGTGGCCGGCCGCCAGTCGCGTGCCTTAGCCAGTGGCCGGCCGCTAGTCGCTAGTGACCTGGCCATGGCCAAGAAGAAGAACATGAAAGAAGAAAAAAAAAAGAAAATCTTTTCTATTTCTCATTCTTATTCTCGAAATCAAGAAGCAACTTTTTTTTGTTTCTTAATTCTGTTCCAGAACTGATTCTAGAATCCAAATTTGTGCTTGGGAACAAAACATTTACCAAACGGATTTTTGTTCTAAAACTGATTCTGGAAACAAAAAAATAGAATTAGTTACTATTTGGCCAATTACCAAATGCACCCTTATGTCTTTTCAATCAAACTTTATATGTATCAGAAATACTCATTTAAATCAACAACAACGAATCACACATCAATATTCCATTTCATTGATCATTCTCATGCTTAATATCTAATCATGGTTACAACATATTGCCTGGTAACAGAGTGACCAAGATTCATCCCTTGACAAGGTCTACACTTATTATTAGGTAATGGCTTTGCTTAGAAGGATATCCGAATAATATGCATACCCATAAACCCCTCACTAGGTTCATATCGATAATGAGCATCAAACCATCATCTTCAAATAATCCACAAAAAACCAATCCAAGATCCACATTACAAATTGGTTTCACAAACCAAAACACATAAATACATTTCATAAACTAGCTTCACAAATCAATACATATAGCCTTTTGCTATTAGTTTTAAAAAGCATTTCTCGAAATATTTCACAATTAATCGACTCATAAACTATTTTCTAGAAATGCGTTAGCATACCATTTTAGAATAATTAAAAAGTTAGTAAACGCTTGATCCGAATTTACGCAACATATATGCTCTAAACATCCTTTTCCTTTTATATGAATATCATGATATGCTATGTTTTTCATAACTCATTCAAAACATGAGTTCACAAATTCAAAAAAGAGATAAGCACCATTCACCTAAAAATGCCCAAAACCAAATAATAAAGGTTACCTGAGCCGACGAAGTAGAAATCCTATTAATTAAATGAAAAGTGATATAAAAAATTCAAGTAAATAACCGCATTTACTAAGACTCGACTAGGTGACATTATTTTGGAGTCAAATCATTCATTACGCAACACAAAAAAAGGGCCAACCGCGACAAATAACCACTCATGTAAAGAACAACCACTTGCACAATGAACGGCTAGTTGTGCGTGCGTGTGTGTGTCCGTAAAATCAAATTTAAGAAAAATACGCAAAATGCCCCCCTATATCTTTCTAGCTCTTCCATTTATCTATCTTAACCTATTAATTCAATAAAGGGTTAATACCATGAAAAATTTCAAAATTGACACACTTATGATAAATTTACTCAAAACTAATTTTTTGATCACGAAAAATCTCAAACTGATACACCTATGATAATTTTACCCTTTGTTAGCTTCCGTTAAATTTTACCGTCAAATTTATGAGTTGGATGACACATGACTGTTGACAGGTGTACCGATTTTAGGTTTTACCCTTTGTTTGTCATATGCGTACCATTTTGTGATTTTTCATGATATTGATCCAATTTAACGGAGAGTAAATTTGTCACAAATGTACTAGTTTGAGATTTTTGGTGATTAAAAAATTAGTTTAGGATAAATCTATCACAAGTATACCAGTTTGGGATTTTTTATGGTCAAAAAATTAATTTGCAGTAAATTTGTCACAGGTATAGATAGTCTAGGGTTTTTTTGGTATTAGCTCTTCAATTAAAGACCAGCTTAACCACGTGAAGAAAAGGTACACCTATGACACATTTACTTTGAACTAATTTTTTGACCACTAAAAATCCTAAATCGATACACTTATGACAAATTTACCCTTCGTTAAATTGGATTAATATTTCGACAAAAAAAATTAGATTAATATCACAAAAATCACAAATTGATAAACCCGTGATAGATAAAGGAGTATAACTCCAAACTGGTACATCTATCAATTGCCACATATCATCCAACTCAATAATTTGACAATAAAATTTAACGAAAACTAACGGAAGGTAAATTTGTCACATGTGTATTAGTTTAGGGTTTTTTATGGTTAAAAAATTAGTTTTTGATAAATTTATCATATGTGTACCAATTTAGAGTTGTTCATAACCCTGTAAATTAATTGACTTCTTTAGTAAACTATTTGTGCTGAAGAGTGATTTATTGTTGGTTAGCTAATTTTCCTTTACACGTACAATATGTATTATCATCTTATTTAGGTAATTTCAAATAATTTCGATATCATTTATATTTTAATTAGAGTGAAAATGCTCTATCAAATGGATATCCATACAGACATAATTGGGAGAAGCTCATCTCAAACTATAGCTAGAAAGGCCTCATTTCGTTTCATTCCGCTTTTCTTTTACTTTTTCTCGAATCCTAGGGGGACTTATCATATTAATTCAACTTACTTTGTTCATATCCACTGTGAAGTGATAGGAACATAACCAATTTTAGGACTTTGTTTTACCAGATGTAATGTTTTACCCACAAGAGTTATCAATATTTATGCACGTCCTTATATTTGTAATTGATATTTTCACAACCATGTAATTTTACCCTTTAAACATATACCCTTTTTTTTGTACATACTTTTCAAAATAATGAATAATTTTTTCCTGTTATTTTGCTAATAGTTGATTATTTATTTTCTAATTTATATTTATTTGTAAAGCATGTAATGTAGTTTTTTATGATGGCTAAATTTTGTATTAGTCCACTGATAAATTCTATTGGGCAAACATAGAATGTCATGTCATAGAAGATTTTCTTACATTGTTCGACTCGTAGTGAGCATCTTCTTTAGCATAGGTTTATTACATATTATATGATTATTGGTTAAATATGGGTTATCATGTCATATTATTTTTCTTGGGGAATATTTTTTTCAAACTAATTATGATGGAGAAGATACCAATTCAAAATGAATGAATTGAAACCAATGTTACTGTATGACTTGGGATTCAAAATTCTCCCATTTTCATCCATTAAATGACGGTTAATTACTTGAAATCTGTTTCAATCTTTCAACCAAAATCTGAATAATTAATATCATTTACTTTTGAAATATGAAAAATAGATCTTCATAATAGGTATTCATACAACTTTTCAATTGTAACAGTCATCACTTAGTATACATTTCATTATACTCATTGCTGAAATATACGTAGTCATATATTAGAACCCTCTAATCATGTACTTTTCTTTTCCTTCTATGGCGAGTAATTTTATTATATTTATTTAATTGTATAGCATTTTATATAATTTTTGGTGATGATGGGTTCTCTTATTGATCTATTTATATCTATTTGTCAAATACGTGTCCAATATGAGATTGACTATCTAATACTATTATTTCTCAAATGTGATTTCAACATTATTTATTTGTCAAATATGAGCGCGATGTGAGATTGGTTTTTTAATGTATTATATATTAAGTATGAGTTAAATATGAGATAGGTATCCCTACATTGACAAACTCTTTCAAAACCTTATTTATAAACATATAAAATGCTTCAGGTACGAGGTTTTTGTATTAGGCCTCACTTGCTGTAAAATGCGCGTTGAAAAGTTATATATTACTTACTTTAGTAACAAAAAAACATATAAAATGAATGTGTTTCACGATAGAATACACGCACACACAGATACAGGCACACACACCTATTTTTAATCATTGATTACCAAAATATGTTGATTAGAAACTTATTACCAAAATATGCATACGAATTAAAGATATGTTAAAGTGACTATAATAAATAAATAATTGGGTAAAGCTCATTTGTCTATCAAGTATGAGCTCAATACGAGATTGATATTTTAATATTTTATTTATTAAATATGAGTCAAATATGAGATGGATACTCCTACATTGTAAACACTTTCCAAACCTTGTCATACAAAAATATTTTTTAACATATAAAATAGTGGGTATTTCACAATAGAATCTATATACACATTAACAATTATCTTTAAACATTTTATTAGCAAAATATGCATACTTATGCTTGAGAATATGCATAAGAATACATGAATATATGTTGATTAGAAATTTATTCCAAAATATGCATAGAACTAGAGATTTGCTAAAGTGACCATTAAAACTAAATAGCTAGGTAAGGCTCGCACGTGAGCACACCACATGACTCAACCTGACGCGACCTTCACATAGATAGTTCAATTTTTAAAATACGATAATAGCGGTCACATTGGATACTTAAAATTTTCTCGATTGATAGCTTAGTAGTACTTGGAGAGCATAGTACAATGGAGAGTTGGATGCTGCATTTGAAAAGAAGGAATTGTTCCCGAAAAGGAATCTATTGATTCTCTCCTAATTGGTGGGACTATAGGTGCGATGATTTACTTTAGGGCTTAGGTCTCTGGTTCGAGTTTAGGATGCCCCAGCTGCACTAAGGAAAAGAAAAGAATAGAATAAGCATTTGACTCAATCCCGCAAGCTCCACTTGGCTCGAGAGATATAGCTTAGTTGGTAGATTTCAGCTCTTGCAATTGGGTTGTTGCGTCTAAGGCACAAACAAAATCCCCTCCCTTAAAAGTGTCCTCTGGCTGTCCTCCGAACTGATAACTCTCCGTTTGCCATTTCATGGATAGAGCTCCGCGTGACCTCAGTATAGTGCGGTACCTACGCGCTGAGTAAATACAATTGCATTATAAGAAATCATGTACCGAAAGGCTATGCGAATCCTGCAAAAACGTACATGAGTCTTGGAAGGTTGGTATCTATCCACCATTTAGCCATAGTATGAAAAGGAAAGAGCCAAAGGAAAGAATAACGCATTAACGAGGTCGGGGGGTCGTCTCAATTGGCCATGTACCTTGTTTGGTTCCTCTCTCTCTCTCTTTAACACATTCGATGCCCACTTTGCTTTCCTTTTTATCTTCCTTTACACGTCCCTGCCTTATTCTCCTCTTCCTCATTTCAGTTCTCTGTCTCTGTACTTTCCCTAAAGAAACAAAGACATTATATATAGCAAAGAAGCAGAGGTTTGCATGAGAAACATATACAGTCATACTATAAATTGATAGAGGAATTTACAGGGCGTAACATCACTGACGGGTTCTGATCAAATGGGTTCTTCTTCGGGCCAGGGCAGCAATTACGATTTGTCGCTCAAAATATTGCTGATCGGAGATTCTGGGGTTGGCAAAAGCAGTCTTATTCTCAGTTTCATCTCTGCTTCTCTAGAGACCGTTGCCCCAACAATTGGTACACTAATTCGTGCCTTTATTATGGTTATAATGATGAGAGAGCATCACTTGAACATTGATGTCTAGCATTTTAGTATATTGTCCGTTTGTTGATTTCAATGAAACATCTGCAAGTGGATACTACGATCAAGCATCTAACAGTTGGTGGGAAGAGACTAAAGCTCACAATATGGGACACTGGTAATATTTTCTATGTTGTAAGCATAATTATGTTTTCTCTTCTCGAGTCTGAGTGAAGTGGAGAGTGAGAAAATTTTTTGTTAGAAATTTGGTTCTGGCAATAACAAGAATTCACGGGTGATCAAACAGTGAATGTCATGGTCAAGCAGAGAGAAATTCCCAATACAAGAGAGGGGCAAGTGCCTGTTACCTTGAGCTGCTCAAAATGAAATTTTTGTTTTATTGCATGCATGTATCTTTTAACTCTATCGGTTTCTCATTTGGCATGTATCTTGATCAGATTTATTTCTTATCAACTGCTGAATATTGCTTTAAACAAGCACAAGCACTAAAATCTCTAACCTAAGATCCCATCGATATTCATACGTTTCCTAGGCCTCCATCATCCTATCAGGAGTCACTTTGAGCTTGTGTTTACTATTTAGTGAGTCGAGCCATGCTTAAGTTTGTAGGATTCTTGGTCATTCTCCATATACAAGACCTAGGACTCGTGCTCTGCGGAGTTAGATGCTCACATGCTAGACGAGATTCCACTTTTGAGATTGGCCCGACTTTCTTTTTGTTGTCTTCTCTAATATTAATCAGCTTAGTGATATATCCACACTGCTATCTGGTACTTTTTTGGTGCATTTACTAGAAACTACTTATGCAGCTGGACAGGAGAGGTTTAGAACGTTAACAAGCTCTTTCTACCGAGACGCCCATGGCATCATGCTTGGTATGCAACTATGTCAATCGTCAACTGATTTTTTTCCTTTTTGGCCATCAATGTCCAACTGAATATTTAGAAGCACTAATAGGACATAATTTGCCCCTTTGGTAGGTCACTGTCATATGCTAACTGTTACCGAGACTTCTTCACATTCCTCACATTCCTCACTGAAGAACTGACATCTTAATTCATGAGTCAATTAGCTCTCAAATGCAACGCACATATGAGTACATTTAAGTGTAGATGCATATTGTTGCACTTCTCTTTGCGCCGGATCCTGTTTATATTCTTGGAAGCATCTTTTGGTTCAGACTACTCTCGTATGTTTTCTCAGCGGCGAACTAAGTCGTGAAAACATAAACTAATTAGTCTATATGCTTGCTAGGCTTCATCCTAGTTCATGCGGGCAACTTTTTCTGTAGCCAGTTCAAGATAGTAGCATATACAGCTTCTGTTGGTTATTCACTTGGCTAGTTCTTGGAAAATAAGTTCCACTGGTCATTCAGATTAGAAATTACCTCACAAAGTCGCAATCCAACAATTGATTCGATGACAGTAAGGAATACTTAAGGGGTCAGTGGTACTAATTAAGAAGAGCTTTAAGCATTCCCAATTAAGATGCAGCAAGTTTGTTGAGATGACTGGGTCAGCATGGAAGTTTCATTTAGAAAAAAAAAGGGAAAATGACACAAATAGTCTCTGAACTTTGGCCCTATGTATATTTTGGTCCCTGAACTTTTAATAGTAACAGAAGAGGGAGACAGTGTCAGACATCATAGGCCAAAGCAAGAGGAGGTTATGACTGACCGTACGAGTCTTTCATTGAAGTCCAATCCTCCTTCAATCGTGGTCACCAGCAGACAGTTGCATATTCCAGTGTTTTTCTCTTCATCGTATAAACTATTGATCAACCTGATGAGTGGGTTTCTTGAATTGATCTGTACCTGTAACACCCTTGTGAAAGTTGATCTAATCAATTTTTATCACCTTACCTTATTTCAATGTCTAACTCAAGTTCATTCCCTGGTTTCACATGTATTAGTGTATGACGTGACGAGAAGAGAAACACTTACAAACTTGTCTGATCTGTGGGCAAAAGAAGCTGAGCTTTACTCCACTACTCAAGACTGCGTCAAGATGCTTGTGGGAAACAAACTTGATCGTGTAAGAATTTTTACCCGTGCTAGTTTTTTATGCCTTGGACCATAGCTCCTTGACAAAGCTAAGTTTAACCTTTCCTCGAAGCTAATATTATATGGTTCAGCCAAATGTCAGCCCTCTGCTAGCTCCAAATATGCTATCTTCTTTCTTTTCTGTAGCATTTCTTCCTGATAATCATTCAACTTTTAATTGTCTTTCATCCAAGGTGCTTCCCTTGGAAAACTTTTAGTTGAGCAGCTCAACTTTTGAAAGGATTTCAATGGCAGTTGCTCTGCTAAAGACAAGTGGAAAGCACAAGGCGCATGATGGAAACTAATGTGACGCTTTGTCTACGCAGCATGCTATGTCAACTTTCTCTGAAATATTATCGCAATATACTTCGACTTACGCTTGAAGAGTTTTTTGTCCACTCCATTTCTGTCAAAAAAAGGAATCCTAAAGAGATTTCATCTTTCTTATCCTCCTTGCAGTAGAGAGATCAACACGACATGTCTATGACAACTAAGTTTTCTGTTGGTGCAACATGCCAATGGTCCTTGAATATGATGACAGTGCATAGTTTTATTCTCATCAGCTGAACAGAGTTCACTGCATATGGAAAAGGATCTACTAGTACTGATGTGTTGATCGTGTCATGATTCCAGGATTCAGAGAGAGCGGTAACAAAGGAGGAGGCAGTTGCTCTTGCTGGAGAGCTGGGATGTCTGTTCAACGAATGCAGTGCTAAAACTAGAGAAAATGTGGAAAAATGCTTTGAACAGCTTGCCTTAAAGGTATTAAAGGCATATCTTATGGTTAAGAATGCGTTGTGGCGGACTCATGTATCGTAGTCATCCAATGTTCCATGCTCTTGATTACTCACCTTTTGGGAGGATGACAATTGACAATAGCTGTTGATCACAGCATTTCCCCAGAGTTGCGTTACCTATTGTGACTTGAGGTGTTTGGTTTCATGCACAGATACTGGAGGTTCCGAGTCTGAAAGACAAGCCCAAGCCCGAACCCGTCCTGATAGACAAGCCCAAGCCCGAACCCGACGCACCTAGTCAGGGTTCCCGCTGCTAACTTGCTCGCTCCTTCTGCCTCGGTTCCGCTCCTCGGTAAAAGAGGGAAAACCATGTCCGTATCTCCAAAAGAGAAAGGCAAAACTGTCCGACATACAGAACAACCGAATAAGTCAGCTTCTAGCATGAACAAATCTTGCAAGATATTAATAGTATACACAGCTTGCACAAAGTTTATGTATTTGATGCTAGGAGTGTGCATGGTCCGGGTGGGCAGTTCTCACCCCGGAACTGTGGACCGCCCGCTACAGGACCAGTTCCAAAAATTGGAACCAAGAACCGCCCGTCGGTTCGATGGACCCGCCCAAGAACCGGACCGCCAGTTCGGTCCGGTTCTTGGGCAGGACCATGGAACCGGTCTCAAAAAGTTTTCCTAGACAAATAAAAAAAAAATCTGTGGACTAACATCGGGTCAACAAAACAAAAGGAAAAGAACATAACTTTTCATACAATTCCTACACTATGATCGATTATATTAACCACATCATCCATAAATCAAGTGGGTACCCATTAATTATTGGAAAAAATGACCAAGATCTCCCAATTACACAAGAGCTCCAGACATGATAACAAATTTTCTTCTTCTTTTTTTAAAATTTTTTTGGTCAAATTTTTTGATTAAAAATTTTAAAAAATAAAATATATTATTATTATATTACCGGTTCGGTCCAGGTGGGTGGGTGGGCGGGCGGTTCCACACCGGGAACTGGCTCAAACAGTATCAGTTCTAAAAAATTGGAACAAGGAACCAGACCGGTGGTTCCCAAGGGAACCGGTCTGGTTCCGGTTCGATTCTGTGCGGTTCCGGGCGGTCCGGGCAAGTTCCGGTTCTTTTGCACACCCCTATTTAACGCTGGCCCTGCATGCATTTAAGTTCTAATTATTTGATTCTATGTCTGGGGAGAAAAAACAAAAGAAAAGATGGCCTTTAGTGCATGCACATCATATATCAAAACTGCCTCTATTGATTGCGTCACACCCTAATTCCTACAAGTATTGGACAATTACATGGCCATCCCCCTACCCGAAGGATGCGGCCTCAAACAAAAACCAGCATCAACCTATTGTTAAAATATATATCTCCTTATATATGTGTGTCTGTGTGTGTGATAAATCAATAAGTTGGTTACAATATCAGAGTTTTTATAATTCATAAAAAGTATATATACATATCAAAACTTAGCTAACTCGACAATCATCATTTTAACACATACAACTAGCTAAGCTCACACCTAAAAATCCAACTATTAAAAATTCCATGTTGATAGTGCTCTTGCCGTACCTATCGCTAGCAGAAGAATTGGAAAAACATTTAAGATGAAAACCATGAGCAATCACAATTCAATAAGTAGTATATATCTCTTCTAAATAGATCGAGCACTCACTATGCATATTTACAAAGCAATATCTGAAACCCATTATTCTCAAACTCAGTACAAAATATGCATACAATAACAAAAAAGAGTTAGGGTTCATTTGGTAATTATTTTGTTCCTGGAAACAATTTTTGCTTAGAAATGATTTTTTTTATTTTGTTCTAAAAAATAATTTCTAAGTATTTGAAGGCGTACCAAAATTTCCTTTCCTAGAATAGAAAAAGAATAGAAATGCGTTTGATAACCGCACAAAATTTCTTTTTATTAATAATATTTTTTAAAAATATCTTAATATTTCTTTCTTTCTATTTTCTTTTTTTCTTCTTTTCCTTCTTGGCCATGGCTGGCGACCGGTCGACGAGGGCATCATGGCCCTTGCCCAGGCTACGAGTGGCTAGGGTGGCCCTCGCCGGCCATTTCCTGCCCTCAAGGCTCGCGGCCTGGACCCTCGTGGCTTGGGCAAGGACTGCGATGCCCTCGTTGACCTTGGCCTGTGAGCGGCCGCCAGTCGCATGCCTTGGCCCGTGGCCGGCCGCTAGTCTCTAGTGACCCGGCCATGGCCAAGAAGAAGAACAGGAAAGAAGAAAAAAAAAAGAAAATCTTTTTTATTTCTCATTCTTATTCTTGAAATCAAGAAGCAACTTTTTTTTGCTTCTTAATTCTGTTCCAAAATTGATTCTGGGATCCAAATTTGTGCTTGGGAACAAAACATTTATCAAACGGTTTTTTGTTCCAAAACTGATTCTGGAAACAAAAGAATAGAATTAGTTACTATTTGGCCAATTACCAAATGCACCCTTATGTCTTTTCAATCAAATTATATATGTATTAGAAATACTCATTTAAATCAACAACAACGAATCACACATCAATATTCCATTTCATTGATCATTCTCATGCTTAATATCTAATCATGGTCACAACATAATGCCTGGTAACAGAGTGACCAAGATTCATCCCTTGGCAAGGTCCACTTATTATTAGGTAATGGCTTTGCTTAGAAGGATATCCGAATAATATGCATACCCATAAACCCCTCACTAGGTTCATATCGATAATGAGCATCAAACCATCATCTTCAAATAATCCACAAAACCAATCCAAGATCCACATTACAAATTGGTTTCACAAACCAAAACACATAAATACATTTCATAAACTAGCTTCACAAATCAATACATATAGCCTTTTGCTATTAGTTTTAAAAAGCATTTCTCGAAATATTTCACAATTAATCGACTCATAAACTATTTTCTAGAAATGCGTTAGCATACCATTTTAGAATAATTAGAAAGTTAGTAAACGCTTGATCCGAATTTACGCAACATATATGCTCTAAACATCCTTTTCCTTTTATATGAATATCATGATATGCTATGTTTTTCATAACTCATTCAAAACATGAGTTCACAAATTCAAAAAAGAGATAAGCACCATTCACCTAAAAATGCCCAAAACCAAATAATAAAGGTTACCTGAGCCGACGAAGTAGAAATCCTATTAATTAAATGAAAAGTGATATCAAAATTCAAGTAAATAAGCGCATTTAATAAGACTCAACTAGGTGACATTATTTTGGAGTCAAATCATTCATTATGCAACACAAAAAAAGGGCCAACCGCGACAAATAACCACTCATGTAAAGAACAACCACTTGCACAATGAACGGCTAGTTGCGTGACAAACTCTCTCACGCCATAACTTCTAATATGGTATATTTATCTAATTTTCTAAAATCTGTTTCTTTTTTCTTCCTCCCTTTCTTATTATTCTTCGCAGTTCCCTTAGATACCGGCCCACCGTTGATGAATTGCCCTTGGTGGATCCGACATCAGTGGTTCAACGGTGACCACCGTCGCGTCGCCGAAAAAGCCGAGGTCTCTTTCACCCGTATCACCCATCATGGGTGGGTCAGTGGTTCAGTTCCCAACAAGGCAAATGCAAGGCCCGAGCCTGTTTTGCGTAATTCAGAGAAGGTTGTTCTTTGCCCGAGTTACATGAATTACTTGGCTAGGCTAGTGAGCTATTTGAGCCAAGCATTTCTGAGTATGCGCTCCATTAGATCAAGAACACGAGCTATTCGAATCCGACTCAAATTCCCAAAGTTAGGTGAATCCAGCTATAGTTCGAGTGATTGATTCCCGGGACATGCTTAATTCTTACAGCATCTACTAAGGGCTAAATATTGAATCTCACGCTCTAAGATAAGCACTCAGATCATGTGGCCACGGGGGTTTACATAATGGGCCGTGCAAAGGTGATCCATGGGCCTTATATTTTTATCGTGGCCTCATCTCTTTTGCATATTGCGTCGTATGATTCATTGCTTCACAGCAAACATGAATGGTTCAGATTGAGGCTTGAAATACAAAGTGAAGTTACCAAAACAAATGCAACTGTATGGTAATTTTTTTTGAATAAGAAGAAAAGCAAAAAAAAACCCTAAACTATGCTCACTATGACATATTTCTCTATTGTCAAGGTTTTGTCGGATTATTTTCAACCAAAATAACGTTATTTTTATTTTATTGAAGTCACGTGGGCGCTATGTCAACACCATTTACTTTCTGGCGTCCATGTAGGCAAATTTTTTATGGTGCTCATTGACGGAATTTTGCCAAAGGTTAATGTGTTACACAGGTACAAATTTAGGATTTTTGATAACACATAAAAAAATTTTAAGGTAAATGTATCACAATAGGCATAATTTGAGGGTTTTTGGAAGCTTTTACCCTTGTATAATAACCCCAAAAACAGTCTCTTTTTTTTTTTTTTTCTATTTTACAATCTAAGTACCTATTTTGATTTTGTTCACTCAAGTAACTGAACTTTTATAATTTGGCTCAATTTGAGCCATTCGTCAAATAGACTGCCATGTCTTATGACTCTACCAAGGTGGCTTGCTAGTCTAGCAAAAGTTAACCCTAATCGCTCACGCGCTCACTGATTGTCATCTCTCTATCTAGGTTTTGGGTGACGAGGAAAGAGATAGTGTTGACTTGGATGACAATCTTAGCCATTCAATAAACATAAATGTTGACGTGAATCATTTCGAGAAACCAAATCAGATGGTAATGTGGACAATTAACACTAGTATCCAATGTAGCATTTTCCTTTCACGATTTTAACGGAAGTCTCACATCAACCAATAGACGCACCTGATTTAAAAAAAAAATCAAGCACTCGATCATAAAATGGGAGGAAATGTAAATACTTGCTCGTTCTTCTTTGGCTAATTTGAGGCGTCAATCAACCTCTCTTTCCCGAGACGGGTTTGAGGGCCCGCCCCATTTCCAAAAGTGGCCACGCCGGTGGTTAACAACTCGAGCTGCATCGGCCCATCTGCTCGATGTAATTGAAAAAAAAAAAGGACAGGTCACGGCAAAAATGGGGAGGAATAATGAATCTCTATCCCCCCCAAGTTGGACCACACAAAAGAGGAATACGAAATCATGGGCATGCCTTTGGGTTGCATTCATTTTGCTGCAACCACCTTTGCATAACCGCAGACATTCTATTACAGGAACCGCGTGACCACACCGACCACCGTCCTTGAAAGAGCCCCCTCCGCCATTCAAGCGACTTCTAAGTGGAAATTCCAAGGAGATAAGGAAAAGGAAATACAATGAAGGCCGTATATGTATGTCGGTATGTGAAGAACATCGTGGTCATTATTTAGAAATCCCCCTTCCAGTATTGTTTTCCACATTTGAGATGGTTGCTTATTCCTGTAGCTTTTCCTTAAATGTCAAAAATTAAGTTGTGGTTGAAGAAGATTACGTTCTTGCCGTCATGAATGGTGACGCAAGTGGAGGGCGGTCCCTCTCTTTTCTTCCGACAAAGTTCAATGCATCTCTTCACCGCGCAGAATCGTTCCCCCACACGCACCTATACATGTCTGTTTTTTTCTGGGGTTTGAAAGCAGCAATGGCTGAAGAAGAAAAAGTGTGGGGAAAATATTTCCCTCGGATTTCGCGTTTGTATCTCAGCCTAACTTGTTCTACAAAACGTGATGATATTGATTTACCGCTTTTCGGGGCCACATAGGGAACAATTGATGAACCTGAACCACTACTTGTGTTTCGTACCAATGAATTTGATCCTTAAGATTCGTCATGTTTTGATTACCTTTCCTTTTTTTTTTTTTGTATAAGCAGCTATGTATAATATATTGATAGAGATCACATCCACACAGAGCTGACATATCATCTAGAAAAGTCTAGACCACACGTAGAATTAGGATTACGATTTGGTACTCGAGTCTTAACTATTTTGTAATTATGGGATTATTATAAATGCCGATCAAAAGAGATTTCTTTCCCTTTTAAGATAAGCGAATGTACAAACCTGTGATAGGGGTCAAATCATAGAAAACCAAAACATGTCAATTGCAAAAGTCTTAGACAATGTTCACAGGCATAGAATTTCTAGGGCGGTGCAATGCACAACTTGGGCACGTTCTTCGTGATTGTGTTGCTCTTGGTGATTCTTTCTTTTTCCAAATCGGGGTGCGCTAATGTCCGTCTCACTCATTGCGATTGAGTTGCTCGGGATGCACATTCTTCTGTCACAATGATGTGCCTCAGCAACTAGGGTTTCAACTTGCAGTTCAGGAAAAAGGTACAAAACACTAACCAATTAAGTATCCTGTCCACTTTCGACCAAAAAAAAAAGTATCCTGTCCCCTCCTTTGACATGTTTATTGAATTGCAAGTAAAGGTAAAAATAAAGCCAAGTTGGTGAAGAAATTAGGCGAATTCATGCACCTAACCTGCAAAAGGCCATATCTAGATTGTAGCTAGAAAGCTTCATAATGCATGTATCTTGCTTCGTGACAAGAGGCTAGACTCTGCATTTTTTTTTAATTTAAATGAAGTTAATTCTTTTATTGATTTAAGGGTAGGGAGGGTCCAACCACGGTAGCAACTTCGAGGTACTATCATAGGGAATCTTGTACCCGGAAGGAATGTTATTTGAGTCATAAGCACCATCTATATGGCGGACGTTTCAAGGTTGGCATACATTTTATCACCACATCTACAATGTGTTTTGTATCACAACTTTCTCCGTTAAAGATTGGATAAGTTTTCCCAAGGAATTCTTCCTCTCTTGAGATTCAAACTTCATTTTGGTTGGAATGAAGATGTTAGTTCCTTTTGCACGAGAAATTGAAAGGAGCGAGGAAAGTGTTGATATCTATATTCAAGGATTCTTTAGATATGATATGCAAAAAATAATATTGATGTTTTGCAATTTGAATATTGCATCGTAAGATTTGAAATTTCATAACATATACACCATGACTAATTTGAGTGAGATTCAATGTAGCTGCAACTTTCTATGCTATTGTGGATTCAAGCGGATCTAAGGGGATCACCATGGCTCCTTTATTAAGCCAAACTAGTCTAATTTTAGGAAGAAATAAAGGTTGAACATAGAGCACCAATATAGAATAGTTGTCATGGGTGCAAAGTGTAAGTTCCATATTTATGTGTACACAGATTCTGTCTTATCAGCACGGTAGAAAGGAAAAACCCCAGAAGAGGTGCCTTTTCTGCAAGTTGCCCTTTCATAAAGGTGTAAACATTCTGGATTCTCGGATGGGTCCCCCCGTCCACTGATCATGTAAATAGCTATTTTAATTTGCTTTCACTGTTATTCTTGTGGTTTAGATACGAGGAAGCTGGTTTAGCTTGGCAATTTTCAGAGATAGAAATTGACTGAATGGTGTGTCGTGATGCAATCATTCAAGATCAAGATCCTGTTCCGACGGTTAACCAATTCCACACGCCTTTAACCCTGCAGAAGCGACCTCTTTTGGATCCTTGCTCATCATGGAGATTTGGGTTCTTGCGAAAATTCAACGTGAGGTCGTGGTATGAGGTTCTCGATAGGTATAGATTAAAAAAAAGAAATGGGGAGTGATTAAGAAAAGTATGAAAGCTTATTCATTAATTCTTTCTGGTTGCCCCTTTTGAATTGTCTCGAGCGATTTAGATGGTGGTCCCCGAAATGGACGGGATTATATGGCGGTTTCATTCTACACCTTAGCAAGGATGAAGTCATGATGCGTCACGAACTTATCCATTTGGAACAAGATCGAAGTAGCCGATCACGAAGAAAATTCAAATATTAAAATCATTAGTTTAGGTTGGATGAGGAATCTGACTCTAATGTCTTCTTAGAAAGTCTATCTGCAAAAAATTTATTTAGGATTTGGGACTGCATGTACATAAGGTGATTATGGACCCCATAAATAAATGACGCTTAACATTATATTATATCAATAGTAAGTAATTTCTTATAAGGATGACCTAGTCTTAATATGAATAATTATTTTTTGGTGGGCTGAGAGAGGTGAAATTAACCACAAAAGTTTGTGGTAGCCAATGTATAAGTTGTATAACTAAAAATTATTTGTTTGGCAAAATTTGTCTAGTTTCTTTCTTTGAAGAATGGAATGTCCAATTTATTCGCATTATGTTTCAAGTTTGGGCTTTTTTTTTTAATGAAAACTTGACTCAAATAAATTCGTGCAATGGCCGAAATTTGGAATACGACGTTTGGGACAAGAGGTATGGTTGAGCATGGTTCAATGATAGAATTTGGAACCTGAGAACCTGATTAGTAGGAACTTGTAGGTTTCAGGTTCCAAAAATTAGGGAACTTGTTTTAACAAATAGGTTCCTGAAACTTGAAACTTTGAACATGTTTTTTGTATTTTTTTTTTCTTGGCCTATGTTTTCACGTGATCCTGCAGTGTTCCATAATGTTATATGATGAGTATATAATCTGAAACCACTAGTTAAAGCTTTCATATTATAAATTATTTATTAATGTTTCATATTCTTTGTATCTCTAAATATAAGTTGTGGTCAATGGATCATAGTAGTAAATGATGGTCATTAAATATAATGATTTACTGTAATTATTTAATTAATAATACAAGTGAAACTTAGGTAGACCTTGGAACCAACCCTAGAACCTGTGACAAGTAGGTTTCAAGTTCCAAGGTATATATGGTAATTTCCAAGTTTTAAAAAATAAAGAACTTGTTTCCATAGATAGGTTTCAAATTCCATCTAGAATTTGTACGAAACCTAGAACCACTCACCCCTTATAAGAGATACGCACCTAAAAAGCCTAGGCGCCACAAGCCAATGATTGAGTACCCAAGAGGCTTCATGTAAAATTTGTTTATCTAGAGAGTGATCGACATTGACCTAGATTGGCCGATTGCTCGAAATGTAACTAGTAGCTCTTCCAGAACAAGATTTATATGTATTTGAGTGTTTTACTTCTCCTGATTATGCTAAACATACCTAATAGAGACTTCAGCATTCTTAGCTATTGAGAGGGCTTTCCAATGGTTTAGATTATAATGTTTTGTGGGAATAGGGCTAGTCTGCAAGATAAGTGATTTAATTGTGATTTCGGAAACACACTAAAGTATTGATGAATTGTTGATATACATAATCTCTATTGTACCACTTGATTTTATAGTAAATTTTCTGCGACTCTTCTTGTGAATGTGTGTTACATTTATTGCGCCATGTAAATTTAGTGTTGAGTTTATTTCGCGTGTTTCCTTTGTTGTTATTATTCCACAGCAAATGAGTTTTGTGCTTGGATTGATGATGGTCTTGTCCATGGGCCTTTTGAATATTATTTTGGCCTTTTGAGCTACTACTTATGAAATACGAATGCCCCCTATTGTCCCTATTAATCACTACTCTGCTCCCAAAGGCCAACACAATAAGATCATAATCCTATAATGTTATCCCATGCTAATGTGTGCAGAGCGTAGGCCTGCTTTGAGTACTCTAATTTCTTCAAATAATAGCACCGGAGGCACGACTCAGCCAGTTAAGGCCAGGAGCATATCGCCAGTAGAAAGGACAAGCCAATCAGTGCACACCGCGAGGTGCATTGGTTGACCCAAACCAAGGTCCATGATACACTTTACTCGTACCCGGACCTTACGCATGTTTGCTGGATTATGAACAATCTTAATTTACGTTGAAACAAGTTCTTTACAGTTTTGCTTGACTATCTTGACCAAATTTTTAAAAACTTGACAAGCTTTAAGAAGAATCTATTGCTGTGATGATGAGGAATTTTGCAATAGACACCTACCAATGCGTTTGGCTACGATATTAATTATAAGTGTGTTACAAGTTTGTTACATAGTATAATATTTGCTTATAACAATTAGTGTTGAGCTGTAAATTATAAGAGCAATTACAACTTTACTATATAGAGAACTTTATAATAAGAGATAAGTGTAATGAAAACCTGAAATTTGTCATGAAAATGCAATTAAGAATGATAAAACTTGTCTGAAAAGTGCAATGAAATAATTCTCTTAGGTCCATCCAAATAAAGTGACAAAAATCATTTGTGGCATTTTTTATCAGTTTCTCTCTCCTAGTTGGCCATTAAATATACCTCAAAATCCAAAGACACTCCCAAAATGACGTCGTTCTTCCACTACATGTTGAAAACGGGGTCTTATACTGAACATAGGAATTTTAATACGCAGAGATGGCATCAGAGATGAAATGTCCTTAATGATGGGTCCATACGGGATTTTTCATCACTCAACAAATGATCAGAATAAAAAATATCACGTAATAGGTAGGTCTGTTAGCTAGTTTGGAAGATTCTCTCTGAGAGTCTTACCCGACGTACAAAATTCTTTGGAAAAAAAAGCTTTGATTGAATTGATTGAGCTTTTGCCTATACAAGCAGTCCATGCTTTAGACATCTCATTGTTGACACTATTTGCATATGGTTTGTGTATATAGAAATTATTCATTCTACACATTCAAGTACACATATTAGAAGTTTTGATTATTTTGTTATCTTCAAAATATCATGAGGATTTTCTCAATACATACCTAGAGAAAAACCATAGATGGATTTTTTTTTTTTGGTTTTTTGTATTTAACCATTGAAAATGATGTGTAGGAAGCTGGCTGGTTTTGAATTGGCAGTCTATTTTGGTCTCTGTATATGGGTATGTAATGTCGGTTTTTGGTTTATGTCAGCTTTGACTAGGTGTTTCAACTTCTCTGGTTGTTGATCAGTTTATGGTGCTGAACATGGAGCATCTTTATGTACTTTCTAACTCGTTTCAAGGATGCTAGATGGAGTTATCTTTGATGCAAAATATGCTCCTCTATAGTTAGTTATGCGGGGGTGCATTTATTTGTTTTAACAAAACAGGGTTAAATTCTGGACTTTAGCTCTGTTAGGTTGGACTGATTGAAATTTTCCCACTTAACTTTAGGCTTCTCTATAATTTGCAATTCGACTTGAAAAATAGCAGCGTCATTCCTCTTGATTCCTCGAAACAGTTCATATAATAATATCACTTTAGACACCAAAAGCCTACTTGCAACACTAGTTCCAAGACTACATTAACACAAACACAGAGACAAATTATGGAAGACTAAGAAGCTTCCAACCAAATTTCATTTTACAAACAAACCAAATGACACACCAAATATGCATACAACCAATGCCAAGCGGTACATCCTCTTTTATTTGATGAAGTGAAAGCTCCTCCTTCAGACGCCCATACTCTTTTTTGCAAACTTCGCTTTTCAGCTTCAGAGAGCTCACATCCACTTCTGCATGACCGGTTTCAACGGCAAGTGCTCGATTCCTATCAATTTGCTCCACTATAAGGTCCTTTACTTTATCTAGTATTTTTGGATCGATTCATATGAAGAAACTGCAGCATCCTAGGCTATCAAACCTACAACAATCATGGAACCTTTTTCTAGCATTGCCTTGTCTTTGCCATGACGATTGTTGACTAGAGGGAAAATAATACAAACGGTCTCTAAACTTTGACTTAATGTGTATTATGATCCCTGGATTTTTAATTTTTTCAATGTAATCCATGAACTTTAACCCAATGTGCAATGTGGTCCATAAACTTTTAATTTGTTCAATGTCATCCCTAAACTTTTGGTATAAGGGGGAAATGTTCAATGAATGGAACTAAATTACTAGAATCGACAAATGAGAAACATTTTAAATAATAGTGTGTCTGAATAGTTCTTATTTTTACATTTTTATTTGTTAACACTAAAAATTTTACATTATGCAAAATCTATCATTATTTCACAATTTTACATTGTCTAGGGGCCTCTCTTGGACCTTTGATGTTCGGTTAAGAGGTAATATCATCAAAGGAAAGAAGCCAAAGCTCCTTCAAGGAACTCCGCAACCTGTCCCCATCCTGTGGGGCAAGCTCCACGAACCTGTTCCTTATTTTAATGTGCTGGTGCCGCACGTCTCGCACACCTCAATTCCCTCTATATCTTTGTTTTCTCCAAAAAGAAGAAATATCCTTTGCAAGTTGTGCATCCCAGTGACCTCGAGATCCGGACGAGGATCAAGATGAAGCATTTTTAAGGACTTGCTCGGGTCCATATATAACACTTAAAATCTTACATTATCCAAAATCTATAATTATTTTGCTATATTTAAAAAATTTTAGATGATGTTTTATTTCCTAAACGGGAAAGCAAAAAGTATCACGAAACAAACAAACCTACCCTCGAATCGAAAAGAAAACACAAAAGTGAACCAACGGAAAGTGGTCGCACCGCATGCGACGGGGGGCCCTAAGCGGATCGTGGAAAGTGGATTTGGTTGGGAAGAGTGGTCAGAGCGCCAGCCTTTTAACATGCGCAAGGCTCTCGCCTGCCCTTGCCCCCTTCCGATACATTCGTCCCGTCCCCATTTCTGATTCACCCTTTCAAGCCCCCTCCCCTATCATCTGCAATCTTAGAGATGCACACTGCGCTTCTAACTCGAAGAAGAGGGAAAGAATGGTTGCTTTCCATGTTGGAGCGTTATCTTGCAATTGGGTCGCCCAATCTTGAAAAGAAACAAATCGAGATCGAGGCTTTGTTTGTTCTACGAAAAATAAATTATTTGAAAAATATTTTTTTAGAAGAATGATCGCATGTATCGCTTGAAATAATTAGTTAATAAAAAATATTTTCATTATTGACAGCAATTTATGTCTAAATATTTTCGTGGAAGGGAAAAATATTTTTTATCTATTCAACTTTGTAAGCGAATCAAGTAATTAGTTTTAGGAAAATATATTCTAAATCGTTCATTTTTCGCGAAATAAACAGAGCTTGAATGTAAATACCAAATACAACCTTTCTGCCAAACTCACCTCTTTCACTATTTTTTCCTCAAATTTTTTTTTTTCTTTTTCTAGATTTTGATGCTATGTGTGGTGTGGCACGCATTTGGCTCGCATTTGGCACTACATCAGCACCACCTAAGTGAAAAGTAGAGAAAATAAATGGAAGTCGCAAAATTTTTTAGGATTTAAGTGAATTATCATTACAAGGTTTAGGATGTGACGCCCCAGAACGTCACGCGCGACACGTACCAATTAATATTATTAATAAAATGGCTAGCGGAAGTCAAAGACTAATCATGAATATCACACAAATTTGATCAAAATACTTTTTCTTCTTATTAACAATACTCGAAAGAATTAAAAGACCAGGCAATACACCATAAAATCACAAAGAAAAAACATCTGGGTAAGTCGAGGTTGCCTATCTCCAAGCTACCATTTACTCCAAAGGCGGCCCGTACAAAAGTAAACCTTACAAAAAGTTGTAGATGCCGTCGTCTTCATATCAACATTTGTCCCGCATCAACCCATATAGTAGATATACATCTTGTACAAACTATATCCTCCCTCGGGCAAACATATCAATGTACTGGCATTCATAGTATTTAGAGAAAAACCAGCAAGCATCGGTAGAAGGTTTGTCTATTCCTACATGTCTGAAAAATAGTGGGATGAGCCGAAGCCCAGTAAATGAAATCTCTCGTTTTAAGTTAGGGAAATTAGCTTACCACTTCACCTGGCATAAACACATACGCATGCGTAGCAAACGATATGCATAAAACTTGAATGCAAGTTATACATTTTCCATATGTATGTGCCGCAAAATCTGAATAATGCAATATATCATGACATTTCCACTCAGATGCAAGCATGAGGTAAAACATTTATGCTCATGCGATTAGGTTCGTTACTTCATCCTCTCGAACACTTCCGGGGCATCGTGACCAACGGGGCATCCCAACTCCGAGGCATCCCGGCACACACCCAGGGCATCTCGACTCCCGAGGCATCCCGAAACACTCTCCAGGGCATCCCGACCAACGGGACATCCCGACACACGGGGCATCGTCACACACCACTAAATGGGCGACGGAATTAATATTATTCCCATGCAAGTCATGACAACCAAGTATTTGTATGTAAAAATCAGCTTTGGCCCGTCCCATATCGAGCCATCACGGTTTTTATACTTTAAAGCCATGAAATGCATCATTCGAGCAATTTAAACATGAAACAATACCTTTCGAACTCAGAAGCAAACTCAGCTCATAAGCAAATTAGGGTTCAGAAGCAAATTCGAGTCATCAGAAGCAAGTTCAGACTCGGGAACAGATTCAGACTCAGGCAGATTCAGATTCAGAAGCAGATTCAGACTCAGAACTGGATTCAGATTCAGAAGCAAATTCAGATTCAGAAGCAGATTCAGACTCAGAACTGGATTCAGATTTAGAAGTAAATTCAGATTCAGACTCAAAACCGGAACAGTAAATTTTGAACAGTGAATCTGAACAGTAACTTTTGAACAATGAATCTGAACAGTAACTTTTGAATAGTAACTATGAACAGTAAAATGTGAACAGTAAATTTGGAACAGTGAATCTAAACAGTAAAATCCGAGTAACAAAGTCTAAGCGATTTTAAAAGTAGAGTCTGAACTGTAAAGTCTGAAGGTAAAGTCTGAAGTTAAAGTCTAAAGGTAAAGTCTTAAAGTAAAGTCTGAAGTAAAGTCTAAAGGTAAAGTCCGAAAGTAAAGTCTGAAGTAAAAGTCTGAATAGTTTTCAAAAGTAGACAGAACCAAATTTTGATAGTACAGTCTGCGTAGGTTCATTTGATAGCAAAGTCTGAGCAGGTTCAAATGTACTCAGAACCAGATTTGATAACAAAGTCTTAGTAGTTTCAAGGTATAAAAAACCAAATTTTGAGAATTAAAATCTGGCCAGTTTCAAAAATAACAAAATCATCCCTTTGAGTATCAAAATAAACATAATCATCACTTTGAGTAAAACGAATTTCTACCCTTTTTAAACACACATAAACCAATAATAAGAATCCAATAATCACCTCAAAATTAACACTTACACATTCCGATTTAATCGTTCTGCTTGCCAATTACCGCCATACTTTAAGGAAACAAATCACATCCATTTGAACTTGCATAGAATCGGCAAAAACAGATTCAATCATCATCACAACCTCACTATTGCACATCAAAATAACATTTATTAAGCAACCAAGTTGCAAGTGCCAAGTAGATTTACTCAGCTTAAACCTAGAGTTTTCATTTACCTGGTGCAGAATCTGAACACCCCAAAGATTAAGACTCTCTCGGAAATTCTCGATCGGTGATGGTAAGAGTAGAAAGTGAAGGAGAGAATGTTAGTTTGAGTGAAATTCTCCGGGTGAAGATGAAATTGAGAAGTATACGAAGGGGTGGGTAAATTCAATGCATTCACAGGTGGCTTCTTCTCCTTCCATCATAGCCACGTGTAAGAAATCAAAGAAAAAGTAATAGCCAAGGAAAATCATTACTAGGCTAGGTGTCTAGCTGGGCAGAAGATGGCGAAAGAGGCAGGTGGCTTTCAGTCAAGCTTCCTCTTCAATGCTCACGTGAGGAAATGGAGAGTCCAGAAGATATTTTTATTAGAATATCTCATCCCCTTTCTTCAATGATCAAAATAGAAAAAGGCTAACCTTACTAAACTAAGATTAAACAATAATAATAATAATAATAATAATACTCACTAATTACCAAAACGACGGTAATTTAATTATTAACACACTACGACTAGCGTACACGATAATATCTAAATATTAAACACGTCGGACTCGGTACGATTACGTTTCTGAATCTGCGCTTCGCGAAATACGATTCGATGAAAATCTTTACGTGTCCGTACAAATACCAACTTAAGTAGTTCTTGGCTTTATAATCCCCGTATCATTCTCGACCATAGAAAATTCCCCACGTCACTTATTTATTATTACGAAATTTCCGGATGTCACAACTCTTCCCCCCTTAAGAAATTTCATCCTCGAAATTCAGAGATACATGACCACTCGAAAAGATCTAGATATCATTTCCATTTTCCCACCTTATTTCTTCCATGTCCTGATACTGTCATAGAATCTTGATCAACCAAATGATCTTATTTCTCACAACTTGTTCTCTTCGATCCAAGATCTGTACCAATTTCTTCACATAAGTTATTCTTTCGCCTACCTTGATCGTCTCAAAATCCAATACATGAGTAGTGTCTGGTTCATATTTCCTTAATATAGAAAACGTTATGAATCTTGCAAGGTCTGGGTGACATTACCAATCGATAGGCCAAATCATTAATTTTCTCAAGAATTTCAGAAAACCCTATGAAACTTGGACTCAGCTTGCCCTTTTCTTTCCAAATCGCAGTATATCTTTCATCGGTGATGCTTTCAAAATACATATTCACCAACGTTGAATTTCAATGGTCTTAGACGTTAATCCGCATAACTCTTTTGTCGACTTTGAGTAGTTTCAAGTTGATCCCAAATCACTTTTACAGTATTTAAAAAATTCGTACTAATTCCAGTCCCGTCGACTTTGCTCCAACAGATAAAATTTCTACTTTCACTTGTTGACACTTCAAACATTTCGGGCATGTTCGGTGATATCAACCTTTATTCCATTCCACCAATAAAATTGATGGAGATTCCGATGCATTTTCGTATTCTCTGGTGGATACTATATTTACTCCCACATGCTTCCAACAAGGGCTCATTCTTACGTCCTTCTTCTTTAAGTACGCAAAGATATCCATGAAATCTCACTATTCCATCCTCTAATATTTGAACATCCGATCTTTCTACTTTCTACCACTGCTTTGCAAACCCTTGTAATTTCTGATTCAATCATAAGTGCAGTCATCACACTCATCAAGTTACTTACACTTATCCTAAAGTCAGAATCGGAAATTTTTCCTAAACAATTTCTATCCCCGAATCATCATATTTGTCACCATATTCGCCTTCGCTCTAACTTACAATATATCAGGCCCTAATGTATTGCACCTTTCATGTTCAATATGATCCGAACTTTCAGAATCATCGATATATCAATCCAGATCCTTATTATCAAGATTCTCACATAGTATAAAATCATTGACAAAGATACTTCCAATCATAGTACTTAGAAAAGATCTACTTCTTCGAGTTTCAAACTTACCATCTCCCAAGTAAATGATTATATTTTATCTCTAAGGAGTTTGATTCCACTGAAATAAGAACTTTCTTTTGATCTCTATTTAAAAGATTATCTCTTAAACATAAGTGACTATCATCTTCCAAATCATCCAAATAAAAGGTTATCCTCAATTCCAAAAATCTTAACATGAATACCATTACTCAAATGATCAACATCAAATCGAATGACTTCAACTCCTCAAATAGCCCAAAAATAAGAACTTATCTATATTCCATTCAATACTCCTCAAGTTCTATACCTCGAGAATCATTATTCAAACGTATCACTTTTAAGATTACAACTTAAGCATCCATCTCTTTCTGTTAAAGAGGGTATAATCCATGTTCTCAAATTCGTCAAAGCTGTTTAAAGTCGTGTTGCATCCTACAATTATAAAGATCATACCTATCTCTTCCGTCTACAAACCATAAGTGAAATTACACCACGGGTGACAATTCAACTTATAACTTCCAAAGTCAGCACTTATCAAACTAAGTATCTTCATGCAACCATCAAATCTTTCAATGTAGATTCTCCTTTTCCAATTAGAGATCATAACCTGATTTAATCAATCATAACTTAGTTTTCAAAATCAAAACTTATTCTCTATAGATCATGTCTTAACCAATCCATCAAAACTTCTCTGATTCATTCGAAGACTTTCTTGGCGAATAATACCCAAAAGATCGTTACTTACGATAAGAACTAAAAATCCAAACTTAACAACTCTAAAATCCATTAATTACATGTCACAAAATAACCAACACTAGCATCCTCGTGTCTCCAGAAATTAACGCTTAGATTATAACTTATCAAATAATCTCCAAGTGTCTATAGTCAAAACCTAAACATAACGGTCCATCCTTTTTCTTGACAAACAACATCGGTATACCCCAAGGTGAATCGCTTGGTCCAATAAATCCTCTATCAAGCAATCTTATGTAATTGCGCCTCTAATTTCTTTTCTGATCAGTTAGCACCACTAAATATCTTTGACCATCATCATTTAAAAGTTATTGCACTTCGAATACGGAAATAAGCATTACAGGTAGATTCATTACATTCCCAGAGAATTCAAAATCAGGATGGTCCAATGGGATAAACTGAATTTCCTTCTCATAACAATTCATATTGGCTCATTGCTTACAAAGCCAATCCATCCTTATAATAATGTCGAAATCATACATAACTAACACCACCAAGTCTACCATATGACTTCATCCTCCTATCAAAATCTTACGATCCGAACAAGTCAAGGTAGACATAACAATATCCCTTAAAGATGTTGAAACTTTTAAACGTGCTTCAAACAACTTAAGTTTAAATCCACATAATTGTACAAGGATAGCATACCTGATATAACAGTTTTAGAAACCTCGGCTTCTTTCTAAGTAGCCGCATAAACTCTTCCCTGAGCGGGTGGCCTTTGAAAATTTATCTGCAGGGGGTATTGATTTTGTGGTGATTGTCGCACCTAGAGTGAGGGCACAATTCGTTGTTGCAGCTGTTGTACCATTGGACATTCCCCTGCTATGTGGCCACGCTGTCTACATTCATAACAAACCCTTAGACCAATGCATGGTGCATTTCCATGTTGTCTCTCACAAGTGCGACATGTATTATTAAGAAACTGCATATGCATTATTGGTTGGTTGTTCTGTGTGCATCCTAGACCTCTAACATTGCTCCTTTTATTCGGAATACACTGTCTCTTCCTAGTTTGCACGGGTCTCTTATCACAACGAAAATTAGGTAGGAAAATTTGGCAATTAGGTCGCGCCTAGGAAATTAGTATTGTCTCAGCTGACTTCGTCAAATCTTTTTCCACAAGTTGTGCATGTTCGTATAACTCATTATAACCTTTTAGATTCAATGGCACTAGCCTACTCCTGATATTTGGTCTCAAGCCATCCCAAAATCTTTTGGCCTTGTTTTCCCTATCTTCAACCAACTCAGGGACGCACCTTGAAAGTTCTGCAAATTTGGCTTCATATTGATTCACAGTTAGGTCATTCTGTTTGACTTGCATAAATTCCATCACTTTCTTATCCCAGGCATAATCCGAGAAACATTTCCAAAAATATGTCTTGACAAAACCATCCCAAGTTCTAATAGTGTTAGTTGGAAACGTAGTTTCCTTGGAGGCCTTCCACCAGTGTCTAGCATTTCCTTGGAGTTATTATTCAGCTAGAACTATTTTGTCGGTGTCATTACAATCCAACAAATTGACTATCTCCTCCATCTCATCAATCCACGATTTTGCCTCTTCAGGATTTTCGGTTCTAGCAAACCCTGGTGGTTTCAGCTTTAAAAATTGCTCGGTCAGATTTTGCAAACGACGTTCGCCAGTCCCCGAGCTAGAGACAACTTGTTGTAATTCTTGCTTCTTCATTAGGCTTCCATCATTTGCATGCACTTAAAGAATTCCTTCCATCTTAGGATCTGTTTCTAAGCTATTGCCCAAACTCATCTAGTAATTCCTCCACGTATTGCTTAATTTAACGGTGAACTAATAAGTAACAAAAGCTACTCGCAGCACAAGGTCAATCAAGAGCAAACACATCCACTTGGTTTTCTATACTCACGTGGTCTAATTCAAATCTACAACTCCAAATTTTAAGCGCACCTTATCACTCCATGGGTAGAACCTGCTATGATTTCAGAATCGGTCTCCCCTTTTCAGTGCATAATTCGATTTTTTTTTCACCATCCTAGAAGCCTGCCAGGAGCCGCACCTTGTTCAGGCCTTTTACCTCGGCGACCACTCTTGCTAGAAGCCGCTCCTTGATCAGGCCTCTTGGCCCAGCATCCACTTCCTAGCCAAGAGCCGCTCATTGATCAGGTTTTGCCCCGGCGACCACTCCCCGCCCTCATCGGACTGGGTTATTACAGGATCACTAGCCCTTGCTTGATTCTGACCAAAATTACACACTTACTGGAGGGGAACCGGCTCTGATACCAAACAGGCTGTGACGCCCCAGAACGTCTAAATATTAAACACGTCGGACTCGGTACGATTACGTTTTCGAATCCGCGCTTCGCGAAATACGATTCGATGAAAATCTTTACGTGTCCGTACAAATACCAACTTAAGTAGTTCTTGGCTTTATAATCCCCGTATCATTCTCGACCATAGAAAATTCCCCACGTCACTTATTTATTATTATGAAATTTCCGGATGTCACATAGGATTTGCGCTGCAATTGCCTCTTGTTAATATTGCTTCATTGACAGTAGCTTTCATTATATTTATTTAAATGGTATGGATACTTGAACTTATAGACTCTGACTAGTTACTATGAGCCTCGTTCATGGACATCGAGGGGTGAACCTATTACATAATGTTTCTCTAAGTGGGAGATGCGCTTGAAATATTTTGCTTCCAAATTGAGCATTTTTATTCTCTTTAGCCTAGTTTCTCGAAGGTTAAAAGAATATGCTGAGGTATATCCTAACTAGTCCAGCCACTTTCACGTGAAATGAGGCTCAAAAAGGAGTATCCACGCGCCCCACATGGGTTGTTCCGGTTGTTCGTTCCTCAATCTGAAAAATAAAGTCATCTAGCGTTTACGTATACAGCCAGGATCGAGTGAGATTTCCATTCTAGAGAACCAATATGTTTGATTTGGATTCTAACTTTTATTTTACTTTTAACGTCAAACTCCGGTAAATTTACAATAATAATTTTTAAATGTTTGAAACGTATGAATACGAGTATATAAGACGCCAAATTTTCTTGCAATTTTTATTGGTCAAATATTACTTGTATTTTGAGGGAAACTGAAAATTTTTTATTTTTATAGTTGAAAGAGTGAAAGAAGTACCCGATGTTACAATCCTCTGATACCATAAACCGATATAAGGGGACAAGAATAATATAAGTGTCATAATTTTCATATCACGTTCATTTGAATTCTATAACTTTTTTCTTTCGCTAGCCGCAAAGGCCTCGTTCGGAGTGGCCCGTAGCCAATGGGGCCACAAAGGCCCTAGCCTAGCTGCAGGCGAGGGCCTTTTCAGCTCCATTGGCTACAGGCAAGGCAACCTTGCCCGCGGCTGGTGAGGCCACCATGGCCTTTGGGTGAGGGCCTTCACAGCCTTGCCGGCCTCGGAAAAAAAAAAGCAAAGAAAAAAATGAAAAGAAAAAAAAATTAAAAAACTAAAATATTATAAAAAAAACCCACGAAGGAAGATTTGCTGAAAACTGAAAATGTATTATTTTTATAGTAAAAGAGTGAAAGAAGTGATTGACATTACAATCCTCCGTTACCATAAACCAATATAAGGGGGATAATAACAATATGAATGACATAATTTTTGTATGGTACTTACTTGAGTGCTATAATTTTTTTTTTGCTTGTTGCAAAGGCCTCGCCCATAGCAGCCCACAACCAGTGGGGCCACGAAGGCCCTAGCCCAGCTGTAGGCAAGGGCCTTTGCGGCCCCATTATCCACAAGCGAGGTAGCCTTGCCCGTGGTCGACGAGGCTGCCATGGCCTTGGGCAAGGGCCTTTGCAGCCTTGTCAATAGAGGGGTAAGGTGGCCCTTGTCGGCCTCGGAAAAAAAAAGCAAAGCAAAAATTTTAAAAAATAATGAAAAATTCAAAAACTAAAAAGATTATAACAAAAAAATCCACAAAGGAAGATTTGCCGGAAATGGCTCTTAAATTATTGATTTTACTCTATGGCACTTAAGTGGATGAAAAAAAGCTACAGCACTTAAGTGAGCCCTACGATAATTATAACACTTTTGCTATTCTATTCCAAAATAATGCCATCCAAATAAGGGATAGCATTAAAATAAAACTTCTTAACTGGCATGAAACTTTATCAGAAATAGACCCAAATAGGAGAAAGTATTTCATCTTATGGCTACACCATGGGATAGCAACATATGGTAAAACAAACCAATTTAAAATGAATGGTTACATGATTTAAGTGAAATGCAGGATGGGTATCATATCACCCAACAATGTAACGGATCGATTACAACATGACAATTGTGTAACCGATACGCTAAGTAAAATGTACTAAATTGGGTAGCAATCTTAGTGGAATATACCATGTCATCCATAACAAATCGGTTAGCACAGATAATGCAAATATGCAAAAAATGGACTAAGCGCATGCATTGAATTTGGCTTGCAATATATAAATGTATCATCTTTGAAAAATATAAAATAAGGAAATATTGTCTAAATTATTTCTTCTATTTATCTAGCATTAACATCATATTCTTCCTAAAGGTCTTTCAAACCTATTAAGTTTAAACTGAAACCTAGTTAAGGTTATTTTAGATGCTAAGGTTACTTTATTCTTCCATTGATTACTATTGCTAATTCTCTAGCCTCAGATGCCAAAGCTAAAGCTGCAGAAACTAGAAGAATGATAGATTAACCAAATGAAAAAAAGAATTTAGCCATGAAAATAAAAACGAGAATTGATAGTGACGAGTGAAATAAATACTTCAGATCATGATAGGTTAACTAAAAAAGATTTGTCATAATTTCAATAGATTGAATACACTCCATTTATACTTTTAAATTGAGAAGATCGATGTCAGAATTTTAATCTGCACATCTGATTGGATCTGATCTGCCCCAATGCTTCGGTAGTGTCAGCAGGGTTTTCCCCTTTTTGTCTGTAATGTCAGAATGGTCAAACTGGCCCAATGGTTCTGAATAAATTAATCTCATTCTCACCAAATCCGACTCACGACGGGTTTGGATTTTAGTGGTAGGTCCCGGACAAAAATTTAAAAAATTTGTATCTCATCCGTGGATTGATACATAACTTAACAATTCTATTTTATTACTCATAAATTTCAAATTAAAATGACAAAATGTTTCAAATTCTTCTAGGACCGGTTTCTATAGGATTGAGTGGGCATGAAATTCTAAATGATATGGCGTGCGTAACCTAATATGGTTTGAATAACCCCTTTATGGGATATTATAGACTTAAGGTCCAAGATCAAAAATAGAAAGAAAATAGGAGCCATCATCATGTGAATGTATCGTGGTATATTTATTCTTGTTGATATAGAGGACACTCGTGCTGAGTGGGTTAAGGTGTGGTAAAGATGTTTTTATGATTTTATCCCTCCTAAATTTGGTAGGGACGACACCTCGTTAGTCGAGATAATTCAAACCAGAAACGAATAAGGAATATATAATTGCCTAGGTATATTGGTGTGCTACTATATGGAATCTACGTTGTCGTGGCCCTCCCGAAGGTGAACCACCTAGGGGTTGGCTAATATACTACTAAGCTTACACTTAGCTCGAACTCTTGCAAGTCCATACCAATTCGCCATTGAGGTTCAATATTTAACATGCAAATTGTTTTCACATTGGAGTTGGCACTAGTCAGTTCTTGGCAGATCGATTAGAAACCCCAATAAAGTATCGAGAGATTTACTTTATTTCTAGGAACTAGAGATTAAATGGATCCAGGACCTTAATTACGCTAGATTACTTTAATGCCCTTCTCGGTACCTTTCTCTTTTATTATCGAAGAAATATATTTGCAAGCAGGTTGAATTGATTTTAAACTTAGTACTAACATGTGAGGTGATCATAGGGATACATAACCATTAAAATAACATATAGCAACCAAGAAAGCATTAAATAAATTGCAAGGAAAAGCAAGAATCCTAACAAGAAATGAAAAAAATGCTATTCTTAACCTAGCCATGGTTTTTTAGACCCCCCCAAAAAAAAACCTAGCCATGGTTTCTAATTAAATGAGATACTCTAAGGCAGAATGCATTTTAGGACTATTTCCTCAAGGGAAAATCTAATCTTGGGTCTGTTACAAGTTCTAGATATTGCAATTTATATAGGATTTGGCAATTCTCTGAAGAAACTAGAAAAGAATGCACCTAAAGCAGTAAAGATCATCCTTTTTCAATTGTTATCAAAGCTATTTTTAGCGGGAGTCTCTTTTCTTTCCCTTTCTTTGAGTCACTTTTGTGATTATGTTTATTATTTTGATCATAATTGGGAAGTGACTCATTGCAATTAGGAGGAATCAAATGTTTTGACTCGCTAGTATAATAAATATATTTGTCGAGTCATTTTATCTCGCTCGGTTTCTCAAGAAATTATAACGTTGTTGCTTTCTTCAAATTTCGGCAGTTATCCTTTTTTTGGTATAATTAGACTTCAAGTACAATAAAAACAGTTCCGCAGAAATATTCTATTTCCTTTCAGTCATCATTCAGTTTCATAAAAGATTCTTGAAAATTTTTACAAAGAAACAAAAGATAAAAGGGGGAGCATAGTTCATGCTTTTTAATGGAATTTGGGCTTTGGATTTAGTATTTTTTTCGGGAATTTTTCATGAGAGAGATCATGGCATTGGGATTGAAGGTGCAAAGCTGTAGTTTTGGAATTAGAGGAAGGTAAGTAGTAAAGCGTTGAAATACGGGGAAGATAATTGGTAATTTTTTTTTGTTTTTGAACTTCATGACTTCAACCGGATTAAGAACAAGGAGCACGGGCCCCATAAAGATTGCAGTACCATCGCCATGATGTCCTTTCGAGCTTTCAGATGCCACTTTTTCTGATTTTCAAGAATATACCCTAAAAGAAGATTACGTTCCCAAAATATTCTATAGCATATTCCTCCGGTAGTGCTTAATTATTTATACAATATAAATTTCAAAATGATATACATGGAGTTCTTAACAACTTTTAATTGAGATATACTAATTATATAGGTGCCACATTTCATCATCAGTCACGGAAAGGGATTTTTTTGTAATTCGTAAATAATTGATCATTGTTTGGTTTCGGACAAAAGAAGAATGATAATGTATGATTTTAACTATTAATTCTTGTTCTTCAATCCTTGAAGGAAACGAGAAGGGGAGAAACAAATTCCTTCTCTATATATACACTCCGAAGAACCACTAAACTTAGTTCTACCACTAGCCATTTCCAGCAACAATTGCTTTGGTTCAAGGGCGAATAACATTGTGCACATATACTATTGGAATTGAAAAATTGTCTAAAAAGTCTTAAACCTATCGCACTTACTAAATCAGTCATAAACCTTTCAAGTTTGCCAATTGAGTCATAAACCTTTTCACTTCTTATCAATTAAGTCCACTCGGTCAATTTTGTTCGCCCGAAGCTAACGTGGATACCGGCCGTCCGGGCAACTCTGATGTGCACATATACTATTGCACTTACTAATTCAGTTGACTCAATTGTGCACATATACATTGTGCACATATACTATTGGAATGAAAAAATTGTCTAAAAAGTCTTAAACCTATCGCACTTGCTAATTCAGTCATAAACCTTTCAAGTTTGCCAATTGAGTCATAAACCTTTTCACTTCTTATAAATTGAGTCCACTCTATCAATTTTATTCGCCCGAAGCTAACGTGGATACCGGCCGTCCGGGCAACGCTGATGTGGCAATTATATATATTTTTAAACATTTTTCATTTCTTTTTTATATTGGAATTACAACAATTTTTACTCTTATTTATAATTCTTTGTAATGTCCACTTTGCCAAATGGATATCACAATTAAGGTTACCTTCTCTCACATGACTGGAAGGTGCCTTCTCCCGCAGGCAAATCCTTCTCCCAATTTGGGGCAAAATTTTTCAGGCTGCCACATTGTTCTCCAATGAGTTTTGAGAGATTTTGCTATGTTACACCTTGATCTTTTGAAATATATTGTAATGTTCCCCAATCATTAATTTTGAAAACAATAAAAGAAATTGATTACGAGTAAGTAGGATATGTGAAATGGAAAAGTAAAAAAGAACACCATAAGAAACGAAAGAAGAGAGAGGGGAAGGAAGAGGCAGGGGTGTGATGGAAACAGTATTTGCTTATGTTAGCAATTCAACCATCGAAATCCGGTATTAAGGACTTAACATATCTAGATTCGAATGGAAACCACTAATTTGATTTAGGATGTCATAGCCTATACGGATGAGATTATAAGAATTTGGGACTATGTCTTCCTCTTCTTCTCTTCCCTTAGACGATATTGATGGATAAGCAGTAATTTATTTGGAACGAGCAGGGGAAATATGACTATCGCTTATTTATCTCGTGCTTTAAAACAAACCAATTTATGATACATCACACTAATAAAATATTTGCTTGCATTGACCGTCCAACCACATTTTATTGTCAAAACCGAGATGTTTTAAGCCAAATTTAAATTGATTACTTAACTATATTCGGGTTATCTAACACCGTCTTTATAAAAACATCCGATATTCTCCCATATGAATAATATTAATTGTTTCAACCAAAAAAAAAAGAACAATATTGTACTTCGAAAATCTTCAAATTTCATAAAATGATTTGCCTACTATTAAAACATAAACTTTGATATTGAAATGTGATTTTTGTGGCATTGATTCGCTCGTGTCGAGAGCTTTCTAACAAGTCCAATATTGCTAGGTAAAATCGCAAGGCCATAGACCCAAGATTTTGACCCATAGAGAGGCCTAAGGCATGGGTTTACAAAAACAGTCTGAAAAGTTCCGTTTGATTCTTAGATCTCTAAGTAGGACTTCTAGACTTTTTTCGAGCATCAAAAGGTTTGTCCGAAATTTGACTAGTGACTAATTTTTCATCCAAGATCAGATCATCTTGACTTTTGTTGCGTCGACATACTTTTGATCTCTAGTTTTTCGAAATCATAAAGTTCCCGACACTCTGAAAAATGGGCAACTAGTCCAAATGGTCAGAAGTTGATTCTCGAATAACGTGTAGGGCCTGGCACACCCTGCACCAAGTGGTCAGGTGCTAGGCCGCACGTGCCAGCAATGTTGACGGTCTTTTTCTTTCTATTTTTCACATTTATTCGGTATCTAATTGACTCGATTTTCATGTTAAAGCTCGCTTTTCGAAAATGTAATCTAACATTTGAAAAGTGTCAAGGTGGCAGATTTTCACAAGTTGGGCTGAACAGATGATGTTGGCATAAAAGCACAATATCTTCTTGCTAATATCTCGATCAACACAATTCTTGAGACGTCAAAAGGCTTGTACTAGATTGTGTGAATTTATCACTTGATCCAAAAAAGAAATCACAATTTCCCAACATTTTTAAGATCAGCCGGGTATGGATAAATTCGCAATATCCAGTAATTTGGCCATTTAATTTGGGCACATTAGGTGTGGTTCTTGCAGAGCACGACCTAGTTATATCCTCCACTCGTGATTCTAACGAAATTTATCTTTGTTCTAATTTTAGTCAAACTTAATCAAAATTAGGTGTCCAATCGGCATTAACTTAACGAAATGCGACTCCTTCCATCTTGATTTGGGCGAATTTGCCATTTGGGTTAGGTGTGCCCAATATTATTGTATAGTGGCCTTTTATGAATCGCTCGCACACC
The DNA here is from genome assembly GCA_031216285.1 of Syzygium syzygioides. Lineage (NCBI taxonomy): Eukaryota > Viridiplantae > Streptophyta > Magnoliopsida > Myrtales > Myrtaceae > Syzygium > Syzygium syzygioides. The sequence continues at coordinate 31,458,429 of CM062252.1, read as the reverse complement.
AATTGTTCTTGAGATTAAGCTATCATGTCACCAAATTTAGAAGACATATTAACATGCTTTGAGTGTTGTAAGGCTGCGCATGGCAACCATTCTATGTCTAGTATCTGATTCTGGGCAGAAATCATTTTTTTTTTATTCCGTGCCCATAAATAATTTCTAAGCATTTGAAGTCGTTTGGTAACTGTCCAAAATTTTTGTTCTTAGAATAGAAAAAAATAAAAATATGTTTGATAACTACACAAAATTTTTTTTATTAATAATATTTTAAATTTTTAAATATTTATTTCTTTTTTTCTTCCTTCTTTCCCCTTCCTTTCTTGGCTATGGCCGACCGCCAACGCTGGCAATCGGCCACAGCGAGGGCATTGCGGCCCTCACTGCCACCCTCGCCAGTGGCAACGGCGAGGTCGAGGTCGGCCTCGCCGTCACCACCCAAGCGACAGACTTGGGTGGCGACAGTGAGGTTGGCCTCGCCTTGGTTGGGCGAGGTTGTGAGCCGCCCTCGCTGGCCCTGGCTTGTGGCCGGCAGGTAGCGGGACCGAAGAATAACAACAACCAAAAAAAAGAAAAAAACCAAGAAGAATCAATTCTTAAAAAATTGTTTTAGAATTAATAAGCTACTTTTTTTTTTATTCTTGAGTCTATTCCAAAACTAATTCTAGGCACAAAAATTTAAAAAATAGATTTCGATTCCTAAACTGATTATGGGAACAAAAAAACATAATCAATCACTATTTGGTAAGTTGCCAAACAGGCCCTAAACCTAACTGTATGCCAACCTTCTACTTGATGTACAACCTTGGATCACCAAATATTAGTTCATTCTGTTTTGGTCCGACCATATATAGTTTTTTTTTTTGGTGCGACCAAATATAGTTCATTCGCACTTCACTTTTTCATCAGATTAGCTGCAGGAATTCCCGCCGGGCGGGAAAAAAATCTCTCTTTTGATTTTTTTTCTTTTTTACTCCGTGGAGCAATTTGGTGGAAAAGACCCTCCAATAATTCAAATTAGGTCCTTTGGTTGATAAAAAAAAAAAGGGGACATGCCGTAATAATTGGCTCTTAAATTTTGAGATTTGTCTAATCATATCGTGCGGCCCCAAGTGCGAATACCCAGATGAAAAGAAATAGGAACTTTTAACCCATCGACACGTGCTGAAACAGCAAAAGTTTCAGTTAGACTATACAATATTTTACGAACTCATTATTAAATTGTCCAATCGTCGTTTAATTGATGTGATTCCCACGATTGGCTATTGTCCAGTCAGATATGTAAATTAGGAGTACGAAAGCAGATCGGGCATTTTCTATATTTGAATAATTTATACGTTTATCCCTTAAAGATTGGCTTTATGGATAAGACGGAGAGGTGGCATCGACTTTTGTATTATAAAAATATCTGCGCAAATGACTACTCTCGGCGACGTGCCACTTGTGTGTTACCAGATAATGTTCATTTAATTGGGTCCGCCGAACTTGTCGCTTTTGATATTATTAAGACATTAAAGATAAGTACATTTTTTTAATAATAAAAGATCATATCCCAATTCAGTTTATGCAAAATTAAGTCCACCTTCTCAAACTCAATCCACTTTTCCTTTTTGTTTACTTTGAAAGGGCATACCTAACTTATTAAAGAGTGCCTAGAAGCCTTTTTGTATCACTTTGCACCGCATAGAAAAAAAATAACGTATGTGTATTAAGTCCAGGTTTCTTCTGTGAAATTCTTTTATTTTTTACGGTATAATCTTGTTACTCGCTCAATTTATTCAATCAAGTCTTTTCGTCGCCTTGAATTACCAACTGCACACCAGTTCTATTAATTATACATGGCGTTTAATTGGTGTCACAATTGTACAAGAAGTTAAGTAAAAAAGAAAAAAGTAGACAGAGGTCGACAGAGAGGAGCAAAGCCTCGCTTAAATTGCACACTTAATTGGCTAATGTGGTGATGAAAAGAATTTCATTTGGCAACATGTGTTAATTTTAAGCAATAATGTTGCATATAACCAATTTCACAGGTCAATTACCTCTGGGTGCTGAAAGAACTTGGAAAATAATGAGTTAGACGGGCTACGCTGCAGAAAAAGTTGTAATGAAATTGATAAAAACTACTATGAGTTGGCGGACCAAATTTACAAGCTTAATCCAATTTTATTATGATTATCATTCTAATTGTCTTATAATTTCACTTCATATAGTTCAGGGGCAACCTCAAGCTACGTATTTCTTATTAGACTCTTACTAAAGGTGTTAAAATGGGTTGAAGATCTATTTATTAACCCATATTGATGAGTTTTTTTTTTTGTCGCTGTAGTCAAAGTAACATTTTGTTCATTGCCCCAAAAATACAAAAGAAAAAAAAAGTCCAACTGCAAATTAAGACAAATCTCAAACAATTTCAAAACAAAACAAGCTTAAGATAACAAGATGAATTATTGGAACAAAATTATAGGTCACTTGCTCAAAGAGCAAATCTATGACTTCTTCAAACCAAAATCGACGGATAGTCACCGAATTCATCTTTAGTAATGAGCACACATCAAGATCTCTATCTATATTATGGCTTTGCCTTTTGATTGTACGAGTCTAGGTTTGGCGATTTTAACACCATTGCCGTTAAAAGTAACAAGATTGAGCGAGCATAGATTTGACACATGTGAGATTAAAACCTTCATAAAGCTCTTATGATCTCTTTTTAAACTGACTTCTACACCAACAAAACACGAGGGAAGAGAAACCTTGAGATGATACATGCAAAAATCTCCATATCTAGACTAGATCGAAATAGAAACCTCCCCGAAATAGGAGAAAAAAGCTTACAAATCTAAACTAGATTAGAAGGGAAACTCCGCAAAATGAGAAGAAAGTAAGAAAAAGAGAACAAAGTAACAAATTAGCCAAAGAAAAAAAGGGAGAGGAGGGAGAGATCTAGTTCAAACCTTCCCTTCGTGGAGGTTGAAGAAGAAAGTTGTGTGAAGATGAGAGGGAGAGCAAAAAACCAAAGGGAGGAGAGAGGAAAAGCAGCACTTAACATTGGATCATATACGGGTTAGCCAAGTTTTGCCAAATGAGTTGATTTGGGTTTAAGTAATAAAGTCTAATAAAATGTGGTCTTTTGATCGTTATAAAGCCCAACCCACTTGCAATCTCTCTTCACTTGTCTTCAAGTTCAAGTTCAAGTTGGGGTTTTCCAGTGGGGCAACTTATTTTCTAGTTTTATCTTCTAATTATGACCTTTTTTTCAAAATTGAAAAATGGTAAAAATTTTATGATCTTTCATGCTTAAGAAAATCGTGAAAATTAATATATGACTTTACGTGTATTATTTATCGACTTATTAATCTTAAGAGATGTTGGATACTTTATTGTGAAACTCAAAATATTTGCAATAAAGAAAAAAGTTGCAAACTTATTATTATTATTATTATTATTATTTTGATAACCCAGGGACCCCCGCACGGCCAATAGCCGGGTAGTAAACCCTGGGGGCGACACGTGCTAGCCACCACACACGTGCCACTGGTTAAGTCACCCTGCGACGTCCGGGATTCGAACACTCAACCTTTTGCGAGAGGAAGAGTGTGCGCTCCAGTAGCGCCACCCAGGCAGATGGTTTCGCAAACTTATTTTGAACCTTATTAAACTACTAAAATTTTTATCTTTAACACACTACATGCATAGTATAAAAGTTCTTATTTATAAATATTTATGTGTTTTGGTAATTTGGATCGGGTTGGGTACGTGACATTTGGAATTTTCTATGTTAGGTTAAAAAAATGTAGGATGTTTTTCCAAGACCATAGTTGCCCGGAATGTGATGCGTTAGGATAAATTGATAGATGTCGACATGTACATTGAAGGTGTAGAGTGATGGTAATTGATTTACTACCATATTAGTTTTAGAAAGGGATTGATATTATTTGACTTTCATATTTGATGATTTTCAAGTTTTAAATTTATTGAATTGAGATTTTCCTAACATCCAATATTTTTTGCTAATAATTTTTGTAAGTTCAAAATATTTTTTTGGATTTGTCAATGTTTATAACATATATTGGTTTCCTTGTTTACATGATGATTTATTAAATGTTTTCGTAACCTAACAACATATTTTGGATGAAGCCTTAGGGTTTTTTTTTTCATTTGGCATGCCCTCTCTTCATTTTTTTCGACCAATAATTTTAAACCCAAATTTTTAGTTTGAGACATTAAACTTTGTTACCTATGATATCATGTATTACATCATCAATTTCTACCATAGCCCATTAATACCTTGATGACTCACCAATTATTTGGCCAAGAAATCCTCTTTTGAAATATCTTTTCTTAGCCACTTTCATTGGCCATTTGTAACTTTTGGGTAGGAACACTAAGTCTTGGCCTTATAAGTTCATTCCTTTTGCCCACATCATTGGAAGAACCCATATGATTATGCCACTTACAACTTTCTAACTTGAGCACATCTCTTGCTCTTCCACCTAGTATTCTTTTTAATTCCAAGTCATCATTTCCTTTAACCTTGGTTTACTAAATACACTCTTCTTTCTCATGGCAAATAAATGGGTTTTCATAGGTCTTCGTGCTTCAAAGTGGGAATCCATATTTCATTAAATTGCATTATTCAACTTTCTTCTTCTATTGTTGTTTTCAAATCTTGTGAGTAAAATCAAGATCCGACTTTCGTGTTATTAAAATTTCTATCTCAATCTTTCAAGTGTCGACGATGTATATTTTGATTTCACTGCTCTTTTCCAATGGGTTTTGTCGTTTTAAAGACAAAAATTGATGACTTTTTGTTTTGATTATTTTACTTGAAGGTAATTAAAGCTTTGACTTGCTTAAGTTTTTATTAAAGTAAGTGCAAACTCTAGGAGCTAACTTAGGTTAATTAACTTAGTATTTTTTACTTGGTCGGTTGATATTTGTTAAATTTCAATTTAGTTGAATTTGATGGTAAGTGTGAACAAGTTACAATAGTGGTATGTTGAGTTATCATGATGATTTGATTTGATTGAACGAGTTCCTTCATGCTTAAAAAGTGTATGATTGATTTCAAAGAGATGTGACAATATGTTGGCTGCTAAAAATGTAAAAATGACAAAATTGGGTTTGAGAGTGTCATTTGAGTAATTTTTACTCACCGACTGTTGATCATATCCACCTTTTACTCGTTGTCCCCTGATCATATCCATCTTTTACTCACTGGCTACTGATCATATCCACTTAGGTGCTGCATGAAAACCATTCTAGTTCCGTCCAGAACTGGTTTTTTGTTCCCAGAATCAATTTTGGATCAGAAGCCCGTTTGGTAACGCAATTTCATTTTTCTATTTCCGGGACAAGTTTGCTTACAAAACTGATTCTGAAACCAAAAATGAGAACAAGAAAAAAAGTTGATTTTTCATTTCTGGAACAAAAATGAGAACTATTTCTGAGGAATTTATTTTCTTTAACACACATTCATATGAAAGTCACGATCTTTGAGGTGAGAAAAAAAATCAAAAATTTCAAAACTTAACAGAATGGTTTAAAATCTGTGGCTACCCACTTTTAGTGAAATTTAAAGTTTTTTAGGTACCAATAAAAATAAATAAAAATAAAAATTTTTAAAATTTCACAAAATAGCTTAGAAAACCTATGGCCACCCACTTTGAGCAAAATTAATTTTTTTAGTTGCCAAAAAAATAATAAATAATAATAAATTCTAAAATTTTAAAACTTCATAGAATATCTTAGAATACCTGTGGCCACCCAATTTGAGCGAAATTTTATTTTTTTACATGTTAAAAAAATAAAAAAAGCAAAAAATCAAAAATTTCAAAACTTCACAGAATGACTTAGAATACTTGTGGCCATCCACTTTAAGTGAAATTTAAATTTTTTTAGGTGCTGAAAAAAATAAAAAAAATTTTAAAATTTCAAAACTTCACAGAATAGCTTAAAATACCTGTGGCCACCCACTTTGAGTGAAATTAAAAATTTTTTATATGCCAAAAAAAATAAAAATAAGCAAAAAAGTAAAAATTTCAAAACTTTACAGAATGGCTTAAAATACCTGTGGCCACCCACTTTGAGTGAAATTTTATTTTTTTAGGTGCCGAAAAAAATAAAAAAAAAAGAAAAAAAGAAAAAATTTTCAAAACTTCACAAAATGGCTTAGAATACCTATGGCCATCCGTTTTAAGCGAAATTGAAATTTTTTTATGTGCCAAAAAAAATAAAAAATAAAAAACTTCACATATTTGCTTAGAATACATGTGGCCACCCACTTTGAGTGAAATTTAATTTTTTTAAGTGTCGAAAAAAAATAAAAATAAGAAAAAAAGAAAAATTTTCAAAACTTTACAGAGTGGCTTAGAATATATGTGGCCATCCACTTTGAGTGAAATTTAATTTTCTTTAGGAACCAAAAAAAATAAAAAAAATAATAAAAAATACCATTTGGGCATCTAAAAAAATTTAAATCTTACTCAAAGTGGGTGGCTAGAGGTATTGTAAGTCATTCTGTGAAGTTTTGAAATTTTTTATTTTTTGATTTTTTTGGGCACCTAAAAATATTTAAATTTCACTAAAAGTGGGTGGCCACAAGTATTCTAAGCAATTCTGTGAAGTTTTGAAATTTTTGATTTCTTGATTTTTTTAAAATTCAATAAATTTCCTATTTTCCTGAAATCTAAATTTTTTTATTTTCTCGACATTTTGATGAATTGTTTCTGGAATTTTTCAATTTTTTGGGATTTTCTGAATTTTTTTAAATATTTTTATGAATTTTTTGGATTTTTTTTATTTTTATTTCATTTCTAAAAAAATGGATTTTTGTTCCTGTAAATAGAATTTTCTGTTGTTTATCAAATGGATTTTTATTTTAAGAAATAAAAATTTTGTGCTGTTATCAAACGGGTTTCTGTTCTAGAAGTAGAAATTTTTGTCATTATCAAACGGGTTTTTTTTCTCGGAAACTCATCTAGGAACCAGAAATAGAAAAATCTATTTCTGGTTCAGGAACTCATTCCGGAACAGAATGGTTATCATTCGCTATCTTATTGAATATATTCACTTATTGAGTATATTCACCTATCTAAGTATATTAATTTACTGAGTATATTCACTGATTAAGTTTATTCACCTATTTGAGTATGTCCACTACTGAATTTATTCACTTATTGAATATATTCACATGCCTGAGCATATCTACTCACTAAGTATATTCATATGCTTAAGCATATCCACTCACTGAGTATATTCACCCTCCTGAGAATATCCACCTACTTGGTACATTCACTTACTGAATATATTCACCTGCATGAGCATATCTACTTTTTGAATATATTCACATGCTTGAGTATATCCACTCAATGAGTATATTCACTTACTATGTATATTCACCTGCCTGAGTATATCCACATGCCAAGTTGACACATTTGTCCAGTATATTCTCATATCGAGTATGCCCATTTGTTGATTAGCTAAATATGTTATTATTGCTTGCATGAGAAATTAAAAGGAGGTAACCATTTCATTATTATGTGATCATTGAAAGGCATGATAAGAAATGAAAAGATGTCATGTATTGGATATTGATTATTGAAATGGATGTTGATTTCGTTGTTGATGCAAGTGTGATCATGTGATTATGGTGTTATCATCTATACTGTTGCTATGTGATTACTTATCGAAAGCATTAGGAAAAGTAAATTCCGTCATCTATGTATTAGTGGCAATAATGTCTCGGAGTTAGGATGCCCTATGTGTTAGAATGTCCTGGGGAGTGTTTCGAGATCCTATGGAGTCGAAATGCTCCATGAGTCAGGATGCCTCGAAATTGAGATACCCTATATTTTGGGATGTCTTGGGGAGTATTTTGGAATGCCTTCGTAGTCAAAATACCCTGTGAGTTGAGATGCCTTGTGGAGTGTTTCGGGATGCTTCGGAGTGAAGACACCCCATGTATCAAGATGCCTCGGAGTTGGGATGACATGATATGCTAATAATGATTATATGCATGCTTATGTTGATGTATTCACACATGTCAATTAATGAACTAATTTGTAATAATCATGTATCACGTTATATCATGCCATCCACTTTCTTTGGAATGAATAACCTCATGCCATGTTATTATTAATTTCCATCGGCATATCATGATAAGAAAGATAATGCATTCACTTCGGTACAAATCAAACATTATTATCTTGTATGGCTTTGGAATAATGTTGTTTTATACCAGGTCGAATGGTTAGATGATCTCTTACCTTAAACTTAGATATTTCATTTACTGGATTTCGGCTCACTCCTTATTTTTTAGTTTTGTAGGATGGATCCACCTCTTGTGCCATGTTTTGGAGTACTCTTGTAGATAGAATTGGGAATATTGGGATGTACTTGTATCGGAATCCAAGATGGTGTATGTTAAGTGTAGTTACATTGTCTGGGTGAATGTAAGGTTACCCGAACTTCTCCTTCACCATTTCACTACATGGTATGTTAATGTAGATGGCGAGACAGTCGAACCTTTAAGAAGGTTCGATGGTGCCCCTGGACATAATAATGGAGGGGAAAGGATCATGTCGAAGACCATTAAACCCTGTGATAGATAGTGATTTGGTTGATGTCAGAAACCATCAACCCCTGAGATAGATGGTGATTTGGTTGATGTCTAGACTCACATTTGGTTTAGTATGGGTGTAGTGGTGCTAGTCAACCCTAACCCTTTTCAAGACCCCTGTAATATATTATATTTGTTTGAATACCATGTGAAAATGGTAACTAGTAGTGTTACTATAAATAATCATAAGTATATTAATTAAACTCGTGCGAATTTCTTGTATAGGATGTTGTGATAAATTTCTTGTGCTTTCACATGTAACTGTAACACAAAAATAAGCTTTAAGCTTAAATAATACTCTATTGGACTCCATAGCTCCATCAATCTTCCACTTGAAGGATAATCTTCAAAACGTCAATAGTCTTTCATAGTCTACTATCATCTTTTTAACCCAAATTGTCATAGTTTGGTGACCCCCTCATTACTAACTATAGAGAACAATTGAGGCAATGCATTGCCTTAATTTCTCAGTGGTGACAATCTTGGTTAACATATTTGCTTGATTTTCTTGCGCAAATAATCTTCTTCCATGACAATGTCCCATTATATATTATGATGATACTTCAACTCAATGTGCTTTATTTTTAAATGAAATGCCGGATTCTTTGAAAGAGAATAGCTCTTGGATTGTCACTTACAAGAACATTATTATCGTGCTCCTTTCCTATCTCCTTTAAAAATTTCTTCAACCAATCATCTCATTTTCAGTTTTAGATATAGTAATATACTCTGCTTTAGTGGTTGAGAGAGACATACTCTTCTAAAGTCTAGACATTCAACTGATTGCAGTACCTTCTACAATAAAAACATTACCCTGATATTCTTCCTATTGTTCAAGTTATCACCAAGATTTGCATTGACAAAGTCTAGTAAAGTACATTGTTTTTCATAAAACATAAGGACATACCTAAGGTACCTCTCAGGTATTTTTACAACCACTTGACAACTTTCCAATATTTAATCTTAGATTAGCCATGTATCTGCTCACAACTCCCACTACGTGACCTATGTTTGGTCCGATACACACCTTAGCATACATCAAACTACCAACTAATGATGTATAAGATACCTTAGCCATGTACTCTCGCTCCTCATTTGTCTTTAGCAATTATTTTTCGAGAGCTAGAAGTGACTTCCTAAATGAGTACTTCTGGGCTTTGCATTCTGAACTCTGAATCAGTGCAGCATTATCCCAATGTACTTTTCATGAGACAACTTTAGATTCCTTGAAATCTATCGCATGTGATCCTTATCCCAAGAATTTGATTTGTTGCTCCCAAGTCCTTCATCTAAACTTATTTTGACAATTGTTACTTTAGTATGTTTATCTCCCTCATGTTAATCCGGCAATGAGTATATCATCCACATACAACAGCAAAATAATATAACAGTCATCAAATTTCTTGAAGTAACTATAGTAATCCATTTCACATCTAGTGAAACCGTTACCACACATAAAATGGTCAAATTTCTTATACCATTGTCCAAGAAACTATTTCAAACCATACAAACTTTCTTCAGCTTGCAAACATTAATTTTCTTTGCGAGGAACATAAAAACCTTCTAATTGTACCATGTAGATATCCTCCTTTAAGTCACCATGGATGAATATAGTCTTTAGATCTAACTACTCTAAATGTAAATTATCGGCAACAATAATACTTAATACTAGCCCAATAATAGTCAACTTCACATCTGGAGAGAAAATCTATGTGTAGTCAATTTCTTTCTTTTTTTTTGAAAACCTTGTACTACTAACCTTGTTTTGTACTACTTATTGCCACTCGGTTTTTATTTGACCTGACAAGTCCACTTGTTCTGCAATTCCTTCTTTTCATCTGGTAGTTGAGTCAATACCCAAATTTTGTTCTTCTCAAGTGAATTCAACTCATCTTGTATTGCAAAACTCCCACTTAATAGAATCTTCAACCTGCACATTTTGAAAAATTTTCTAGTTTGCCGGCGTCAATCAAAATCGAATAATGCACTGGCGGAGGATACCTTTGTGCAAGTTTAGATGTTCCACTAGATTTATTTAATGTGGGTTCAGGTGTTTGTGATTCTTGTGCTAGTTCTTGATTAGAGTTTACAACAACAGTTTTAGAATTCCTAACATGAACACTTTTAGAAACCCCCTCCAATTAAATCTCTTTAGTTTCCTCTATTTGTTTCTTCATGCTAAATTTATTACAAATCTATCATCGTACAACATGTTTTCATTGAATGCAACATCAACAGTTCTTATTATTTTTCTTTTTCACTCATCCCAGAATCGATAGCCAAAATGATTAGAACCATATCTAATGAAAAACATTTTTTAGCTTTTGCATCAAGCTTGTCTCTATTTTCAAAATCTATGTGGACATAGAAAACACATCCGAAAGCTTTTAAATGCGAGAGATTCACCTTCTTTCTACTTCATTATTCTTCAGGCAACTTGAAATCAAGTGGAACTAAATGTCCATTGTTAATAAGATATGTAACTGTGTTGATTGCATCTGCCTCAAATGTCTTGAGTACATGCATCTACATACTTCTTGCACTCTCCTTCAGAGTTTTGTTCATCCACTCATCAATTCCTTTTTGTTGTGGTCTATTGGGCATATATCTTGTCATTATAATTCCATTCTCTATACAAAATTGCTTGAACGACTTACCAAATTACTCACCACCATTGTCAGACCTTAACATTTAATTTTCAAGTTAGTCTCATACTCTACTTTAGCTTTCCATCTTTTAAACGTAGCAAACACATCAATTTTTTTTTTTTGAAAATAAACTCATTCCTTTAGAGTTATGTTCATCCTCTCACCGATTCCTTTTTGTTGTGGTCGGTTGGGGATTGTTCTTGTCATTATGATTCCATTCTTTATACAAAACTGTTTGAACTACTTACTATCATACTCACCACCATTGTTAGACCTTAAACATTTAATTTTCAGGTTAGTCTCATTCTTTACTTTAACTTTCCATATTTTAAAAGCAGCAAACATATCAAATGTATTTTTCTAAAAATAAACTCATTCCTTCTTGGGTGGAGTTGCCGATGATTGTGACATAGTTGCGTGAGCCTACAAAAGAATGCATAGGGGGCTGGCCCCTAGACATTTGTATGGACCAACACTAATTTTTCTTTCTTCAGTTCCCTCCCAATCTTTGAAAAGCTAACATGTTCCTACTTGCTCGAAACAAATTCCTCATATAGACCAATATCTATGGACTTATGATCAAGTAGTTTTCCTTTTGATGCTAACACCTTCATCCCCGTTTTCCTTATGAGTTCAAGCCTGCGGTGCCACAATTTGGAATGAGTTTTGGACTCAGCAACCGCTACTATTTCTCTACTACTTTCAATCATGTAGAGTGTTCCTCATTTTGTTCCTTGTGCGACAACCATAGTACCTTTAACAATTTTTCAAGTACAATCCCCAAAAATATTGTTGTGTCATGTGTTGTCTAATTGACTTGTAGAAATCATGTTTCTTATAAGTCCTGTAACATATCTAACATCATGTAACTCACATGGATACCCGCCGGTAGTTTTTACATGAATATCACCCTTTCTCATAATATCCAAAGGTTCATCATCAACAAGATAAACATTTCCAAACTTTCCAGCAACGAAATTGTGCATTAATTCATTGAACGAAGTAGAGTGAAACGACACACTTGAATCTAGAATTGAAGACTCAATCGAACTGTCAACGCTCAAAACTAAGGCATCATTGTCAAATGTTTCTTCAAAAGTTGCATTCCCAAATTTCTCCTCCTCTTGATTATGATCTCGATGTAAAATTTCATCAAATTATTTCAATGCGATGTCTCAATTTGCTTCTCCCTCTAGATTTTGATTTACCACTATACTGGTTCTGCCCTTGTTGATTGCTTCTCCTTTTGTCTTTAGCATTCAAGGTAGGACCCAAATATTCACCCAACTCTTTCTGCAAATATTCTCGCTAGAATCAAATCTTGGATTTCTTGAAACTTCAACTTTTTCAGATCAAACGAAATATTCACTGCAGTTACAGTTACACTACAATTTTCAGGTAGAGAAGATAGCAAATTAAAACTTTTACCTCATCACCAAAATTTATTTCCACCGAACTCAACTGAGTTGTGATCACACTGAATTCGTTAATATGATATGTTACAGAAGCACCTTCGTCCATCTTTAAATTTAAAAGACGATGCATTAGATATATCTTGTTTGATGTAGATGGCTTGTCAACATATTGGACAATGCCCTTATCAAGTCCACTGTTGTCTCCTCATTAATGATGTTAAAGGCAACGTTTCGCACCAACGCGAGACAAATCACATTTAGAGCTTCCCAATCTAATAATTCATGGTCTCCTTGCTTGATCGAATCTTGTTTATCTCCCAATAGAGTTTGATGCAAGATTTTCAAATACAGCAAATCCTCGATCTGCATCTTCCAAAAACCAAAGTCCTTGCCATGGAACCGATCGATCTTCACCTTCCCTTAGTCCATATTGGTCACTCCCACTATTTCGCCGAACTGGACTTTGATACTTTTTTTTAGGAATGAGAATTGTTGAAGAGAAAAAATAAAGAATAAGACAAATTTTCATGTAGAAACCATTTCAAAATTAGAAAGGGGAAAACCATGGTGCTTTATTAGACAATCTCTTCACTATTAGTATCAGTTTTCAAAGTTACAAGTTTTAGTATTTCCAACTACAAAAGATATTGCCCCAATATATAGCAGAAATCTAAAGCATGCAAGTTATAGCATAAATTACTTGTATGCTATTAGCAATAGTATTTTTTTCTCTGCTTCAACATGAAAATTACATGTATGCCAGTAGACTCCATAACTCCATTATGTATACATAGTAACAACCTAAGAGCACATTGGAATGTAAATTTGGTAGCAGAGGAAGCGCGATCAGAGCTAGAGTTAATGATCAACCTCGATGCAAATCGTGAACGGCTCTGTTTACCTTGTTTGGGTGTCCGGGACCCGTAGTGCCAATCCCTTGTGATGCTTTCGTTCAATCAAGCTTTCTAGAAATGAAACGTTAATCTCAATGAAGAATATCACCAAGCTATTTTGCTGGACATTACTATTATCTCAATCTATCCACATGAAACATGATGCATCGTCCACTATTTTACTAAAAGCCAAAATTGCAAGACGCACACATGGGCTCGTCCCACGTCTGGCCCACGCACAGGGCTCATCCGTTGCGATCATTATCATTAATTAAAATTGGCTCGACCGTCCTTAATCATTTCCCGAAAATAACGTTCTTTTTTTTTTTTTCCTAAGGTCAATACTTATCAGAAATCATGGAATTCTCAATCACGATTCCCATCTTTCCAGAGAACAAAAGCAACGAGACGAAACAAAACTACAGGTGCATCCGACGTGGCCCTTATCCGCACCGACCACGTGTCACATCATCCGGCCTTTTAGTTACCGATTGCTTCGCTGTATGGACTCTCCACAGTAATGACTGGTGGATTGCCTTACCATAGATGGCCAGAAAATTGCAAAATGATGCCATTATATTATCCTTCCAACCTGTCCACAAATTACGATCCAAATATTTCCTCGATCCCTCACCGGCTACCGGCGATAGCCGGTTCCGTTCCCCTCCACGAGTTCAATATAAGCGCTCTCGCTCCAGTGCGGTCCGGAGACCAGTCCTTGGTGATATTGGTGAGTGAGCGAGTGAAGCGTACCAAAACACTATCCGAGCTGAGCCAAAACCACCACCACAGCCGCCGTCCGTAGGCCGGGAAAGATGCCGATCAGGGACATCGCCGTCGGCCGGCCCGAGGACGCCTACCACCCCAACGCTCTTAAGATGGCGCTGGCCGAGTTCTTCTCCGTCCTCATCTTCGTGTTCGCAGGCGAGGGCTCTGGCATGGCCTTCAACAAGCTGACGGACAACGGCTCCACCACCCCCTCCGGTCTCGTCGCCGCCGCGCTCGCCCACGGGTTCGGCCTTTTCGTCGCCGTCTCCGTCAGCGCCAACATCTCTGGCGGCCACGTCAACCCCGCCGTCACCTTCGGCGCCTTCGTCGGCGGCAACATCAGCCTTCTCCGCGGGATCCTATACTGGATTGCCCAGCTCCTCGGGTCCACCGTCGCTTGCTTGCTCCTCAAGTTCGCCACCGGCGGATTGGTAAGAGATTTTTCTTCCACTATGCTCACGAATCTTCTGAATGTGATTTGGTTTGGCCGATGCGACACGGTGCCTCGAAATGAGTGGTTCGTTGCTTGTATATGCAGACCACGTCGGCATTCTCGCTATCCTCGGGGGTGAGTGTGTGGAACGCGTTCGTGCTGGAGATCGTGATGACTTTCGGGCTGGTGTACACTGTGTACGCCACGGCAATTGACCCGAAGAGGGGCAAAGTGGGGATCATAGCCCCGATTGCCATTGGCTTCATCGTCGGTGCCAATATCTTGGCCGGGGGTGCCTTCGACGGGGCGTCGATGAACCCGGCCGTGTCGTTCGGTCCCGCCCTGGTGAGCTGGAGCTGGGACAACCACTGGGTCTACTGGGCCGGGCCTCTGATCGGTGGCGGTCTCGCCGGGCTCATCTACGAGGTCGTCTTCATCAGCCACACCGGCCACGAGCAGTTGCCCACCACCGATTACTAGAGGAAGTCGGTTGCTCGCGTCACTTTGAACAGTCCCGACGGCTTTTGCTTCTTCTTTTCTGGTGTATTTATTTTCCCCCATGTTCTTCTGAGGAACTTTGTTCTGTGTCTCATCGTTGCTTCGTCTTCGTCATGACCAACCTTTTGTTTCCCCCTTGAAATGTTCTCTGAGTGAGTCAGTCACTCTAAAGGCAAGTGCGTCTGGCTCTGTCTTATTTTGTTCTAGTTGGTTTATTTCTTCCATCACGAGCTGCTGCTGCTTCTCCTTCTTCTTGTGCCGCTCTCAGTTTACTAGTGATTGCTTTAGGGCTTGGTACTCGATACCTCAGGTGTTCCAGTATGGAAGTTTGACCCTTTTTGATTCAAAATATATATTAATATTTTAAATATTAACAGAGAAGTATGAAAAAGTAGGACGTCGGTCGTAGAGAACGGCACCATTATCCACATGGAACAAACTTGGAGAATATTCTGGCCAAAAAAAAAACTTGGAGAATAAATATTGATAGAAATTGTTCAAACATTGGACAATAATTCTTCTTTCCATAAAGAAAATGAAATCATCAAGAAGGAAATATACATGATGTTTGTGAGCTTTTCGTAATATTCTGAGTACTTAAATGTAAAACTCAATTCTTTTGTGGCGTACTCACTAAAACATTTTCATCAGTTATAGATACAACGAAAATTAAATTACCAATACACGCATGAATTTCAACCTAAATCACGAGTTTTCAAGGGATTACCAAACTAAGTGAAAAAATTTGACAGCAGTAAACGATTGTAGAGAGTGGTGGGTACAATAATAAAGTCATTCCGGAGGATTCGTAGAAGTAAATTAAAGAGTCGGATCAGACAGTTGTCTATTTTTGGTTGCATGTGCCGAAGATCATCTAAATGTGGAGCAAGTAGCAGGCAGATTTACTTTAGCAGATCAAATCAATCATACCTAATTTGTAACATTCACATCAACTTTCACTATAGCACAAGGTTCTGTACTGTTTTTGCACTTCTATCGAAGTTTGTCCAGGTAGCTGTAACTGTGGCTTTACAAGAAAAAAGAAAGAAAATGCTCTTCCAACATTTTCAGGGATCCGCTTGTAAAACCTTCAACCCTCGTCCATCCTGCTTTAGAGTTTCTTAAAATAACTTTTTCTAACAGAAAATGTTCTATCATTTGATGTTCCAATAAGATGGTATAATGATTGGGATTTCGCTTTTTGAAAATAATGCTAAATCATAAGTTCAATTGGAGATTGAACCCGATAAATTTTATGACAGGACATATCAATGATGGAGTTTGAAATTGAAAGAATCCTAAGTTTTGTCGTCTCTTGATTGGAGGAAATTTCCTTTAATGTTTATATCTCTTATCGGAGTTTTACGAGTCATGGACATTACAAATGCATACACTGAGTTAAATTAATTGTGAGAGATTTCCCTATAATTTTGGGAAATGTTTGTAATAAGAAGATGAGAAGCATATAAGTATGAATTATGATATGCATTCCACGAGTCGCGTCAGCACCTACTTCTAATCATGTTCTATGCTTTGTATGCACATGCATAATTACTTAACATACTTCAATACTGTGGGTAGCTGTGGTCCTCAAAAGCGGTTCTCCCAAAACGTGTGCCTTACATGGATGGTCCACAAGCAGAAAACATCCAAGTCTAGTCCATTCATTGAAAGATTGGAACAATAAAACCTCTTGAAGGGTCAGAGATCAGCGTTGAGAGAGTGCAGCTCAATTTACTGGACGTACGTGAAATTAAGGTTAATTGTTCTGGACTTCAATAAATATGACAGGTCAACCTCACAGCCGATTCGGAAAATCAAGCTCGACATTGGCATTTAGCAAGAGATGATGCTACGTTTGATGGCGGGGGACGATGACAACCTGTCGATGTTGGCAGTCACAAGTATCGGTGACATTGAATCCTTTCAATCAATATGGGGAAGTCGTTTGGGAGGGTCGGTTCAGGATTCATCGTTTTCCATTTATTTACATGTTCTACAGCTAATCACGTAAAGATGATAATGTGTAGTGATTTAGAAATATAAATTATTTAGAAGTTAAATTTTCAACTACACACAAAATTGTCGATAAGAAACACAATCGAAACCGCTGGAATCCAATGACTACACATATTTGAAAAATCGCGATACTAACTTGTTCTAATAATGTTTCTAAGATTGAATTACACCATGTTCACAACTTCTTCTAACGTAATTATTTCTTTTCCTTTTTCTAAATTTGAAGATATATATATCAAGTGAGATACAGCTAGAATGTTCATAACACGATCCAAAACAAAAAGGAGAAAACTTCAGAACATGCTTCTGCATTACCTCTCTCCATCACTGGCAGTCTTTGTTTCAGCTTGTGGAGGTCATTGCCGCGGCGGTGATTCATGGGCTCCACTCAAAAATCGTGTCCTCACCATTGCGACTGTTCTCTTTTCGAAAAAGAGAAATTCAAATATGTTGTTCTTAGTAACATTTCAGATCCATTCGATATCGTGCATAGAGATTCCTTTAGATGATCGATGACAAAAGGCAGAGCACTCGAAACTTTTGGACCCAAAATTTACCACGATCGATTTCGACAATTATGTGATTGGACCGACCTTTGTACTGGCTTGTCGTCTCTCTAGTTCTTTGTTTGTCTGTTTGTTTTGTGACTGGAAAGCTGGGAAGCTGTGAAAGATTTTTCTCCACACCCACTACTATTTTTGGGCGTGTCCATATTGATTCTTCGCGAAAGCAATTAATGATTTTGTGCCATAATGAAAAAATTACTTAAAACGTTTGAAAATTATGACAGAAACTTCTTATGACTATAAATTGGATTCAAACTTCATTTTTATGTATTTTTAAAGAGTTGAGGCGCTCGATATTACATATGGTTAATACACATAAGTTGGTTATATGCTCATTTTTTGTGAAGTATGCCAGACCATTGATTGAGATACTTGACCAATATATTTATCGCACCTTTAAATATTTCACTCTTTAAAAGAAATGACTTGACCCTCGGGTTTGTGAATTGCTAATGTAATTCATAGTTTCATTTGCATAAGAAAGTGATTCTTTAATGGTCAAACTAATATTATGTAATTAAAATTCAAGTGTTGAATTTTAAATGCTGAGTTCTAGGATCCTAAATTGTAAAAGTCAAATCTATTTGATGTTTACCCACTTTTAAGTGTTGAATTAATCTGACGTATTTGACAATCGTCGCAATCACATCGATTTTTGGTGATTTCACTATTTTGCTGGATGGCAAATGAATGAGATTGAACACGACTATGATCAAAACCATAAGAAGGATTAAATTCTAGTTTTACGAAAGCATGTTGGTTATTGGACTGACAAATGAATATGAATCCCTTCGACTACGCTCACGACGCGAGAATCAAAGTGAAAAAGGACCACCGAGGAAAGTTTGCCCAGGTGAGCGACGACAATTTGCATAAGCAGAAACGCATCCATGGATAAATAACCAAGCGTTCTCTACAAGGTTAGTTTCAACTCCTTCAAAATAACTTGTGTTTTTCACTTTAATTGAAGCACATTTGATATTTGAGGTTGGCCTAAATATTCCTCTCCTTAAGGAGATCACGACTTTGTTTCAAAGGGGTCGTGTATTACTTCCTATATAGATTCGATACTTTCGTGTGATGTTGTATTTTATCTTGCGGAAAAACAATCTTGAGGAATTCAAAGGAAAATGTACTGTCTATCTCATAACAAAAGGCTAAAAGTAATGTTAGGAAAATGTGATCTTGTTGTTATTTTGACATGATGTTGGACTCAATTTTTGCTATTGCTTATTGCACCGCTTTTACCATTGCTACGCATGGACTTGTAATTGGACCGGCCTTGTGAATGGGCCTGGCTGCTCTGGCCTCAGTCAATCAAAAATAAATTATTACGGGGGGAAATTGACAACACAAAGTGGCCGAGAATAGCACGAATACTAGGATCAATGTTGTGTTCATGCAGAATATCTTGACTCGGAGAGGTTCGCTAGTGAATACCCTTGTCCCTCGTCAACCGGCTTGTCTAACAGCATCATTAAAGTATCCCATGTAGCTTGTTTACGGATTTTATATGCTTTTTATATTCACACGTCTCCCTCCACTTATAAATTTAAGTTTTTGGATTAGACATTTGGATAAGCATTGTTAGGAGAAGGCAAACCATTAAGCTTATGAGAGTACCGAATTATTGATTAAAGCCTCGGGTAATGCCTACAGAACGTACTTTTGTAGCCCAACCATCATTTTGACAATGGCAGTCAACACTCTAGGGCTGTTAGGGGCTCACCCAATCCACTGCCGAGCTGATGTTAACATATCATGCTTGTCTATGGGATTATAATAGATCTTATATTTTGTGAACTCCCTCACCCACTTCACCCATTAATTTAAGCTTTTGAATTAAATTTTTAGCAATTTCGCGTGTTATTATTTATCTGGTTTTCACGTGAAAAAATGTGTGCCAAAATATTTCAAATTGCTTATTCATAGGATTTCTCTTCTTCTTCTTCTTCTTCTTCTTCTTCTTAGGTTGAATTGTAGGATTTCAATAAGTTTTATGTTCAAGTGGTCTCTCTATATCGGTTTAAGTATTTGGGTTGGACTTTTTTAGAAAAGTATATGATATCCCAAAGGGCATACTTCTTTGATTTTTCACATTAGAATTATAAAAGGGTATATGGATGGACAATTAAGACATTTAAAGACAATTTAGAGAGAGAAATTGGTACTACAAGTATCATAATTTTTGTACAGCGCTCACTTTTTCTTTTTTTGATTGAAAGAAAAATTCTATTAATCAAAATAATATCCGAGAGATACATAGAAGGCATGCAAGCCTTGCAAATCCCAAACAACTGCAAAATAAAGCAAAAACTAGAACGCAAATAACAAAGCACAAAGCACAGTTTGCAGCTAAAAACACACTCTTATCCCTCAAGAACATATTTGCCACCTTAAACATTTGGTGGCCGATCACTAAATTCAATGATGAGCACATGTTGAGATCCTCCACTCCATTTGCAATGACTTGTGGTGCTCATCTAGGTTTAACGTCCTCATCACTATCGCCGTGCAGAAACACCAACATCAATATATCGAGAGAATATAGATCAAATACTTGCAAGAAACTCCCATATTTAAACATAAATCTAAATCGGGAGAGTAAAACCTCTAGATCTAGACCTAAATCTAAATCGGGAGATAAGAGCGGCCTAATCTCGAAAAGGTTGTGGAACCACGTCACGGACATCTTCGATGGCTATTGACTAGACAAACGGCTGAACTAGACCCCAAGTTCACTTAAGATCAGTTGCAGAAATTTATTTACACATATAATCTCCCAAAATAGATTGGGAGAGAAAAGAAAAGGAAGTCCAAGCAAAGAAAAAGAAAATCAAAGGCGAAGTACGCTCTCAGCTTCAAATTGAAGCTCAGAGTCTACAAGAGAGCTTCAAAAGAGGAAAAAGTTTTTGAGAGATTAAGGGGTTTGGAATTGATTATTACGGCGTTTACTTGATTTTCATAACTTTTATTTGATCACTTAAATATTATAACTTTTAAAAAAATATTCAATTGAGTGCCATAAACTTTATTCCAATCAATCGAGTAAAATGATATTAAAAAAGATAACATTCAACACAAGTATAAAAAAATCTCACGTGACATGGTACTTTTGGTGAATGTTTTTTTTTTTTAATTATGACACTGAACCATTGGGGTTTGCCGCAGTGGCCATCTTTTTTACTTGAGAAGAAGGAGGTAGGAAGTTCGATTCCTTACCTTCTCAGGAGAGGCTAGGGGTGAAGACGTTTTGTTTCAAACGTTGGTTTTGACATGAGGCAGGACAAATTATGGCACTGAAGTGAATGATTTTTTTAAAGTCATGGCACTCCAGTGATAAAAAAAAATTACAATATTCAAGTGATCATCGTATGAAAATTATGTTGCTTGTGGTGTCCTTATCATGAGAAAATAACAACTTTTCATGTTAGTTTTGTAATATACAAACCAAAAAAAAGGTTATTTTTGTAATGTAATTTCTCTCACTAGTAATGCTCTACGCAAAATTGATAAGGTGTTATGTTGCTAAAGCATCGCAAATAAAGAGCACCCAAGAAGAACAATGAATTAAATTGTGGTTGGTATCGCTAGATGCCTCCAAATCTTCTTTAGTTATCCTTCCATGTGGAAGATCTGTTCATTTTGTAGGACAACGACTAAGTTGAATTTTTTTGGACAATGCTTTTCCGCTTCTTTTATAGCTAAAACACTCGTTTAACACAGTGTTTTGACAATATTGCCATTTGTGGATTCCACTTTTTAGCATCCATAGTTCCTTTTTTTTTTTATTGATTTCCTATTTCTTTTATTGTGGGTCCCACATCCACTTGATCTTTTTCCTTATCTCTATTATCGCTTTTGTTTTTTTTTGGTTGAACTCTAGTTGCTCTCAAGAGACAAAGAAATGGAGAATCATGAAGATCACATCCTTGTGCTCGCATATACTAAGCAATGTCATATCAATCTGCCACTGCGATGTCAATGAAGCCCTCCTCCTTGATCACTTTCGTCTCCACAGCTACCGATTTGACTCGCTCAACCTCAATGTAATTCACGCCTTTGCGAGGAAATTTAGCAAATTGATCAATGGATATTTTCAACAACTAAAAAGTGACTAGGCAAGACAATTGATTGTCATGCTCTGACAAGTAATGAAATACCACGAGGATTTGCTTTTGAACAACGCTGTTTTTGCGAATTTCATTAATTTCTTGTGCAAGGAGGGGTTTTCGATGAAGCGTTTTAGATTGCAAAGAGTATGACTCAAGGCCGCCACCTCATCACCCTTACCAGCTCCTCCTCCACATTGGCGTGAACCACTCCACTTTCGCCTAGCAGATCAAATGTAGTACAACCTCCTTATGCCTCGCTAGCATGTGCCACCCTCTGCGAATACCATCCCCTTACTGCCGTAAGACATATGGTGCAAAGCCTTTACCCAAGCGGCTCGAGAAGATGCCGTCGTGGGTTATGAGGATCAATTTAGTTGCCTTCGCCTTCACAAGCGTGCGAGTCTCCATTTCTCTACCTCTCCATCGCTATGAGTGGTTACATATGAGAGAGAACATAGATAAGGAAGAAGACAAGGAAAGTGAACGTAGAATCCACAAGAAAAGAAATGTAAAATTAATAAAAAAAAAAGGGACACGACCAGAAAAATGGAACAAGTCGTTTTAAAACATTGGTACAAGAGGGATGCTAAAAAGCGGGATCTACAAAGGGCAATATAATCATATTATTATGTTGAGGAGTGTCTTAGCCAAAGAAGGAGTGGAAAAAACATGAATCATCTTTTTTCTTCGTAATGTTTAGATGATTATATCTCTAAGAGCGCCAAACTAAATTGGTCGAACACGATTCTCTCTTCCCTCCACAACGAAATAAATTTTTTATCAAGGCATAACTCACTTTTTCTTGAATATGTGCAGCGGGAACCAGACAAATTTCTATTGAAAAAATTTCTTTAGTCATGTCTTAACTGCTGGATTACAAGCTATAGATTTCACCCGTACACAAACCGATGATCGTGTTGTCTCAAGTATCAGTGAGGAACAGAGGATTGGAATGAAATGCGGAAATAAAATAAGATTTTAGCCGCATCAAAACTAAGAAGAGGTTATGTTCCGTGGAAGGCACGGCAGTAACTTCCCTATGTGTTTTTGTGGTGACTGCATGTTTTTGGCCATAAACAACCACAGACGGAATAAATGAAACGACCGGAAAGGCCGATGATGACGAATTTTGGCTGTGTATACATATTTTAGGCTGGCGAACTCATGCCTCACCATATCAGGTGAGCTTGTGGCGAGGCTTGAGCTCACTCGAGGCCGATGAGCTCGGGCTTCACCAGATTAAGCGAATTCGCAGCCTTTAGCGGCAAACTTTGCCGACCTTGGGCAAGGATTGAGCTAACCTGTGGCTGGTTGCCGACCCGTCACTGTGGCCTGAAGAAGCAAAAAAAAAAAACAAAAGAAAAAATTTATAAAAATAATTAAAAAAAATTAATTTTTCTATAATTTTCCCATCATATTTTCCTTATCAAACGACGGAAAATACTTTCCAAGTCATTTTTAGGTTTTAGCCAAATAGCGGAAAAAAAAAGTCATATTTAAAAAAAAAATTCAAAAGTGGTAAATTTTCTGCGAAACAAAAGAACCCTAAAATTACTCACCTCCTAACAACTTTTTTGTTAGGATTAAAGTCAAAGAAATTATGTAACTATTTCTAATGTCATTGCCAATATCAATTCTCTGCTTGGGCCAACGTCAAAGCGATCATTTCACTAATTCTGCATTGTCATTGTTGTAACATTAATGCAAAAAGTTAATCGGATTTTGCAATTAAATCAAAGCGAAGTCATCAAAGAAATAAACGAGGCATAGTGAAGAACACCAAAGATTTACATGATTTGGTTCGATACAGGGAAAGCCAATAACAAAAAATCTATTAACACTTGGAGAATCACAAATTTACAATCGATCACGCATTTGACTATTTCCCGCACTTGAAATCACACTCAATTTCACTGTATTTATCTTCACATAACTGCTCGAACGCCGAAGCCATGGCACGCACACACAAACGAACAAAAGCCAAAACTCCCAAGTAAAGCCCTTCGATTTGGACCTTTACAAGTGTTGTTTCTCTTCTTTGTCCGAATAAACATATACGCGTGCCCCTTGTCCTCCTGTAGCGGCTTTCTTCATAGAGCTCTTCCGTGCGGCACCCAATTAGACTTCTTTTTGTGCCCTTTTGTTTTCCTTTTTATTTGGGGAAGTCCACTTGTGCCCTAAAGATTAAAGAGGACGTCCACTGTGTGTACGGTTTATTTGAGATGTCCAATCTCACTTGGATATTTGAAGAGAATCCGTTCATGTATTTGTTTCCTGGTTGCTCTCGCCCGAAGCATTTATGTTTTTAGTATTACAACTCCTACTTGTGCAGCTAACTCGTCTGTCGTACTCTTTCCAGCCGAAGAAAAACATTTAGATGAGGTCCCCATCAGTCTGATATTCTGAGTAATGAAGAATTTTCATTACCGTTCATACCTCGGCTAGTTAGAAATGAGGTCCAGCATCCAGAGACGGCATTGGGATTCTTTCTCCTCGGAGAACATGTCAGTTAATGATTCAATAATCTGCCAAGTACTTTGTCTTTTGTAGCGCGCTTAGTAATGGTAAGACCAAATTAGCCATATGATAAAAGTGGTCATGCCCTTCGGCAGACAAAACCTCTGTAAGAACTACAGAAACATCTGCAACTCCGAGGATGAAACAAGGAAAATATTGACCATCCGAATTTCACTTAAATTGTCCGAACATTCTACAATTTTTTCTGTCTTGCCGGGATCTTGGATCGGTTCAGACATTCAACATCTAAGCGATGATCCCCTCTTCAGTTCAGAAAAAATGCTTAGTGCAGAACCAATGCTTTCACTTTCACAGATAGGTGACAAAAGCGCACTATAGAGCCTCGAACATTCAGGCATGTGACTGTGAACCAGAGAAAACTAGTTCTGCAACATAGCTTTGTTAGAAATAGTATCATTTTAAATTATCACGAGTATAGTTATCTTGCTTTACAATAATTTGTGGCAATGAGCAAATTTCATTGAGACAAGATAGTGAAATGATTGATTAACAAATGGTCTAGATATTTAGCAATTCACCCCGGAGTGCAGCTAACAAGAGTATATAGATATACTTGTATGCATTGGCTAGTTACAACACCAAGTCCACTTGTGAATGACAGTATAAACGAGAAGGACCTTTTTCAGTCTAAAAAAGAAGGACCGTAGGAATGGAAGGTTTTCATTTCGCTGAATGGGAGGTCAAGTAATTGGGTAGTCGTATGTGCACGGTTCTTGAGATTCCTCATCATGTTTCAGTAAGTTTGTGTTGAGGTTTCCATGCAAAACGACTTGTTTAATTAAGGCCGCCGTAAACACGAAGAAGCAAGAATTGTGTTTACTCATTTCTTGATTACACTTGACAGGTTGTGCCTAAGCACAGAATCACTAATTTACCCATAATGCATTTTCAGAAATGCCAAAGACACCGTCCACGCTAGATCATCAAATTGACATATCACAACTGTCAAGTCTAAATGAGCGTTAGATGCAAGTCTTATTAATTAGTAGAGCTATTTATAGCACATTGGCAACTAAGAACGTGCGAACTAGGAGCTCTCGACTATTCTAAAAGGCTTAGAATAACTTAATTGGGACCCTGTGCAAGAATTCTTTCTTCTGTGTTTATACTTCAATTGTCTAAAACTGTGTCATGTCGAGCATTGAACTGTTTGCTCAGTCTCTCGTCTTAGTAGCGCTTGTTTTACTTCCCAGAGGGGCCATATTCAAATTCAGAATTTCGTATCAACTTTCTTAACAAAAGAGTGATCTTCTTAGGAAGTTTTGGAGTCAGATGTGAAAAATGCAATTGAAACATTTCAAGTATCAACTTGCCCGGCAAGCAATTAGAAGAACTCGCTCTGATTAGAGTGCTGCAGATTTAAATCAATCGCAATCATAATTTTATGCATACGAACAATTACATATGCAGGAAACTTGCCCAGCAAGGAATTAGAAGAACTCGCTCTAATTAGAATACTGCAGATTTAAATCAATCGCAATCATGATTTTACATCTTACAGATTTAAATCTTACTTTTCTTGCCCCTGACATTTCCTCGGTTAGAATTGAACAATGTCCTCTGGTCTCCCCACTACCGACAAGACAATAAATGCGGTCAAGTTTACCAAGTAATATGCCTATACATTTTTCGATCAAAAAAAATATGCATATACATTTTCATGGTACTGAGCTAGCAGGTTCCTTTTTTTTTTTTTTCTACCCTTACATGGAACAATATGAATACGTAGAATTGATAATCTAGTTGCAACTGGTGCATGTAGTATTAGAACCGCTAACTCTTCCACTTTCTAGGACTTACTGCCATACCATTGTGGTTTACAGAATATGAATGCCATTCTGCGAGAAAGATGCACGAGATGGGCAAGTCTGTGTCTGATGTACTAATCGATCAAAGCCAGCCTTATAAAGTTGAACCATGGACTAGATAGCTTCATTATTGTGATGTCATGCATAATGTGTCCATGTGGAGATTTTCAAGATTCTCTTCTTCCTGCCACTCTTGTTGTACAAACTAAACTTTTTCCAATTCTTTCGCTATACAAACCCTACATTTTCTTCCAAGTAAATACACATCACCAGTGTTTCCTTCACTGACCAAGAAAAAGAACTTGCTGATCCACACATTTGCTATGCACAGCAGCGGCCAACGAGCATGGAGTGAATGCAATAGAGTTGAGCAAAACTTTCTCTGTCTTTGGCTATGCATCTTCGGACAAGCAATACTATGTGCTCCATGGAAGCTGCATCGCAGGGCATGGTGATAGGACCGTC
This sequence comes from Syzygium syzygioides, assembly GCA_031216285.1. Taxonomy (NCBI): domain Eukaryota; kingdom Viridiplantae; phylum Streptophyta; class Magnoliopsida; order Myrtales; family Myrtaceae; genus Syzygium; species Syzygium syzygioides. Next base: position 31,431,652 of record CM062252.1, on the reverse strand, counting down.
CCCTGACAAGCCAAACTCTTCTTCAGACATCTTGAAGAGCTCTTGAAAGAAGTTGCTACGGAGACACTGCAAGGGAATCATGAAACGGCCTCCATCAGTTGTGTAGATGACAAAATGCCCCTTCTCTGGTGCTGATGATGAATTCGACTTCACATTAACTCCTGGATGGGAAATTCTTTTCCACCCGGAAGTGGCTAGATTTTCACACTTCCTTGCCATCTTCATTAGCTTCTTGGGGCTCATCATTCTTATGCTTCTCAATTAGATTTAGAGTATAAAGCTTCAAAAAAAAGGACTATTTCTGGATTGTAGGCTTGTAATGCTGCAAAACGCAATGCAAGTGAAGGAAAGACACACAGCTTATAAATGCAAAAGGTTTATCCCATGTAAGTGACTTTCTCTGCCTTGTGATTTGCAATGCTTTAACTATGTAATTTATAATGGAGACATATATTTCCATGAGGGAATATTATTAGCAATACAGTGACATAAATAACTAGGAGAAGCTCAAGGAAGGAAGATGCAGACGATCCTTGGTTTGTATTGTGGGGTAACAGCAAAAGGAACTTGCATAAGAATTACAGATGAAACAGGTATATCTAACCGATTCACTTCCAAGGTGCATCCAAATGCATCTGTCTAGTCTGAAATTACAAAGCTCATGGGAGAAGAAAACAATTTAAAGTCAAAGGAACAAATTCAATAAACTGCTACATTGCTATTGCCAATAGCAACTTTTCTGTTAAGATCTGAGACATTTTTGGATGTCTTTCTAATGTCAATGACATGAGCGTATCTTTGTTCCCCTAGTTGTCGTCAGCCGAGCAATTAGTCTCTTTCTAGTTGCGCAGCATTGCTTAGACCAACCAACTGCGTCTTCAGAGTCTCATTCTTCCCAACAAAAGAAAAGCAAGAAAAAAAGAACTCCATCATATTCTACACCATTTGGAAAAATGTCCACATCAAATGGAGTTGTAAATTTCATTGGCAAAGTACCTTTACCTTACTGATGTTACAAGAGTACATGACTGCTTGTTTCTTAGTCACGATTCAGGAATGACGCCCCTCCGCCTGCCTTGGAATTCTGTCTCCTTGGAGAACATGTCCTGCTCGAGTCAAGGATCCAAAAAGCCGTCAAGCGAGCATTTTATCTGATGTGGCACACTTAGTACAGATAACAACTATGAAGCTAATCAACAACTACATGATAATAGAGGTAATGTCCTTTGGCGTGAGAAAAACCTCGGTAAAAGCCACAGGGCTATATGGAAGCCCGATAAGGAAACGAGAAGCGCTGAAGGTTGGAATTTCATAGAAATTGTCTGAGCATTCCACAATGACTTCTCTTTTGCTTGGATGTACAGTTGATGAACTCATTGCTACGAAATGGATAATTTAAGTCATAATTACTACGGTTACCCAATCTCTTAAGGTCCGAGATTGTTGACTCTGTCGTTGTAGTCCAATGACAATGACGTATCATCAATTCATAACTTCCCACTCCACAAGAGATAGCAAGGCCCAAGATTATAAGTCAGTCAAATGTTTGTTCACGATATAATTTGAACTTGTGATGTCATAAAAGATAAATTGAGCACATGACGATTAAAACGACCATGTTTGATTATCGTAGATTATGCATTCACCACCCTTTAAATGTATTTCCTAAAATTGTAAGAGAGCAGGGGACAGGAAGGAGACGATGTTACACACCTGTAAAAATGGATTAATAATGTAATTAAAACTATTTAATTAGTGCTATGGTAAGCTCAGATCCTTTTACCTCAGACACCATAAGATGGGCTCTAAGCCTCTAAATAAGGTTTCTAGCTTATACTTCCATTCCATTCGAATCAAAAATTACGTCTCTAAAGTTGAAGTATATGAATTCATTATTTTTTTTTCTTGTTAAAAGATATAACTAAATTTCACAATAATGACATGCTTGATTTCTTGAATTTGACTAACTAACAAACAATATTTTTGTAAGAAGATTGACGATTTGGACCATATTGACCTAGATCGAATCCAGCCAATTCAGCTGGGGTTAAGTTACGGTAGGGTCAATAGATCAGAGGGCTTAGAAAAGGCCAGACCTTGTTCGGATTGGGATGGCTGACCTTGGCCCATTTACAGCCTAGTGACTATGTCAAGTTAATGGAAACTCTGTACTAAATATGTTCTTAAGTTTCCTTTTCCTCTGTTACTTTGGGAGTTTCTCCTGACCTACTTTCCAACAAACTATTCTCGTTTCGCACCAGATCTGATTAAAGATTCCTGGTCAAGTACGAAAATTTTGTTGTTAGAAGTAATTGAGTTCGCGTAATGTTTGGCACAACTGGGAGTAAGTCGATACAGGTTAGGAGAGTGAGCATGATCCTGGTTGAGCCGATTCAGCGCCTAACCCGAGAAACAACCCGCACAATGTTGGTCCTCAATTTTTGGAAACGGGAACCAATCCTTGGGTCTGGTTTGGTTCAAGGTCAACCCAAGACTAAATTAATCTTTTTTTGTATTCCTTGAATAGACAAATGTACTAATTGAAATTATATATTTATTGACAATGAGATTACTAAGCAACAAAATTGTGACCACATATACAAATTAACAAAAAAAATACAAACTCACACCCCAACAACATATCCCCCAAGTCGCAGCATTTTGTTCCCTAATCAGAAACCAAAGTTGGAAACCAGGAGAATTAGCATTAAAGAGAGACACCACATGACTTCATACAATTGAATGAGCACCAACAGATCATAAAAGAGAGTCAGAGCTGCTGAGAATTAGAATAAGAATATTCTCATGCTACTTAAAGATCAATAATACATGGCATTTCTCATTCTTGAAAGTCAAAGCTGCTGAGATTGCTAAATTCATCTGTGTGAGTTGAGTTAAGCACCCATAATGCCACACAATTAGATTCACAAATTTATCATCTTTGTTTCGAGTATGAGAAGGGAGATTGCGATGTTATACATTCTGAGAAGGACCCTCGTTACAAGCCTCGTTTTATTATTGTTTTTTCAAACGTTAGGATGTTTGTTCAAGTTAATGGTATCATGTTGAAGCATCAAACATTAATAAAAAGAAATTGTTACTGTGATTGTTGATGAAGATGCAAAATAAATATGGCCATTCAAGTTAAGATTCCCTACCTCTGTTTCTCTTCAAATCGAGTATGGAGGTACTTACCTTTCAGATGAAGATGTTGATTGCGAATGATGATAAATCTAAATTGCTAAGATCCTGGAGTTTACATTACTGATGATTGGCACTGGCGAATAATAAAATAAGTAGGGAGAGAGTGAGAGTAAGCCTTGGGGAGAGGCTGGGCACTTTAAGTTATAAGCTTAGGGTTTGGCAAAAAAAAAATCTATAGGGTTATTTCCCGGAAAAACCTTAAAGCCTCAGCAATAAGGAACAACCACACATTACAGGTTCCAGTGGCCCTAGGATTGGGGACTGGCCCAATCCCCTTGGAAACCAAACCAGGACCATCAGAGTTGGGCCGGTCCAAGGTCAGTCTAGGATTGACCCTGTTTGTGATGCTCACCCCTTAGCTTCTAAAATAGGTGCCTTTGCTTCAAGAGTGTGATTGACCTATATTTTGAGGCCGGAGGACCAATAGTTTTCTACAAAGTTGCCTCATTGATTCAAAAGAAAGCATAGTTCTTCATAGTAAAAGACAAAAAGACTTTAATTTAGGTCTACTTGAATTGATTTTGATTTTTTTTACTAGTTAAAGATATTGCAGCTCATGGACTTCAATTTTTTTAAAAAAAATTCAAAGCACTTTGGACATTTGCAAAACGTAAATGTTGACACGGTTCATATATTATTTTTTCATAATTACTAAAAATTTTAAATAATATTTAAATTTAAGCGGATAAACAAAAAAGGTACTTGTACGCTTTAATTGTAGTGATATGGGCACGAGGTAGGGCGGTGCCGGAGATTGCATTTCCCATCCTCGCCCCGTGAAATGGAGCTTTGCCCATTACCGCCCCGTGGGAGGAAAATTTTGTTAATTTCTTAAAATGATTAAAAATATATATAATTGTTAGACGTTTCATCACAATTATGAATTCTTGTACTTACAATTTTCATATTCTGTAATATTAAAGATATCATAATTTCAAGACTCTACTTATTTATATTACTTTTATTTGTTATTCACTTAATAACTTATATATTTTTTTATTTGCCTTTAGTTTTAGGTTGTGTTAATAATAAATTGTAACGTGATACAATTTGTTTTTTGTTTTAATATATTACTTGTTATATATATAAACAGATGTTCTTAACATTTATAAAAAGGGCGAATTAATCAGGGGCGAGCTACTGCTGTCATCACCCAACAACTACCTTGCGAGGTGCACATGCCCCGTGGCCAGTGGCCGTCCCTAAGCACCGCTTGACCATAGAAGCATTAGAATATTCCATTTTCAATCGTAATTATCCTCGCGAAGGCCTAATTTAATCCTATGCACGATCAGATTCCTCAAGAAATAAAATCCAAATTCCCACCACCTTTATATTCGGAGAAAAATTAGAGTACTGATGTGGATTTCATATGGAATAGAATTCTTCAAAATTTGCAAAATCAAATTACTAATTATAGTTAGGATTGATTTTCCTTCCTAGATTTTCATAGGGTTAATACCAAGAAAAACCCTAAACTGGTACACTTGTGACACATTTACCCCAAACTATTTTTTTGACTATAAAAAACTCCAAATTGGTACACCTATGACAATTTTACCCTAAACTATTTTTTTGACCATCAAAAACCCCAAACTAGTACACCTGTGACAATTTTACCCTAAACTTATCACAAAAAACCCCAAATTGGTACATATGTGACAATTTTACCCCAAATTAAAATTTTAATATTATTTTTTATAATTTTTTCAAATTTTATTTATTTATTTATTTATTTTTCATCTTCAACCTTTGGCCGGTCCGACGACCAGCCATAGGTGGAAGCTGGCAAGGGCCGCCCTCGCCTGAGTCGGGCGAGGATGGGCGAGGCTCACTGGCATAGGGCAAGGGCGACCATCCCCTGCGTTGAGCAAGGGCCGCCCGACGCAAGTGAGGGCGGCCCTCGCTTGCGTTGGGCGAGGGCGGCCACACTGGCTTCCGCCTTTGGCCGATCGCCGGACCGGTGACCGGCCAAAGGTTGAAGGTGAAGAAAAAAAAAAGAAAAGAAAATACAAAATAAAAAAAATAATATTAAAAATTAGTTCGGGGTAAAATTATCACATGTGTACCAGTTTTGGGTTTTTTGTGATATGTTCGGGGTAAAATTTTTATAAATATATCAGTTCGGGATTTTTTATAGTCAAAAAAATAGTTTGGGGTAAAGGTGTCACAAGTGTACCAATTTAGGATTTTTCGTGGTATTAACCCATTTTCATAACCACAAAACAATCGAAAACCCCATCTCTCACCACCGACCAACAAATGCCGTTGGTGGGCGGACTCCACCTCCAGTCGCCCCTTATCGTTGTCGATGAGAAGTAATATTTTGTTGAAAACGAAAATCTTTTCCCCCTCAAACAATTGAGAAGGAATCTCATATTGAAGAATGAAGTCACTTGAAATAGAAATGAGTAGCATGGTGACACTTTGGTTAACCTCTCAAACATGGCACAATGCCCATGGTGTTTCTTTCACCTTCTTTTCCCCCCTCGAGCTTTAACAATCACGCATGGTAGCTCAGGGTCACGTGAAGTATCCTTGCTTTTCAGCTAGTCTTTTGAGGAGTATCCCTTCTCTTATTCTTTTCATCAATAAAAAAAAGGTGTGGATACACGGTCAACAAAGCTATCCGTATGGGCATCATCGCAAATGTTTCATACTTCGCTATGAGATATTAAGATGAGTGATAGTTACTCAGTTCACTTGTAAGAGTATGAGCCGTCCGTTGTAGTCTCATTTGCATATTAGAAATCGAGAAGCCTCAAGAGGACTTTCCATTTGACATACCAAATGCCAAGACACAAACCGATTACAAATTCGCTCACAATACAACTCGAACTCGATACCACCCAAGTTCGAGCCGGCAAGTCTGTTCTTCGTTGTTTGGTGCTTCTTCCTATGACCTCCCTCTACAATAAAGTAAATTAAATTCGAAAAATATGATCATAACAAGGGGCATTGGTCTTTGTTGCAGTCAAAGGTTGGGACCAACCAAGAGGGTAAATAGTCAAAAGGTGCCTCGAAACAAAGTCTTCGCGCGAGACTGTTAGCTCTCAGCCCATGTCAAGGCGAGTCTTTTCATGCAAAGTGTCCCAAAAAGTCCACGTCCGCGCACATTCCCATGTCCTTTTGTCCGTTTGCACAGTTTCTTCCATAACAACATACTCTAACATTTTCACTTAACCGAGACAAATAAGATTGTTCAGTTAATGAGATGAGTCCTTTCGCCCAAAACGGAGGTTTATGTAGTTTTTTGGCAGGAATAAAATAAAAGTTTATTTGCGCAATATTGCCGTACTATTCAACGTTCAAAATGGCATAAACCCGGCGGCGAGCGCTGAGAAGTGATGATAGTGCTCACACTATTAGGAAAGTTACAGGAAAAATTACCAAAATGTCGTAAATTAATGTATTTATGTTAATTCAATCATTTACTTTTTAATTTAGCTAATTTAGTTCTAACCTATTAACAATTTATCAATTGAGTCATTTTGATCAATTTTGATCGAAAATTACTTACGTAAACGCCGGTTATCCTGCATAACACATCCAGCGCGAAGGCCTTGAGCAAGGCCATTACAACCTCGCTGATTGTAGGTGCTGGCGCAAAGGCGAGGTGGGCACAAAGGCAAGGACCTTTACGCTCTTGCCAGGAGCTAGCGAGGGCTTGTTGGCCAGCCATGCTATATAGGACAACCGGTGTTCATGTGATTTCCAATCAAAAGGAGCTATAAGGACTCAAATGGCAAATTATTTAAAGGTTTATGGCTAAATTGGTCAACTTAAAAGGTTTAACAATAAATTGATAATTGCAATAAGCTTATGACTTTTTTGGTCATTTTTCCAAATTATATGATCCTCAAGATTATTTAGTTAGATGTTCAATTATGTGATGGTGAAAATCGATCAGTGTAGATGTACCAAAATAGCTGTTGACAAAAATCGATAGGCACCAAGGGATTCCAAATTTTAAACAATTAGAGAGCGATCAAGATGCATGACTAAAATTGAAATTACAAGAAAGATATAAGTGCTTGGATTTAAAAGTGCAATGAAGCTTAAAGACCACGAAGAACTCCATTCGAGTTTTTGGAGTTGTGCGAGTGTCTTAATTGGTTGATAGCTTTTACTGTTCATACAATTTTGGATAACCACCAATCACGTCTTCAATCACCATAGCTGCATCTTATCTAGGTCACCCACTCTCTTTCTCGACTTCTCACAGCCACTCATCCACTTTGCGATTTGCTTTACAATAAGATCATCTTCACAACTCTTCACTCCCATGCTCTTTGACCGAGCTCTTCTCGCGTGCACCATTCAAATTTCCTTCACTTCGACCTCCATAGTTCTAGGTGGAGCTCTCTTCCTTTACATGGTTCTATGTCGAATTCTCCACAAGACAAATTAATTCCATGTCGAATTCTCCACAGGACAAATTAATTCCATTGTTATATCAAGTCAGCACTTAATCAAAGTGGAGGACACACAAAACTTACAAAAATGCCTCAACGAAATATTAGTAGTAAAAACCAGTACTACCAATATGATTAGATAGGAAATTTCCGATTTTGTTAAGTTCAAACATTTTATTTGGTAATGACCCAATATGAGTTGAATATAGACCTATGCTATCTCAAGAAGTCATTGTTGCCTAATTTAGGATAGGTAGAGATCTCTAGGCTATCGAATTGAAATGGCGACCACTTGCTAGAGAATAGTTGATGACGCCAAGTGTAATAGTCAAGTCTAACTGTTGGGATAATTGTCTAAAAATTCCTGAACTTATTGTACGGCGGTCATTTCAATCCTAAATTTTACAATTATTCTTATTTAGTCCTAAACCTTTTGGTGGTTTGCTAATGTAGTCCTTCTAGTGAATTTTTGCCAGGAATCACTGACATAGACACTAGCTGGCCTACATGGTATGACCGGCGTTGATATAGATGATTTTTGGATTTTTTTAAAAAAAATTTCTAAACTTTTCCCTTTTTTTCTTTCTTTTTTTCCTTTTCTTTTCGATAGTGACCATTCTCAGGCGATGGCTAGCAATTGGCCATAGTTGATGGCTGGCAAGGGTGGCTCTCGCCGCCCATCACTTGAGATCGTCCACTAGCGAAAAGAAAAGGAAAAAACAAAATAAAGGAAAATAAAGAAAAATTCAGAAATCATCCATGTCATCGCCAGCCATGTCACGCCCTGCGTCCAAGTCAGCGATGTTGCCAAAAATTAGCCGGAAGGATTAAATTGACAAATCATTATAAGGTTTAGCACTTAATTTGCATAATTGAAAGATTTAGATATGAATTAATCACCGTACGATAGGTTTAGGACTTTTTAAATAATGTTCCCTATAACCATCAATGTGGTGACCAATCAAGGGTGATTGTGAATAACCTCACAAGACCTTGGACCAACAATGGGGAACTTTCCCTCAAGCAAATCTCTAACATCCTCATCGGTGTTTGTCAATATACAAAATGATACTTCTCGACTTGACTTGTGATTTCGTATATTTCTCTTCCTTCACCACCAAAAAATCTGTCAAGACTTGCACCTGCTCCGAGCCCTCTTGCCTCAATGGTTGATTCCTGCTCATCACATTGACAAGGGTCGAGTCCAATCCTCGAAAAGGAGTATTCAAGTATAACCACTTCAAGGGGATACGATTTTTTTGTTAGGTTTCATTGTTTATGAATAACATTATAAGGTCTCGACATAATATGGATCTTCAAATGTCGTCCACGCTAAGAGAGAGAGAGAGAATTCCAAGGGGCAAAGGCTTTAGTATGGTGATGACACATGTGGTCGCCTATGAGTAAGCTAGAGAGAGAGAGAGAGAGAGAGAGAGAGAGAGAGAGAGAGAGAGAGAGATTTGAAAATGGATACTCCGTCAAGAATCCGTGCTGAAATAAAAACCATACATGTTCGTGCATACAAGCGCAGACACAAATTATATTTTGCCAAATCGGGCCAAGTATGGTTAGCAAGCTTGAGCTTTTTAAAGAAATAACGATATAAATATTCCATGAATTTTAGTCTAATGTAATCCCTGAACTTCAGCATAAGTACAGTGTCGTTCCTAAACTTCTAATTTGTATATGGTCATAAACTTTTGATAAACGTTCAAACCGGTTCCTAGACTATATGAATATATTCAATGTTATCTCTCCATTAATTAAGTTCAGGGACAATATTGAATATTTCATAAAGTTTATAGACTAGTTTGAACATGTACCAAAATTTAAAAAGCTACATTGAACAAATTACAAGTTGAGGGACAATATTGCATATTAGGCTAAAGTTTAGGGATCATATCGAACAAATTAAAAATTCATGGATCACATTGCATATTTCATCAAAGTTCAAGGACTATTCGTATCACTTTTCCTTTTGTAAACTCAATTAATTATTTAATGAAGAATATTAAAAAATTAAATAATTTTGTTCAAATATTAATATAATAAGAAACTTATATGAGGAAAGTTAATAAAAAAAAAAACCTTATTCAACTAAACATGAATGAAGTAGGAGTATATCTTCAAATAATTGGATAGAAGAAATTACACATTCAAGTGCTCTAGGGACGATTATACACAAACTACATCCAATAGAGTGTCTAATGAATTTGGTGTCTTGGACGTTGTCCCCATCATGTTTTGGAAGATAAATTGTCGCCGTTGTCATCTTGTTCATGTTGAGCACGTTTGGCTGGAGTCAGTTCTTATAATAAACAATTATGCCTGTAAACAGTGGTTTTCGCATTTTTCGTGGTTAAGCTGCACCTATTGTCTTCCATGGGCTAGCACTATACATGGACCCATATCGTATCATAGATACCTAGCCATAGTGTAAAAAATTGAGAAATATGAAGTTGTGCTCTTTCACCATTTTAGAATTTGGATTTTGTCTTTGCCAACTCTTTTAATATAATTGGAGTAGATTTTTTTTTTTTGGTTGAAGTGGAGTTCAAGTATATCTTTGACTCATTGGTAGATGAATATGAAGAGCTAGCAGAAGGCTATGGCCCTTTTGGGGTGTTCTTATTGCAAAGCTAATACCAAACAGGGCACTGCTCAATGAGGGCGCCTTATTTGTCCTTGCATGGAATTCATCATATCAAATCAACTGGTATATACGGCGTATAAATTCTATCGCTAATTCCTTGCCATATTTCTCATATTTTGACGGTCACATTTCATGCATCATGCGAAAATATTAACTTCTTAAACGTAAGAGTTCGATGACCAATCATCATCAACTCAATGGCCGCTAGCAACACAATTCACATTATTCATAAGGCTAATCCATAAATAAGAAGTTAAAGAGACTCAAAAGTTATCCTTCAATAACATATACACCAACGCTGACCTTTCTCTTTGTATAGCGACATGCAATTTCTGATATTTGTCATCCGTGAAATGGGCCTTAAGTGAGGTTGCAAAAGCTTTCTGCACATACTAGATGAAGCGGGGATATTCGGAGAAGCCAGAGGGTTGCTCGGCAGCAAGACAATAAAAAGCAAGCTCTCATTGATTCCTCGCCTCGTCTTACTTGAACGAACTTCTTGTATGCGACGTTGTATTTTGAAGAGCTCCCCTTGCCGCTAGACATCTCTACATCGTGTCTTGTTTAGTGCCTCCTCAAGTGCCCATCCCTCTTGACAATTTGTCTAATATTTTGTGGCCACATACCGTGCAAACGACCATCTTGACATCACTTGCATCGATCTTGAGCTGGAATGTCCTCTGGGCATCAGGCGTTTTCCTTTGTCTAGCCATCGCTGCAGTTGCTTCGTGAGGTTGTCGTGTCTTGTCGTCATCATCGAATTCCACTTGTTGCAAGGGCAGAGCCGGCCCATAGACATCATCGTGGAACTCACTAAATAAGTCCCACAACAATTGCACGATGAAGTCCACGTTGAGTTGGGATGATAAAAAATGATTATCGTTATTCCTATTGTTGTTCTTATTTTCATTGTGATATTTAGAGCGTGATTATATTTTTGTAAGGAGAAATTAAATAAATGAAATTGACAAACGGTTCTAGAGATAGAAGTGTTAGGAAGTCTTAATTGAGTGAGATTGAGGAATGGTGAAAAATGAGAGGGGGAGGGGGCAAATTTATAGAGGGAAAACTTTTAACCGTCACTAATCTTAATTTCTTTCTTTGGGCCTTGGCCGACTAATGGGCCGGCATCGGTCACTGGATCAATAACCCTATTTGTTGGGCTGATTTCATGTTGAGCCCGAGTAGCCACTGGGCGATTTGGCCTCATAAAAAAATTTCAACTTGGGCTGGCCCATTAGGGCCAATGCACTTGTCTCGGCCCAAATTGTCACTCAACAGATCGTGCACAGCTAGTCGCTAAATGAAGTGGGCCCATGCCATGGGCCCAATCATGTCGGGCGGGCAAACCCATTAGTCTTTCCTACGTGTGCTAACCGCAGTGACGTGTACAATAGACACGTCAGTTGAGCCAAATAGACACCATTTATTTAAACAAAATCGATGTAGCCTAATTAAGGTTTTGATTCATTCTTTTCGGATAATAGTGAAAACCAAAGAATCTAGCCCCCCTACTTGGTGATTTGAAAAGTTATACAAATTCTTACCTTACCAAAAAAAAAAAAAGAATCTAGCCCCAAGTTGAGTTCGCAAATTAGGATTCCATATTGTTGATTTAAGCTAATTTGCGGAGTTCAAGCAAATCGTGAAGTTCGATTAGAATGTTGGTGGGTTTCCAAATTATCGATTTCGAAAAGAGTCGGACCAAATAACCACTATAATCAACACGATTTGTTTCTGGTTAGGTGACCTTTCACATGACTGTCATTAGCCAATGAACTTCTTGGACGGAAAAGTAAAAGGTGCATTTTTTTTCCATCACTCAAGAAAAATACATGCTTAAGCTTGCGGATGTCTTTATTTGTAGAGTAAAAGTTCGTGCTTTCTTTTTGGGTCGTTTGAAAGTGGGGTTATTTTTATTTGAAGTAAAACTTTGGAAGTTTTATGTGTCTTTCCTAACATCAAGCGCAATAGAGTTTGTTTACGTAGCTCTCCCTTTGCTGTGTCTTAACATTTAGTCCTTCCCTCTTGCAATGGTAAATCACGAGCTGCATCTTATTTAATCTCTACATAAAATCCTATTAGCTGATTCTAGAACTCCCCCGATCAATCTTCTGGTCCTCCAAGTATTCCTTTCCTCCAAAAGCCATCTTAAGCCTGCCTTTTCTGTTGTCTGTTCTGCTAATAGAACATCTTTCTTTAGTTTTCCTTTTTTAAGTGGCTCAGATTATGTCAATCAGAAAAGAGGCAGTTAGTGGGTACTCCGGTTTAATCTATTCTATTACCGTTTATTGGTTTTGTCCAGGGGAAGTTATCGTGAGCTCAGCTTTTTGTGAGAAACAAGAAAGATGAATTGAGGAATCTATCTAACCACCCGCCTGGATGGCGCTGCTGGAACACGCACTCTTCCTCTCACAAAAGGTTGAGTGTTCGAATTCCGAGCGCCGCAGGGTGACTTAACCAGTGGCACGTGTGTGGTGGCTAGCACGTATCGCTCTCAGGGTTTACTCCCCGACTATCAGCCGTGGAGGGATTCCCTGAGTTAAAAAAAAAAATTGAGGAATCTATGTGCAAATGTTTTCCTATAAATAGGTTCGAGCTTTCCTACCTCGCGTCCTTCATGATTCCCATGCTTTGCATCTTATACTTTTGGCTTAACAATTTGATATGGGAGCATCCAACTTAGCTCCATCGACAAATTTAGTACCCGACGATGTTCATTCAAGCAAAGGTAGATTTCAATCATAACTTATTTCAGTGGATCATCAATGAGGAGACTATCGACCGAGTTACCAATTAATGTTATCAGTACAGTAGTAGTTATCGATTAAAGTTATCAATACATCAAAATACTTGCCAATTTCGAAGCTAATCAACAACTTATTAATGGAGACTATTCCGAGCAATTTCTTATGATAGATGATGATTTCCTAAAGTGATTTTAGTCAGGGCTGGAGCATGAATTTTAGGAGATGAACCACAAGCTAAAGAGTCAAGATTTTAAGTTTTCATATCTTTATTGCACTTCATAGTTCTTAAGTTCCATCAATGCATTTCTGGGTTCCTAGGTCTTTCTGATTCTTAATTGTTATGTAAGTTTCAAGAGTCAAAGTCCTTAGTCCCTAGATAGTTAATTGCTTTTAAGTTTTCCTGTCTCTTTAATGTTTGTCTATTTCCTAAGTTTTAGTCCCTCTATATATTGAGGAGTGTTCTCCATTGTGATGCAAACGGGTCGAATGAATGAGAATTCTTCTTTGTGAGTTGAGTTATTAATCTGATTTTTTATCCAAGTTTATTGGTGGCAAACCAAACAGTTCTTTATCATTGGCTAGTGGAGCAATCCTATACGCCTTATTGGTGAGCTGCCATCTAACTTGATTCTTCATCCTTGGTTGGTGGCTTTCGCTTTTATGCTTCGATGGTGAATCGTCTATATCTTTCGTCCTTTATACACTTCAATTCGTTATCACCCATACACGCGTCCATATGCATAACCAGAAAATCTCCCATTCCTGGCACGCACGTATCAAGTTGGTATTAGAGCTTAAGGTTGAATTCATTTTGAGTGATTCCTTTTGTTTTCCAACTCATTCTCAACATGGATAAACCAGTTTCAAGAGGTTTGACTTTAGAGCAAGCACACAATGAAAGACGGGACCATGCTATTTAGAATCTCCGGTAACAAAAGGAGGGAGTTCTCAGCCTCCTAAAAGATTCGGCGAGGCAAGGACAACCAATAATCACGACTGTCATCATCGTCTTCTCCATTAATACCTGACCTGTGAGCATCGTAGCACCACAACCATTGCAATGCCTCTCTCTCTCTCTCTCTCTCTCTCTCTCTCTCTTCACCCACTTGGATCTTCAAGTGGATTGAACGACCACTTCCCAGTACTCTAATGATTATGATGTGTTGAGAAAAGATCGAGCTATCGGGAAGAATAATGGAATCTTACTTTGAGACGTGTTTATACTCTCTTTAAGGAATTATTTGCCCCATAACACTGCTAGAACTTACTGGCAAAAATCCTTCATGATATAACAAAGTCTTGGAATGAAAATACCATATAGCAATTCTAGTATTTGTGCAAGAACTCTCAAAAGGGAAACAATTTGAAAGAATGATGTATATCTCTTGAAAGAAAAGAAAATGGAAATTAAAAGTATTGAACCAGAAACTTTGAATATAAAATAGGGAAATCATATGACTTTTAAAAGGTAGTATTTTCTCTTAGATAACTGCTACTAAGTAACCATTAAGTGGGACAATGCACCTCTTCATTATTTTTGTAAACAAACTACCAACAATCGCTCACTTTGTTTTTTTTTGGTAAGGAACAATCGCTCACTTTGTTTGTAAATCAAAATTACAAAAACAAAAAGTAAAAAATATACATACAAAAAGGTTTCTTTACAGGTGATTTTAGTCAAAGATTTTCAACCCCCATTCTCTTGAGGTCATATTTACCACTTCTCTTGGTATAACCTTTGTAAAGAAATCAACCAATTTTTACTTGACCTTGCATAGACAATTGTTATGGTACCATCCTAAATCAATTATCTCACATACTCATGTCTTAGACTCATATGCCTAGACTTGCCATCATAATTGCTACTACAAGCTCTTACTATAGTAGCCTAACTATCACAATTGATAGAATATAGGAGGCATAGGATTAGATCATAATTTGATGTTCAACAACAAATTTATAACCATTCAACCTCTTTCCCAATTGTTGCTAAAGCAATGCATTCAAATTCCATCATTGAGTGAGTTATGCATAATTGTTTGATGCTCCCTCCAAGGTACAACACATCAACTCAACGTAAAATTCCATCCATAAGTGGAACATTAATCACCCGCACTTGTAATCCAACCAGCATTGATGTGTCCTTTTAATACAGCCATATGGTGATCATAAAACAATCCCAAATTTTTATTTCTCTTAAGATAACAAAAAATTTTGGTAATAGCATTCCAATGTTTTATACTTGCATTACTAGTACGTTTACTCAACTTACACACGGAAAAAGTTCTATCAAGTCTAGTATAATGTATTGCATACATTAAAGATAAAAGCTCTACTAGTATTATAATTAAATTTAATATTGAAATTAAATGGAGTATTTATTTCTTTGAAACTAAGACGTTTGAATTTATTAAACATTTTTAAATGTAATCAATTTGGCTCAAAGAGCAACCCTCATTGTGTTTTTTAACTTTAATACCCAAGATAATATCTACTTCACCTAAATTTTTCATTTTAAACATAGAAACGAAATACTTGTTAGTCTCAATGACCCCAATTATATTGGTTCCAAAAATAAGCATATCATCAACGTATAAGCAAAGTAAAACGTCATAGTCTTTAGTGAACTTAGAGTAAATACACCTATCAAAACTATTATGCTTGAAACCATTAGACAATATGATTGAACCAATGTTTTCATACCACTACTCAGAAGCTTGCTTAAGCCCGTAAAAAAGATTTAACCAATTTACATACTTTCCTTTCATTTTCAAAAAGAACAAAACCCTCTGGTTGTTCCATATAAATTTTCTCATTTAAATATCCATTTAAGAATGTAATTTTGACATCCATTTGATGAACGCAAGGACCATAAAATGGATGCTAAAGTAAAAAGAATTTGAATAGATGTTATACGTGCTACAGAAGCTTATGTATCAAAATGATATATTTCTTCTTTTTGTCTATAACCCTTGGCCGCAAATCTAGCCTTAAAAGCTTGGATAAAACAATCGGAATTATATTTTCTCCTAAAAATCCATTTGTACCCCAATCGGTCTACATCTTTTGGTAAATTTATTAACAGGAAAATTACAAAAAAAGTCCTAAACCTTTTGCAATTTTGCCAATTCAGTCCTAAATCTTTTTTTTTTGTCAATTCAGTCCTAAACCTTTTGCAAACCAGCCAATTCAGTCCTTTTGGCCGGCCGGTGTCCACGGCATCGGCCGGCCTTGATGTGGCAATATTTTAATATATATATTTTTATTATTTTCGAATTTTTTTTCTTTTTTATTTTTTTCTTCTTTTCCTTCTCCCCCCTGGCCTGTCTGGCCAGGGGGGAGGTTCGCCAGCGAGGGCCCAGCTCCGGCGAGCCCAGATCTGGTGAGGCGGAGCTCGCCCTGCCGTGGCAAGCTCCACCTCGCCAGATTTGGGCGAGGGCAGAGCTCGCCCAGCCATGGCGAGCTCGACCAGCGGCGGTGAGGGCCCAGCTCACCGGAGCTGGGCCCTCGTCAACGAGCCTCCCCCCTGGCTGGACAGGCCAGGGGAGAGAAGGAAAAGAAAAAATAAAATAAAAAATAAAAAAATTCGAAAATAATAAAAAAATATTAAAATATTGCCATGTGAACGCCGGTCGACGGCCACGTCAGCGCCGGCTGGCCAAAAGGACCGAATTGGCTGATTTACAAAAGGTTTATGACTGAATTGGCAAAAAAAAATGTTTATAACTGAATTGGCAAAATTACAAAAGGTTTAGGATTTTTTTGGTAATTTTTCTATCTGTTAACACCTAAGTATTGTTGAACATAATTGAGTCCATTTCATCATTTATAGTTTCTTTCTAAAAAAAAAGCATCTCTAGAAGACATAGCATCACTAAAACTCTTAGGATCATCTTCTAGACTTAATACTAAAAGATATTTATTTAACACATTACTCTCCAGCATCACTGAAATAAGAAGATGAAACACAAAAAAGATGATACTTACGATAAGTCAGCCAACGTTTCTGACTTGATCACGGCCTTCCCCTCGGGCAGTTCAAGGCATGAATAGATGCTCTTCTCTGTAAGTTATCAGCAACATACTGAGTAGCAAGCAATTTGCAAAGACAATGTCTTAGCTCGAACCACAGGAGCGAGAGCATGCTTGTTCTCGTACTCCATATTCGCAGAAGGAGACACCGTGGACTAGACCAATTCTTACTGCTGGAAGTCACAACCGTACCGACATCTTGATTCATGACTTTGATTGACTTTGTCTCAATAATTGCTTAAAATTATTGGGAAAAAATCGAGCAATCGAAAAAAAGAATGGAATCGGACTTTGAGGCGTGATAACACTCTCTTTAGAAATATCCTACGAGATACAATGAAGTCTCAGAATGAGAATACCATATAGCAATTTTGGTATTTCTTTAAGAACTCTCAAAAGGCAAATAAACGAAAAGAAGGCTGTATATCTCTTGAAAGAAAGGAAAATGCAATTAAAAGTACTGAACCAAAAATATTGAATATATAATAGGGAAATTATGTCTAAATATACATGACTTTTCCAAGGTAATATTTTTATGAAATAACCGCTAAGTGGGACAATGCACCTCCTCGTTTGTTTTGTAAACAAATTACCAATGTGATATATTGTCGACACAAGGGTGAAGGCAACCTCACCGTGGTGGTCGCAAAGGGACCACCATGCCATGGTCTCTCTCTCAATTGAAATGGCTAGATTTGGATCTTTTTCTCTCTAGATCGTTGATCGAGTCAAAGAATGCCATAGTTAACGACCACTTCAAGATGGTCATTGTCCTAGGGCAAAAGCTTCCACTGTTGTTACGGTCAATATAGTGGTCATGCCCTACGTATTTGCACTAAACAATTGATTTATAGTTTATTTTCATATCTAATGTAGTATTTGGTCTATTACCAAGAACAGAATAAAAGAGATCGATCCTATTATATCTATGTCCTATCTTTGATCTACTCGTCACTAGCTCGCCCCAAAAAAGTGAAATAGGGCAAGTTGAACATGAAACTACTTTAAATCGTCCTTCCTAAGCCTAGGAGCAAAAGTCAAGTGGTACCATTTGTTCAAGATTTAAAAAAAAATTAAAATGATAAAAGAGTAGGCCATAAAGGTCAAGAACATCATGCCGGCTGCTTTCGACCAAAAAAAAAATGATGCCGGCTGCTCAGGATATTAACTGCTTTACCAACTTTCCACATTTCGCAGATTTTGCAAGGAATCCACCAATAACGAGGAGACATGCAATAAATGAAAACTTACTCAGCAATTATGTTAAGCAAATTCACAAGATCATGAATTTGTTTCACGTCGTGAGCGAATATCTAAACTTATGCCACTTTGTAAATTGTGTGAAAATCTTTTTTTCCTGCTAGCGTCTTGGTAAAGTTATCGGGACAGGTTTGCCAACCTCATCGACAAGCTACAATTACACCACTTCTATATAAAAGGGATGATGTTAACGAGTATCTTAGAGGCCTTGTTATAAAATTATCGAAACTTTACAGTCTTCAGTACATCAATTGTTCTCATCTCACGTACAATCAATGCGTTTGAATTATTTCAATTAAAGTATACTGAGCAAGGCCCCCGAGCACGAATCATTAACAACAGTGGCATCTCTGTGATTTAAGGAATTGGCTCCCCAATCCCCACTTGCAAGAAGAACTGACCCTCCCAACGGCCGCAAGAAGGGACCAGTTGCCTCGAGATTGGCCAGATTCTCAGTGCTTTTGAAGGCTCGATGCCACTCACTCTCTCTCTCTCTCTACTGTGGCTTGCATCGTAGGGTCTACACTTATAATCATATGTCAAATTTGTCTACATTTATATCATATATCGAATTCTTTCAAGATTCACTTAATTTGATATGACAGAGAGAGAGAGAGAGAGTGAGATAGAAAAGGTCGAAAAGTGAACTCTCTCTTCCCTCTTCTCTCAATACATCCCGCGCGTACTTCGCCTCTCGGGTCTTGGTTTAACACTAATCGCGCTCATCTTTACGAAAATGCGCGTGTTAGGTCCACAGTAGAACCTAATAACTCCAAAAGAGTAAAGTAAAAGACAACGCCCTCCTCTGTTCTTCTTCTCCTTCTTCTTCTTCTTCTTCCCCTCCTTGGGTCGTGCATAATGTTGCTTCGCACGAGCTACATTGTGCTAACATGGCTTCTCAGCTCCGCATCTCCGGCTAAGATGGCAATGCTCAACCTCACACTCCCCGGCCAGCACCCAGATCCTGAATCCGTCGTCCACGATGTGCACAGGCGCGTTCCTGCTCCGTCTTTTCTTTGTTGTGCTGCTTTAAGGCCTTCTGGGCTCTGTTTTTAGCCTCTTTTCTTCAGAGGGGCTGCGTCTGAGTTTATTGATGTGAAAGACAAGCTCAAAGCTTGGTTCTATTTCACCCTCACATGCCGGGTTGTAGCTGCATTGGTCTTGCATTCTTGTTTTTCTTTTCCCGATTTTTCGAGCTTTATTTTGGGATGAGGTTCTCATTTAGGGTTTAAGTCGTGATTCTGAGAGAATGTGTCCCTTTCACCTCTCAGAATCTACTGAACTTCTTGCTCCATAGTTGGGTCTCCACAAAGCGAAGAACAACTAGCACTGGCCTGAGAAACACACCTCTTCAAGAAATGCGTGTTCATGTGCTTTACTCTGTCTCATTTTCCATGAAGAAAAATCAAACCTTTTGCTGCATTTCGTGTCCCCATTTGTCAAATAACTGTGTTTTAAGCTCCTGTATTGTCATCTTTCTTGATTTTCGCTTTACATTTTACAGCCACCATCAAATAATTTTCTTGTGGCTGTTCTAGTAAGTCAAGTAAAATCACTTTGATTAGACAACAGTAGCTACATTGTCTTCTTTTTGAATTATTTTTTGAAAATGCACAGGAGAGTGAATGATTCCATGGCTAGAAGACAAATGCTGGAAACGATGGACAGCGAGGACGCCTCGTGCGTGACCGGCAACCCGATCGACGACTGCTGGAAGTGCGACCCGGACTGGGCCAACAACCGGCAGCGGCTCGCCGACTGCGCGATCGGGTTCGGCCAGTACGCGCTCGGCGGCAAGAACGGCGAGATATACATCGTCACCGACTCGTCAGACGATGACGCCGTGAACCCAAAACCGGGCACCCTGCGGTACGCGGTGATCCAGGAGGAGCCGCTGTGGATCGTCTTCCCGGCCAACATGCTGATAAGGCTGTCGCAGGAGCTCATCTTCAACAGCTACAAGACCCTGGACGGCCGCGGGGCGAACGTCCACATCGTGGGCGGCGGATGCATCACCTTGCAGTACATCAGCAATGTCATCATACACAATATCCACATCCATGATTGTCATCCGTCAGGTAAACGAATGAAATGAACCGATGGATTGGTTTTTTGCGCGCTTCTTGGGTCATCAATCTTAACTTTTTCATGTTAAGAACAAGCTCACAGTGACAAAGGTTTGTATTTAACAAGAAAGTCTAGATACTCGTGATGATTAAAACAAAAGTAAGCATACGATAGAAATACCCCAACAGTGAAAAGTAGGACATGTAGAAACATCGTTTCTGTGCTAATAATGAAGGTTTTGCCCTGTGATTGGGGTAAGTTCAGATGAATTGGCAAATGTGCCAGGCTGGGGAAAATGGACTGAGGTTTCTGTTGACCTTTTCGACATGAGGGTGTGACTCGAGTGGCCGATGGGGCCCTATGCCATCGCATCAAATGCTGAATTGCTGATGACCATACTTGTAAATTTTCGTGTTTTTTTTTTCGATTTGAGACTATATTTGTAATCGTTGGAAAGGACAAAATAGAAATTGAGGTCATGAATTGTCTTGGTTTGGTCTCTCTGTTGCTATATAGCAACATGAGACTCCTGTAAATTTGTCAGATCTTTTAGGAGCCGGACCATTTTTAGATTGAGTTAGGCTATGCCTTCACCAACTGTTCAAATGTGCACATTTTTGTCAAGCCTAGCTGGGGCCCCCACACAAGGCATCCTAGGAAAGAACACTCAATGGTGTTCTGAAAAGAGAGTAATGTTGATTGCGGGTAGATAGTGGCATTGTAAAATTTGAGTTGTGAAAAAAGTCTTGCTAACGAGCGCTTTTGTTGCGAACTTTGGCAGGGGAGGCGAACGTGCGGTCGAGCCCGACCCACTGGGGTTGGCGGACGCTGTCGGATGGGGACGGTATATCAATATTCGGGTCGAAGGACCTATGGATCGACCACTGCTCGCTGTCGCACTGCAAGGACGGGCTGATCGACGCGATCATGGGGTCCACGGCGATCACCATCTCCAACAACTACTTCTCCCACCACAACGAGGTGATGCTGCTCGGGCACAGCGACCAGTACCTGCCGGACTCTGGCATGCAAGTCACCATTGCTTTCAACCACTTCGGCGAGAACCTGGTGCAGCGCATGCCCCGGTGCCGCCGTGGCTACATCCATGTCGTCAACAACGACTTCACGCAATGGGAGATGTACGCCATCGGCGGCAGCGGCAGCCCCACCATCAACAGCCAGGGCAACCGTTACATAGCCCCCTCTAACCCTAATGCCAAGGAGGTAACAAATCTTCCTTTTAGTATCTCTCTCACACACACACACAAAAAGTACTTCTCCACTCTATTTTTTCTACGGAAATGATTTACAATGGCCTATTGTCTATCTCAGGGAAAATAACAAGAACAGTCTTTGAATTTTGATCAAATATATAATGTGATCTCTAAATTTTTAATTTATTTAATGTAATCCGTAAACTTTAATTCAATGTGTAAAGTGGTCCCTGAACTTTTAATTTGTTCAATATTATTTTTGAACTTTTGGTACTATGTTCAATTTAGTCTCTATACTATTTGAAAATGGTCAATGTGGTCCTTCCATCAATTCAAGTTCAAGGATCATATTAAACATTTTCATATGGTTCAGGGACTATATTGAATATGTACCAAAAAGTCCAAGGATCTCATTGAACAAATAGAAGTTCAGGGACCACGTTGAATATTAAGCTAAAGTTCAGGAGACCACATCATACATTAAATCAAAATTTAGGATTGTTTGTGTCATTATCTCTTTATCTTATACATTAGTTCTATTTTAAATTTTGTTTGTCGGGAGTTCTTTTTTGTCTCATTCCCCAATCACTGGAATTTTTCTTTTTAATCTTTTTAGGTTTACGATTTCTTAAAAAATAAATGTATATATTTATATATATATTATATATTATTCGCCGCAAAGCCGTAAATCAAGCTCTCTTTTTTGTCGCCAAGGTGGGTTTTACTTTTCACATGGAGCCAGAAAAGTGTCACCCCATTATAACGGGTGGGGGAAGAAAACGAGAAGTTTTCAAAACCCTAACTTGACGGCGAGCACGTAGCACGATTGGGTCATCAATACGGACAGTTGAGAGTTAATTGGATTAACTTTTTCCACACAAGTTGCTTTCCATCATTTTTGTATGAATTCTTATGCTTTATAAATTAGAATCACAATCAAATTGATGATCACTAATGTAAGTTCTGTAATACAAAATAATACGTGGGCTATGCAGCCTATAAAAGTTCAAAATCAAGGGATTAACCCAATTTTAAAATTATTTTCTCGACCGCTAAGCTTACCTCGTTGGATTGAGTTAGATTCGATTTTTCTGACGAGGGTATTACACTATTTGCCCCTAGGTGACCAAGCGCGTGGACACGGACCATTCGAAGTGGAGGGACTGGAATTGGAGGTCGGAGGGGGACATACTGGTAAACGGTGCCTTCTTCGTGGCATCGGGTGAGGGCTTGGAGGTCAAGTACGAGAAGGCATACAGCGTCGAGCCCAAATCGGCAGCTTACATCGATCTCATCACTTGGCACGCCGGTGTTCTCGGCGTTGGCGGCAGGTACTCTACCCCTCATTCCATTCTCCCGATTCACTCTCTTTCTGTTTTGGTTCATTTCACATATGGGTCCTCGATCAGATATTTTTATTGTCTTTTACATATCATAATGCTTCATTTTCGAATCATGACAAAATGTACGTAATTAGGACAACTTCAATCTTCCTTGCGTGCACCCATAACTTTGCTTCTTTTCCTTTCTCTCTTTTCTTTCGCCTTTACTCTTTCTCTACAGTTGCCTCGACCGGCTGACAGCTTTTGGGCCCTCAATGAACCACTAAAAAGTAAACCCAAGAAAGAAAATCATGTTGAGTGGACATTATCAATATAAGCATATGCGTCTGTCAGGGTATTCCTTTTTTCAAGGCTGCCCAACACTTGGGTACGATTCTGTTCTTGCCCCAGACTTGAAGTTTGGATGAACATGGGTCCACCACCTATGTTCAGGGCTAATTTTCCGGATTATTGGGCTTTTTCGTCCTATAAACTCACTTTCACCTCTATCCTTCTCTTTGTAAATAATCACTTGTTAACAAAGAAGAGCTGTCGTTTTGCATGTAATCGGTAGAGTAATGAATTTGCGTGTCTGTGTTAGATGCATGACGCCGAAATGCATATAAGTTAGGCAAATTCTGCTGTGTGTTTCAAGAACTCCCTTCAAGAGAACACACGTCACAGTAGAAGCATGAACAGATTTGTGGGAGTGAGAAATGATACTTTCACCTGTGTGTGGACAATTGGCAAGAGCAGATGTGCTTTTGTTCAGAAGCGTAAGCCTAATGTAAATTGTTGGTTGGGGTGAGCAGGGACAACAACCTGGGAGAGTGGAACACGAGGGCCAAGTTTCAGGGGAGCGAAGCAGCCCGCCCGCCTTCCTCAACGTCCCCTCTCATTTTCTTTTCCGCGGCATTGTCTTGCCTCTCGTTTCCTTTGTACACTAACATTTTCGCATCAGGTTTGTAACCCCGAGAAAACAGAGAACAACCCCCCAACTAATTTATCGTGGACTGTCTTTTCTTTTTTACCCAATCGTGTTGATAGCATCATTGCCTGTTGTGACTTCTCTGCTATCGGAACTAAAGAAGTCTGAGATTGCAGATGCAAATTGCCAAGGTCTTCTCTGTCTCTGTCTCTGTCTCTGTCTCTGTCTCTCTTTCTCTGTCTCTCTGTGCTTTGGTATCATTCTGGAGAGTGTTTCTGAGCCACCTATCTCGAGCATGCACACTTGACGAGTGAGTCTCCAGGTGAAAGAAAAGAAGATCTCCATTCATCTTTTACATATCATATCCACTAGTAAGGACAGAAAACATTAACGACATGCACGACACAGTGCAAGAGACATTCAGTTGAGTATCACCAACCATCATTTCAAGAATCTCCGACAGAGTTACTTTATTTCAGACTGTGGTAATTAGATCCACACCGTTCCTTAACAATTTAGAATTGAAGCTGGTTTTGCCAATGAAACCGGTTGGTGGTCTATTTTGTGCCAGGAAAGAAACGAATGGCTGCTGCTCTTGTAAAGACATACTACATATACCTCGTTCCTCTGATAGCCGCAGCCGCGCCTGCCACGCCTATTTTGCTTTTCCTTTTAGGGGATGTCCCGTCCTCAATTGGCAGCTAACTAGCCTCTCTCATAAGGCCGGAAAAACCCATTGGGAAATTGACAAAAAAGCCAACACAGACCTGCACTCTCCTTTACTCGTGACTGCTGTTCTTGGCTATACCAGGAAAGAGAGTTCGCCTCATGGGGACATCGAGGATGCTGCGGAAGCCATATATCGGTCTACATATACTCTACTGCAATATATTGGTCTCCACCCTGTCAATGCGATAAACAGAAAGGCTTGAATCACCCTGAGGTAGAGGCAGACGGAGAGGGCAACTGGAGTTCACCATAGTTAATCTGGAGTATCCCGGAAACTCTCTAACCTAAGACGATAAGATATACGAAGAAGCATCTGTGGACGGAAACAACCCACCATAAGAGGAAACACATGACACGAAATAGTGGAGTCGTCCCAATTAATTACTCTGAAAAGAAGGGAACTGTATCCCCAAACCAAGAAAACTTAGTTGTTCTCGCTTGAATGGCCGGAAAAATTACAACATATGAAAAAAAAGAGCTACAAATGACACTTCACAGATCATTCTTAATCTGCAGTATATTTAATATGATTAAGATTTATCGGGCTTGCCTACTATAACTGGATATTTTCAATAAACGAAAAAGGAGAAAGAAAAAAAAATCAAAAGGGAAGAACAGACGAAAAAGAATAGCCCCCAAATGAAGAGGAACAGATCCCACATCAGCTGTCCGTCTTCATGGTTTAGTAGAGTCATCACTCCCGCCTTGAGAGATTTGCTCAAGTCGTAACCATATCCTCATCCCCTCTTTGTGCCGCAACATCCGCCAGCTTCTTCCATGTCAATTCCCGCTGCTCTTCTACTTCTCTGGCCTTTGCCTCTTTCTCTGCGTGCTGCTTTTGACACTCCTCAAACAACTCGACGTCCATTTCCAAGAACATTTTCCGGACATTCACAGTAAGACCATGAACTGCCTGATTCCAATGACTTTGGATGTTCCTTTCCAATGCCTCAAATATTATGGGTAATATCACATTCCGATTCTGAGCAATTAAGCTCACTATATGCTCATTGTTCCATAAAAAGAGGGCTCGCTCTGCAACCTGCATGGCAAGTTCTTCCTCAGCTGATTTATTTGAAGAAATGCTAAAAAAGAAAGAGCAACTCCATAACTTGGGCAATGTTTCATCAGCAACTTTTTCATGTGGCAAGTGGGGGTTCTTTCCGACTCCTTCGTAATTGAAAGCACACAAGACCTTAGAAAAAAGGCTTCCATTTTTTCTGGACAGAGTGAAGATAACAGTCACATTCGACCATGCGTTTACTCACATTAGCTAATGGATAATTAGAAAACAGGCACTGGATTACACCTGGTTTGGATAACTAGGTTCGGATATTTCAAATTGGCCTTCATGTGCCATGTAGCAACTAAACAGTTTGCAAACGATAATTCCAGCATTAAGTGCTTTGCAAGAATACACAGTAGTCCTTACCAAAAAAAAAAAAAAAGAATACACAGTAGTGAATTGGCGATGCCTATGAATTCAGTTAAGAAAAATCTCGTCACAATCATTCAAGATCAAAATTAATGGTTATAGCACGAGCAAAGACTATAGTCCCCAAAACAGATGATCCAGTACCGAAAGATACTTCTTCAAAGCACGACATCATCACATAGACGAAAATCAAATAAAGTCATAGCAATAAAGAGCATTTTATGGACACAAGATCAGGTAGAAGCAAAGATACATGACGAGCCAAGCAATGCCAAAAAGGTTACCACCTTTTTCCCTTGATCCAAAGATGAGAGAGGCAAAAAACAAGGCCAAGCAGCAAAGCAGGAAGCTTTACCCAGAGAAAACAGAGGTGGCTGCGCCCCTCCCTCCCAGTTAGATTGTTTCCCTCGATGATCACTTATGCAAGCAATTATTCATAAACAAGGTGCCTCATTGTTTGGCACTCTGCATGTACTTTTTAGATTTACCCAAAGCTATATCTACTTTTAACTTTTGTTTCTTTTACTTTAGATATTTTGCTATTTTCTGAGTAATATGATGTATACCCATCCAAACTGTAATACTTATATGTTCGCGTGTGTTTAAACAGCTCAGGTATATCTCTTCAGGTTTTCCTTCTTTTTCGTACTTTCCTAATATTTAATCATCCCAGATGATCAGTCTTTGTGTACAACTATAGTAAGTAGAACTATCTGCTTTACGGATGGGAAGGTTTATTCAATGTATGATTAGATTTTAAATCTCGATACAAATTGTCAATTGAAACAATTTAAAAGTCATGAATCGTTAATCGAACGGAAATTGTAAGATTCAGCTAAGTGGGGCAAAGAAAGATTTAAATGACATTAAACCTATGAGTATAATTGAAATACATTATAATGCAATATATAATTGTTTATGTGACATAGAGTAGTTCAAGATAGACGACAAGGTAATCTTAACCTCTTGTAGATGCTTTGAATCCTACATGTGGCATTACAAAATATATATAATTTTTTCAAACAAGTATCACCTTCAGATGTAAGGACAAACTTTACATGACACCCTATCTTCCATTGAACGGTAAGTTCCTAATTTGCTTTTATGCTGTTCTGAAACAGTTAGGATAATGTGTGCATCAGGACAAATAAAAAAAATGTATCCTGTGGTGATTAAGATGTCAGGTAAATCATAAATTTGGCTGTAAATCAATATATTCATGCGGAATTTGGTATTCATAGTCACCTACAGATTCCTATAGCTGCAAGCCTAGTATCATTATCATTATTTGGTCAAGAATCAACAGTTATACCAACTATGAATATGTAGATTACATAAATTACACCTTCCTGTCACTGATTATACATATTAATAAGACAAATTAATATCTATCCAATTAAAAAACCTGGTCCATTAGATACTCATAATTCGTCCACATTAAAATAATGTGGCAAAAAGCTCGAGGGAAGAGAAGTGCATGCATCGTTCTCATAATCTATGTGTTTATAAAACTCAAAATACCTACAAAGCCTAAAAGAAATTGCACAAGTCTTTATCTCAAGCACCATGCAAGTGTTGCAGGTTATCTTTATAAGAATCAAAATAATTACATTTTCCTATTCTACATGAGAAAAGGTAATTATTCAATTCATAAAAAGTCAGCACTTCTTCTTCATCTAATTTCCTTTCAAGAGTGATTAATAGAAAGTGCTTCCCAACGCACAAGGCTCCTCGCACTCCAAAGGTCAGGGGAGGGGTTGACATCCGCAGCCTTACCCCTAATTTTCCAGAGATGCTATTGCCATGACTTGAACCCGCGACCTCGGGCCGCAACGTAGTAAACGTCTCCTTTTGAGAGTCAATATAACAGAACTTTTTTCCTATCATCTCTAGCAAAACTCAAATCACACTACTCATCCAACTAGTTACATACAAACCTTAAAAGTTTCCAAAGTACAATGATTACAAACAACCTTTTATGCAAATCATATAAACTTGTGAGGGTAGAATCAAATTTTAAACAGTGCTTGCAATGGAAATTTTTTTCCTTCAATGAAAGTAAAATCAACCTACCATACTCAATTATTGCATAGCATTTACTTCGATGTTGTTTAAGTACATGATTTCGTGTTCATACTAGAAAACATACATTTGTTTGTCAATGGAAAGTCATTGATTCTAATGAACTAATGCAAAACATTTAGCCAAAACGAACTACCGGATGAAATCTATTGGTCATGCTACACCCCATCAATGATTTTTCGCTACTTTTGTACGAATATATGATTGTATCATGAGAAGTACATGCAAACTGAAGTTGCTAAACTTAAGAGTATCACATCGAATCTCTCTGATCTTACTCTAGCATAATTGAGTTTACACCATTAAGGACATTCTTATGCCTAGGGAAAGAAAAAACCCACAGTATCTCAAGCAACAAAATAAGACCAAATCCAATGTCTGTTGACTCAATCGTCCTTATCATGTTTTCGATAAGAGAAGTATTCATATAGTTACCATTTTTAATAGCAATGCCCTAGGGTAAAAAAGATGCAGAAAACAGACAAATGTTATTATTTTCATTAAATTTCGAACTTAGGAAGCCTTGAACCCCTCCTCCTGAATTCTAGGTCCACCAAGGTTTGACAAGTACAAAGGATGTAAAAATGCAGCAAAAATGAATCTCTGCCCGCCTTGTATAACCAACTTTCTTTTTCCTTCTTACCCCCCTTTTTGAGGGGTAACGATCATTTACACATAATTACAGGCCCGACTGACTGATGAGCGTCATATTTCCGATATGTCCAAACAACTCTCTCAATCAAAATGCATAAAGCAAACATGCTCAATGTCAATTAGCACATCGTAATAAAAAGAGCAAAGTAGTGAGGAAATGAATGTTGTGCATTAATAGACAAGAGAACAGTCAAATGTGCTGGTGAAAGGCATATGTCAGTTCTTTATTATAAATGAACGGATATAACGCCTATAGACATTGACCAACAATCAAACAACGCATAGGATACATCAAACACTTAAAACTATATGTTTGCTTCTCTACCTAGTAAACAGTTAGTCGACGACACCTCTGAACTAATAACTGCAGTGTAGTGATAATCACACCAAAGTATGCGCATAAAGAACCACTGATCACCAGCACACTGACAAATTATGCATTTATAGGACATGGAGATGCCGGTAACGAAATCAACAGAGTCAATATCTCACCCGACTCGTCTAAAAAAAAAACACATCTCACCTGAAAATGAGAGCTATTGAGGCACCGAGCAATCTGCCTAAACAGAGGAACCATACACCGCTGGAATTCAGCGGGTTGAGTTCCCTCCAGCACTTCTTCTAATTCTCCAAGGAAGAGAACTTCCTTTTGGCAGTTGGTCAAGGGCCAGTACTTCAGCAAACCCCTTATAACTGTATCTGCCAGCTTATAATCTTTTTCCACAAACTGAGTAATGCAATACGACAACTGCTGGTGATAAACCGGAATCGGTTTCGGCTTATGCAACGGTATGAGAGCCCTAACGAGAAACAACTTATGCTCCTCCTTCATTGGCAAAGCAAACCCATTAATTATACTACCAAGAATCTCCAGAAGCTCACCTATCCCACTGTGCCTCTCTGTCTCATAAATGAACCTATAAAAGATATTGTTGATCGCCTTCCTGATAAATGGGCGGTGCACCATGAATTTCCCATAAATTCGGTGGAGGATCGTCTTCAAATACTCACGCTCTCGAGGATCCTCCGAATCAAACAAATCCAGCAGCTTCAACACGAAGGAATGATCGATGTATCGCTTGGCAACCTTCGTATCGGTATCAGACGAGACGACATACCTCAGTAGCAGTTCGTAAACAAGCTGTAAATGAGGCCACGATGGCTCCAAATAGGGCTCCTCCTCTTCCGGGTCCCCATTTTCCTGACCCGTGTTCTCATGTGAGGCCGGCGGCAAGCACCGGAAGATGTTCACCGCGATCATCTTTATCATTTCCTCTTGGCAAAGCTCAGTGATTTTACCCGAACCGGACTGTATATAATCGAGTAGCTCCACTAACGCTTGTCTCTTGATTTCCTTCTCTCGGACCGACTTCAAGGTATCCGAAAAATCCAACTGGAAGCAACATACCTGCAATTTCCTCAAGAACAGGTTTTGGCGCTCGGAGACCGGCACGTCGCGGAACGACGGCAGCGCCTCCACCGTCCCGGACGGCGGGACGACCGAGATCGAGGCCACAGGCCCGCCCGGCTGCGAGCTCGCCAGGGGCGAGGCCCTGGACGCATGGTTCACCACCACGTTGGACGCCGAGACGGAATTACGATTCGCCGCCTGGCTGTAACCGTACAAGCCGCCATCGCCGGGGTCCGATTTCGAGGGCTTCCTGTTCCCTCCCTTGATTATCTTCTTTAACATCTCCCCGAGCCGCAAACCCTAGGGGCAAAACCCAACCCAACCCAACCTCGAATCGGGCGACGATCGAGCCGGCGATTCAGCTTCCCAACGGGAGGACGCGGCAGATCAGCATTCGCGACGGACGGACGGACGGACGGAGAAGAGGGGGAAAAGAGAGAGAGAGAGAGAGGAAAAAGAAAACCCTAGACGGCGGGGCGCAACCGCGCGTCCCTTCGTCCTCCGCCGACGCCGACGATCGGGACGCCTCGGGGAGGATGCGAGGGGGGGCGGCGCCGGAGGGATTCGGGAGGGATTGCGGGCGGCGATGGGCTGGAATGGCGAGTCATCTGAGTCGCGATCGCCGAGTCGGGCCGGGAGATCAAGGAGGAGCTGCGGCGGCCATGGGTGGATGACGACGAAGGAGGAGGGAGAAGGAGAGAGAGAGAGAGAGAGAAGAGGGGGGAAGGGGATAGACACAGGAGGCGATCGAAAGTGACGAGATGGAATTAAAAGTGGAGAGAGACCGAGAGAGAGAGAGAGAGAGAGAGGGGTGTGTGGGAAATATGTTATTTCGTTGTTAGTTATGGGCGAGATGCGACGTAATGAGGAATATAACCGACTTTCTTTATCCGTGTTTGCGGTTGTTTTCTTTCCTTGTATTTTTTTTCTTGGGGCGGGGGTGAAATTTTCCTTTCAGGGTGTCGCGGCATCACTGCGATTCATTTAAAGATTAATACCACAAAAAATCCCCTCAATTGATACGTTTGTGATAAATTTGTTCCGATTTAATTCTTTGATCATCGAAAACCTTAAATCGGTACATCCGTGATAAATTTACCATCCGTCAGTTTCCGTTAAATTTTACCGTCAAGTTATTGAGTTGGACGACACGTGACGGTCGACGGGTGTACTGATCTAGGCTTTTACCCCTTCGTTTGTCACGAATTCACAAATCTGTGATTTTTCCTGGCATTAATCGAATTTAACAGATGGTAAATTTACGACGAATTTACCAGCTCGGAGTTTTCCATTGTCAAAAAATTAGTTTGGAGTAAATTTTTGACAGGTGTACCGGTTTACAGTTTTTGGCAATCAAAAAATTAATCCGGGGTAAATTTATCATAAATGTACAAGTTTGAAATTTTTTATGATATTAACCCTTAATTTAATTGGACAAAAATATAGGTGTAAGCAAAATGAAAGAGATCGTAATTTCCACGTCCTAAAAGTTGGCTACAGCACTCCCTAAGTTGATGAGCCGACGGAAAAAATAACCTTCATGAGTATTAATCAATCAAAATCACAAATGGAAAAAGAGTGAAAGTTGCTATGTAATGAAAATGAAAAGGCCACGCGTCGTTTTGATGAACAAGACTGTCCGTATTAGTCGAAACATTAATATCTTATTCCGCCACCTTAATTGTTAGCTTCTATACATACTTCATCTTCTCTCTTTTACCTTTATGTGATCAGGTTGATTTCTATAAAGGATTTTCTTGTAATGAATATGAGTATGAACCTTGTTGGTAATTTTTGTTATATTGACACATCTTAAATAGAAATTGTAATCATGAAGGGGTTCTCAACTTTAACTAAAGAATTCCCCTAAAGAACTCGAATTAAAGAATTGCATATTACGAGGAGTTATTAGAGATCCAGCTTCATAAAGATGTTGAAAATAAATATATCTTTTAAATATTCCTTTAAAATATTTCTGATCATTAATTCATTAATGTACTCGAACCTTAGATGATTCTCGTAAAAAAAAAAGGAAGAAAAACAGTTTAGGATGGGTTCATAAAAGCAAACTTGTAACCTTATTCGATTTGAATGTAAAAAAGGAAGAAAAACAGTTGAGGAAGGGCTCATAAAAGTGATTAGATTGATTTTTCTACGAGGGTACTTTGGAATATTTAAATTGTAGGGTGTGTACAAAGTTATTTGAGAATGGAAATTGCGGGAGCCCTCATTTATTATCTAAAAAGGGTTAGCACCACAAAAAATTGTAAATTGGTACACCTCTAATAAATTTACCCTAACAAAATTTTTTGACTATAAAAAATCTCAAACTGGTACACATGTGATAAATTTATCTTCTGTTGAGTTTTTCAGTCAAATTGCTAAGTTAGTTGACACGTGACAGTTGACGGGTATACCAATTTGAAATTTTACCCTCTGTTTATCATAGGTGTATCGGTTTGTGATTTTTCGTTATATTAATCCAATTTAACAAAAACTAACGGATGGTAAATTTGTCACAAATATATCATTTTGGTCTTTTTGGTAGTCAACAAAATTATTTAGGATAAATTTATCACAGATGTACCAGTTTATGATTTTTTGTGGTCAAAAAATTAATTTTGGTATTAGTTTTGAATTTTTCGCGGCATTAAACATTAAAAAAAAAGGGTCGAGAGGAAATTACAAAGGAAAGTGTTTAAAAAAATTAATTTAAAAAAAAGATGGATCGTGAGAGGAAAACATGATCGGATGTGGTGAAAATTTTCTTGCATGTATTGGACGCATCACATGAGCACTTTGTACGAGGTTCCGGTGTGGACGGACAGTCAACCCATTGACATACGTGGGTTCGTTAGCTGGTATCGAGTAAAAGCAAAAAGCAAAAATATTTGATTGTGAAATATTCTATAATTTTCAGAAATTATGAAAAATTTGTATATTATTCTACGTGTCAATTTTCATATATCTAAAGTTTCAACTGTCTCAGATTAAAAAAACAAAAAGTCAAATTTAATCGCGATATTTTTTTATCAAATAAAAAATAAAAGTCAATCAAGACACGATCATTATTGGACAAATTGGGAATACATAGCAATAAGTTACCGGCTTTAGAATGATAATAATTAATCTGAGAAGCCAGTTAGTTTTGAGTTTCCAAATATGTGTGTTTGTTTCAACTGGACCAAGAAATTTGAGCTGGGGGCGAGAAAATACTTTACAGTAAATGCCACATATAATTTTTTTTGAAACATTTTTACTTAAAGATAAAGCAATTTTAGGACGAGGGTTCAGGGTCAAACACTAGCCCTCGCCCTAGGTGCCACGTCCTAAGTTATGAAAAATATCATAAAAAATCACAAATTGATAAATTTGTGATAAATAAAGAGGTAAAATCCCAAACTGGTACATCCGTTAATCATCACGTTTTATCAAATTTAGCAATATGACGGTAAAATTTAACGGAAACTAGCGAAGGGTAAATTTGTCATAAGTGTACAAGTTTGGAATTTTCAGTGGTCAAAAAATTAGTTCGGGGTAAAATTATCACAGGCATACCAGTTTGGGGTTTTTTGTGATAAAAAAATTAGTTCGGGGTAAAATTATCATAGGTGCACCAGTTTGGGGCTTTTTGTGGGCAAAAAAATAGTTTAGGGTAAATTTATCATAAGTATATCAATTTGAGGTTTTTCGTTGTATAAACCCTACTTTTTTTATTTTTATTTTTACTTTTTTTCTTTCTTTTTGTTTTTTTCTTTTTCTTTTCTTTTATCTTTTCCCTCTCCCTCCTTTGGCCATTGCCGACAGAGGTTGCTGGACAGGTGAGAGTGAACATGACCCTGGCCCAACATTGGCCAAGGCGAGGGTTGCCCTCGTTGACTTTGGCGAGGGCTCTCCTCCCTAGGTCTTGCGAGGGCATCACTTGGGCAGGTGGGAGTCGCCCTCACTCGACACTAGTGAGGCCAGGTGAGGCTGAGGGTTGCCCACCTAGGCAAGGGTGGCCCTTGCTTGACACCGGCGATGGCTAAGGGAGGAAAGAGGGAAAAAAAGGAAAAAGAAAAAAAAGTAAAAGAATCAAAACAT
The DNA here is from genome assembly GCA_031216285.1 of Syzygium syzygioides. NCBI lineage: Eukaryota > Viridiplantae > Streptophyta > Magnoliopsida > Myrtales > Myrtaceae > Syzygium > Syzygium syzygioides. Next base: position 31,397,413 of record CM062252.1, on the reverse strand, counting down.
TAAAAATATATACTTTATATTTTTTTTACTAAAATAGCTATTCTTCGATAGCCGGAATAGTCACTGGCTAGCCAAAATCTTTATTTGAGACGATTTGGCTACTTCAAACTCTTATTTGAGAAGACGAGAGTATTTCAGGCCCTTATCTAGAATTTTTCTTAAAATTTGAATACATCTATAATTGCCTCATTGCATTATTCATGATTTTAATATGTGTTTCTATGTGTGATTGATTGAATAATTTTTGCGTGCATTGAAATAATATATGTCTTCGGATTTTACTGATGAACTTTAATAAGACGTGTTTCGCTACTCATAAAATTCTTTAATTGTCATGCTTGTATTTCATACACGTGTTTAGAACTTAGACTGCAATCATAATTCATATTTGAAATAGCGCATGATATCATTAGAATGTATATAGATTTAAGATAATTTATAGTTTTAATTAAATAAAAAAACCAAACAAAAGATGTCATTAGAATCATAAAGATCGCATGTAGACTTAGGGTTAATTAGTCTCGTATCACGTAGCGCACGTCATCTAGAAAATCATATATTCCTAGGGTTGATTTTTAGTAATCACATTCACGTCGTGTAGGTAACTTCAGCTATTAATTGCATTGCGTGCATTATTCACTCCGCATATAACTTATATAGCATGAAAAGACAAAAAAATAGAAATGAGTTAGTTATTGCATCATGAGGTCATTAAGCATATGGTAATTTAGTGTTAAGCTCATTAGGTCACATGTAGAGCCCTAGGTTTCAAATTTGCTGTTTTTATAAAAAAATAAAAAATAGAAAAGTAGCATTAATATAATTTGCATCATCGGATTAGTCTATGCTTCATTCTCATATCATAGCATTCATGTCACATCGTTATATTTAGGAATTAATTTCATAGTATTGCGTATAGTTAAATCATTATAGCATAGCATGCATGACATTTAGGACTTTATAACTAACGCGTGTTAGATTAGTGCATATAATCATTGCATTAATTGAGTCACATGCATATTGCGTTTAGGGAGTTCATTGCATAGTATAAGGGACTATATTGAACATTTACCATAAGTTTAAGAATCTTATTGAACAAATTAAAAGTTCAGGGACGACGTTACACGTTAAGATAAAGTTTAGAAACCATTTGTATAATTATCTCTCTCATTAAATCTTCACTTTTAACTCCAAATCGTACATCTAAGTACCCTCGCTTAGCTTATCTTTTTCCATCTTCCAACACACGAAACCTAACCTACCAAACCCAACAAGAAGCCCCCTAGCCTAAGCACCACATCTCCCCCCACTATTGCCGTGGCCTCTTGCCACTCGCCACCCACTCCACATTGTAAGCCACTAGCTACAGGAGCCCACGACCACTCGCCATGGACTCAACCACCTCGGCCAAGTAGACGCCTACCCAAGTAGAGGTGATAAATGGATGAAGAACCCATATATTAACCCATATTTAATGATTGTGGGTTATAAATGGGTTGGGTTTAGTTTTAGAAATAGACTTAAATGGATCATTAAGGGGTTGCTTATTAACATAATGGGTCAGAAATGGGTTACCCAATAAGCTTAAGTGAAATTTTTAATTTTTTTCAATTTTCTTATTTTTTAAATTTTTATATTCTTTTTCCTTATTTTATTTTTTTTTCTTCTTCTCCTGCCGGTGGCCAACTCGAGTCTCGCCGGAGGCCGGCGAGGCCTCGGCCTCTCCCGATCGGCGAGCTCAATCTTCATCGCCCTTCACCGTGGCCGGCCACCAGCGGGGGAAGGAGAACAAAGGAAAAAGGAAAAGAAAAAATGAAAAAATAAAAAAAGAAAAAGAAAAGAAAAATAATTTAAATATAATTTAAAAATTTAAAAATATTAAAATATTAAAATGAGTGCACAAAGGAAAATATGATTTTTCATATCAAATTTCGGAAAATATTGTCTAGTTCATTTCCAAGTTTCAGCCAAATATCGGAAAATATTATCATTTTCCTAAAAACATTTTTCAGAAACGTTATATTTTTCGGAAAACAAACGAAACTTCAATTTTTATTAAAAGATTTGTATTGTGAAGATGTTTTAGCAATACAATTTTTTTAAATAATTATTAGAAATAAGCTTTCCAAGATTTAGTTAAAATGGGTTGGGTCGAGGATTGGTCAAGTTGGGTCAGATCATTTATAACCCAACCTAAATCCGATCCGATCCATCCGTTTAACACGTCTATGCCCAAGCAAGCTGATCTGTCAGCCAAGGGAACTAGACCGCATGCCCCTCCCTTTATGGATGGCCTTGGTCCTCTCGGCTAGTTGCCGTGAGGCATGACTGACCGCGGATCGAGGTTACCTCGGATGTATGGCCGTGACAACCATAGAGGAGTGGCGATAGCCATGATGAAGTCACCGTGGTCGCGCTCTGAGAGAGAGAGAGAGAGAGAGAGAGAGAGAGAGAGAGAGCTTTGCAGGTTGTCTGGGGAGAGAGGGGTCGGGTTATTAGCATACGGTGCCATTGAAAACTCCGTAAAAAATCTACTGAAACTGCAGTCCCTTCATTTTTTTCCCTATCTGTAGCGGAGATGTTTCACTGGAAATCGGTGAAATATCGGATGGATTGATAAGTTAATCGATGCTCGTGAATGGTCTTTTGTGTTTTTTTTTGCAAGAAGTAAATTACAAGAAATTTAAAAGTACAAAACTGGAAACAACCATTACCGGTAATGTAAAAAATAAGAAAGTAAAGATAAAAGATAAATTTTCAAAAGAAGATCTTTTGCCAAGAGTACAATGTGGGTAGTTATAACCCACTAGCAATGGTTACGAACAACAGTTTTTGAATTCATGCAACTAAGGTTTCGTTTGTTTTAAATAAAATGTTTTCCTCATTTTTCAGCATTTGAATCGTTTAGAAAAATGAATAAATAGAACACCTATGCTATTTAAGAAAATGATTTCCTCTTTAAAAAATCAGAAATCATTTTACAAATATATGATTAGTTATTAGCGCTTAAATCCGAAACTCTACGTTTGAGCACGAAAATCTAAACACTGGTGCTCAGGTCTTGACATCTAGGACCAAGTTTTCAGCGCTTGGGCCTGGGCCGTGCCCATGCCTATGACCTCGGTGGCCAGGCTCAAGCACCTACACCTAGGTCCATTGAGGTTGAGCCTGGGACCTCTATGGCCATGCTAGGTCCCCTAGTGCTGGTGCTCGGGTCCATCGAGATTAAGCCCAAAGCCCCAATGTCGGTACCCAATGCGCCAATACTTGGGCCCGAGTCCACAAAGGCCGAACACGGGATCCCGATACTTAAGCTCAGATCCTTAACACTCAAGCTCAGGTCCACAAATGTCGTGCCTTGGTCCCCGACACTTGAGCTCCAATTTCCAACACTCAGGCCCGAGTCCTCGTCGCTAGAGCCTAGGTCCTTGGTGCTCGAGCTAGGGTCTATCGAGGTCGAGGCAAGAGACCTTGGTGCCTGCGCTTGGGTCCATCGAGACCAGGCTCGAGACCTCGGTGCATGCGCCTAGGTTCATCAAGGTCGGGCTCAATACCTAGGCGCTCATGCCTCAATCTATCAAGGCCGGCTCGGGACCTAAGTGCCCATGCCCCGATCCATGGTGCCCGGGTTGAGGTCCATTGAGGCCGGACCCGGGACTTTGGCGCCTGTACTCGGTTCCTTGATTGTCCATTCATAAGTTATTAGTGCCCAACTAATGTATGTCTATTTAGAAAAATCAAATCACATTTTTCATACCAAATGACAAAATAATATTTTCTAGTTTATTTTCAGGTTTCAGCCAAACACCAAAAGATATTATTATATTCCTGAAAAATGACTTCTCGGAAAATATTTTCCACATATATCGCATTTTTTACAAAGCAAACATAGTCCAAGTAACTTCCTAATCCAATTAGCGGTTTGGAGAAATTACTCCACGTAACACTTATCTACAAGAAGTTATTCAGCGACACCCATCTCCAAGAAGTTATGAAAATTCTAAGTCACCGATAGTAGATATAACTAACTAGCAATTATAGTACTTGCTGTCGATGAACTTTATCGATCAACTTCTCAAGTCTTGATAAAGGCTCTTGTCAATAATTTTAGCATTGTGTATTACTGATTCTTCAAGTTGTCAATTGTTCTTACCAACTTATCTTTATCGACTGAGTTTGTCACTTGTTGATAATAATTATAAGTTGATCATTTTTTGAAAGTGCAGTTCTTTCCATTTTGAAAGTCCTTTTCCCTTTCTCTGGTGGGGACAGTTGCATTGCACATAATGGTAATGACAGATACTTCAACCTTGAGCAATGGCTCCAGCATTTTGAAGTTCAAATGGCAAGACAAAGTAGAAGGCTCCCCAGGGTGCAAAGGAAGTGGTGGCCGGCGGTGGAGTTCGGTGACATGCTTGGGTTGCGACTTTGGGGATGCTGGTGACTTGGTGGGGATGATTTGAGGCTAGGGTTTCTTTTTGGAGATTTCTACATAAGGAGGATATTTAAATAATATTAGTAGAGGTGAGCGTGCAAGCTTGTAGTTTTGAAAACGGATGTATGTTTTTGATTTCTTGATGAAAACTCACCGCATATTTTTTGGTTATTTCCAAAATGATAAAAAAAAAATACGAGACTAGCTAGTCCTGTATAAGGCTGTAATTTTCCTAAAATCACTGTAAAATCGGTCACATCTATATGTATTAATTTATCTTCATGGTTCGGAATTTATATCTAGTCGTTCTAACCAGTGTCCACCCAAAAGTAGTAAATTACATATAGTGGACGATAATTTGACAATAGAATTCATAATCTGAAAATATTATCACTCATTAATTAACCAAGAGCATAGTAAAATACCATAATTGTCATTAGCGATGGTACCTATACTTAGTAATTTTCCTCAATGATTGTAATTTTATTGTAAGTCCCTGTAAATCACAAGTTAGTAATTGTACTTTCGTTGTAGTAATATACCCCAAAGTCTCACGGAGTTGAATTAGCTAGCGACTTTCCCTGAATTATCTTAAACAGCCTAAGTTAATTTTATTTTTTTCCCTATTCTGAGTAACTTACCTCAAGGATCAGAATATTTTTTACAGTTTGTGCATTTAAGGGCCCTATTACTGAGTAATTATCCTCATTGCAATTTCCTGTAATTAATAGAAACATTAGCAATCTTATAGTTAGTAATTTTCCTTAAATGTTTGTAAATTGCCATCTATCCTAAAATCATCCGACTCGAAAGTTATTATGTCTTAGTCTAATTGCTCTGATCGAATGGGAATGGTCCTGTATTTTCCTATAGGGGACCATGGAACTTACCTTGAACTCGGTTAGTTCCATGCCATTCACAAGTGTTCTATCTAATTTTCCTTTTTCAAATTCTGCCATTGGTCTAAACTCAGCAGTCACAAGTGTTCTAATTCATGCATAGGCCGGACTCTAGTATAAGCCTAAAGCGTGAAAATATATAATCGAGGAGACAAATGGAGGCTTAAAAGATTTGAACTCAAGACCATCTACTCCCATATCATGTGAGATTTTATGGGGCCATTTTCAACTGTTCTAAAAGCTTAAGTTATTAAATGAAAGAGTGGTTTAATATTTAAATAACCACCACGTTTTTTACAACTCTTTTACATTCAATTGTGAAACAATTTTACGACATTTTTGTAAAGTACACTGGCTTGTTGAAATATTTAGGGAACACTAAGGGTACTAACAACAACCAAGTCGAGGAAAAGTTTACCCGAGTTTCTTGATCTCGAAATATTGACCCACGAAAGGAGTGGCAAACTGCGCAAGATGAGTCGCCGGAGGCCGGAAACTGTATGCAATCCTCGGGCGCCGTCGTTAGTGCGCGTGCGTGTAGCCATTACCAAACAGTCAAGCCGGGGTTGCTATTGGAACGAGCTAGGGGAAAAACAAAACAGGTAGCTCTGTGTCCACTCACTCCCAACACGAATCCAATCGCCAGAGCACGACAATCCTTCGAGGAGGACTGGAGGACCAACCACCAACCTCATCCCAATCGCTACCTTTTTCCCCAAGTGGACAAAAACAGAGAAAACGCAATTACACAAAACACTTGAGTGGGAGCATAGCCATCATCTGATAATTTACATTTTTACTCTCTCTCTCTCTCTCTCTCTCTCTCTCTCTCTCTCTCTCTCTCTCTCTCTCTCTCTCCCTAGGAGACCTGAAGAAGGAAGAGGAAGATGGTGCTCCTGCATTACATGGGCCGCGTGGTCGAACTCTCGCTATATGTATTCCGTCTGCTTGTGAGTGTGGTGGTCATGGTTACGTGACACTGTCCCCGGCAGCTCCGGCAAAGATCACGGTGGGTCGGAATCAGGAAGCTATGTAAATCATCATATGGCTCCTGACCAATCGTTAGTGCACTCGAATGTACTGATCCTTCTGGTACATGAATAAATGACCTTTGGCTATTTAGGAACCTTCAGTATATTGACATATGTATGTGTTTTTCGTGGATAGCACTGTGAATTTCTCGTACTTTGGGTTTCATCGTGATCTTGCATCGAGATGCTACTTAGGGCGAATTTGTGGTGACGTTTTTTCCTCTTTTTGTGTATTTTGTTTCGTTGTATGTTTTCGGTTTTTGGCTAACTCGAGCAACATCTTCCGTTTCTTATCCTTGCTAAGATAGTGAATATGGAGCCACAGGCAAGCCCTTCTTCTCATCCATTGCGGGCAAGTTCGACCATCAAATCGTCCTCAACAAAAAGAATGGTCTAAATTGTATTTCGAGTTTCTCGGATTCTACACAGGCATACCGTTCGCCCATAAAAATAGGAAGTATTCAACTAAGATGGTAGGCTAACGATACAAGTATCGAATTCGTCAAATATAAGTTGGAAGCCGACCAAATAATGAGATCATTTTCTCGTTTCTCATGCACTACGCCACCGTGAAGATCAGTTCAATTTCTTATTGGAATCACATCGACATCGGCTGCTGCGTTTTCTTGGTCTTCTCTGAACCTTGCGTACATATCGCCTTTGTAGAATTTCCTTGTCCTCCGCACTAATACTAGCGAAATGAGGCAACCGAAAAGTGTGGCTGCAGTGATGATTATGAAGGCCGTCTGATAGCACTTTACCCCGGTGCAGCTCAAGGGATCTCCTGCTCTCCTCGTGAGTCCCGAGGCTCTCAACTGCCTCAGCGCCTCTTTATCATACAAATGCCCTGCCACCTTCACGTTGAAAATGTAAGACCCGATCGGGCTCGATATCGACCCGACGTTGTACAACGTAGAGTAATGCTTGAGCCCGTATACCTCGGATATGATGGTGCACACCAATGGCAGCTGCGCCCCCAAGCAGAATCCCATGATCATTGTGGTGATGTACAGAGAGTTTGGGACTGCGCTGGCGAGTAATGCGTGGCCGATGCAAGTAAAGAGGAGTGTGACAGCGAGCATCAGAGGGCGGGGAAGCTTATACTTGGTCAAAAGGTACTCTGAGTAGAAACCAGCAAACACTCTACCAAGGAAATTCCAGATACTCATGAGTGAAATAAAGGTCACGATGCTGCGAGGCGGATAGCCTAAGGAACTACCGATTTGGCCAAGATTGTCTATCACGGCCAGGATTCCTCCCACCCCGCAGGTTGTTGAGACGATTAGTATTAACATGTCGACGTTGAATATTGCTTGCAATATGGAATGGTTCTCTCCTCTCTTGGGTGGCCTTAAAATATCGCTTGGGCAAGAAAGTGGGTCCAATTTTCTTGGAGTTGGCGTGGCTTCTGTAGGCGATGTTCTGCCAGGAGGTCGATTTACCAGTACCACTTCGGATGGCAGATCATTGGGTGAACATTTTATCTCGGCTTTCCAAACCTTGGTTTCTTCATTTACGACGAAACCAAGTGGCAGAATCAGCATCATAAGGACAACTAAGGCACTCCCGATGTATTCGGATCTGGTGAACTTAATTCTACTCTGTAGGATGATCACAATCATGAGAAATCCAGCAAGACCGAGCGCAATATACAGGAGACGATAGAATATCGTGACCTGCGTCACTTGATGAGAAGCTTTTATGATGCGAATCACCCGGATGAAAACTAGGGACACCGCTGCGGGAAGGCACGCGATTAGCAAAATGACTTTCTCCGGGTCATCGCCATTGGAGGCATGGTAGATTTGTGTGATGATTGCGCCGCTCAAGCCAATGAACCCCTTCAATAGGCCTATGACAATCCCTCTGTTTTCCGGGAAGGTCTTGACGCACGTGACCAAGGCCCCGGTGTTGGGAAAGGAGAGAGAGTTTGCGCCAACGCACATGTAAAGACACATTTGCCATATTGGCGGCTTTGGGATGCGGCCGGTGACGGCGAGCCAAACCGTGAAGTAGCTGGAGAAGTTCATGAGCGCCCCGATCAAGAGAATGGCCCACGGGGGCACAAGCTCATAGATGAACCCGGACACCACGCCCAGATTCCCACCCAGGTCCTTGTAGAAGCCTAGCAAGTTGAGGGCTGTCTGGTCGAAGCCAAAGTATGATTTGATGCCGTTGGAGTACAAGCCAAACATGTACGATGTTCCGTTGACGGACATGATGAGGAGCGTCGCGAATAGGATGAACCACGGGCCTGTAAGCACCTGCCAGAGAAAGCTCTTGGGATGTCCCCGACCAGCGCCATCGCTAGGGTTGGCTGCAGACTCGGGTATTGTCATCCTCTGCATCTCCGTCAGTTGTTCTAGTCAACAAGAACACGGGAATTGTCCTGTCTCCTTGGTGGAGAATCCCGTTTCAATATACAATGATGTCTTGCTAATGTCACCCGAGGATGATGGTATGTTACATGGAGTGCAATACAGTAAGCAGGTCGATACTTGGACTAAAGAAGTCGAAATTGGTGTCATTCCAGTTTTGATTGTGAATTATTTACCACCTAGCCGGCAATTGAATCCTGGCCGACAAATTAAACTATAGTTAGGCAAAAGGCTCGGAGACATCCCTTTGTCTTCTCTCTGCTGTTGATGTTGAGTAATTGTCCGAAGCATCCCTCTTTCGTTGTACAGCTATCAGATGATCTCTCTGGGACGAAAGCTCGAACTCCATATAGGTACTGCCAAAACCTGAAGCCTGTGTCTAGTGTCGACTGTCTCTGCAACTCATTAGAGGCCACATCTAATAACACATTACTTAAAATCCGTCGAACAAGAACACATTTTTGGCGCATGCGCGTGGGGAGTGCAAGAAGAAAGAGACAAAACATGCTTTTAGTTCAATGGACTGAGAAGTGACAAGAAACTTTCTTCACTGATTTGTAGGACTCTAAGCCAGAAAAGGCGAGCCCTCCAAAAATAGGCGTATGCTGCTAATTGCAGTGAGCACACGGTATTCTTTAGTAAAAGGCGAAAGAATAGTTCGCTCTGTGCTCACTGCGCAGCTGCGTGATCTTCAGGAATGGCAAGCCTGGTTTCATGTACTCGGTCTCTTCCCTGTGATAGTTGTGGGTGTCTGATGTGGGACTCTTCTTGAGCTTAACTCATGCGACTGGACGGCACCAAGAAAAGCCTCCAGTGAGCCAGAAAGTACAGATTAAAGCTAATAACTAAACAACCGAGACTGGTTCACTACGACTCGATTAGGCTATAATTCTTGCTTCAAAGAAAGGACAGGATAGACTCTTGTAACCTCTAATGGTTGCAAGAAAGGGTCTGGTCAACACATGTAATTCAAAGCTGTAATTAGCACTTTGACTTGATAAAAAAAGTTGGAGCTGTGTCCAGAACGACTCACAAGAACTCACGTGGTACATTGAGACTATATCAAAAGCTTCATAACAGAGGTGCAGAGCTTAATCGATTGGCACCCGTCGATTGTTCTAGCGGAAGATACTTGGAATGCACTATGGTGAACCAATATGAAGAATTCACAAATGACCTTCGAACCTCACCATCAAACAAAAACATGAACGAACTCACCACTGCGACTGCTGTTAATGAAAGCTGAAGGTTTGATGAAATTGTCATGGACCGGTAGTTCCTTGACTGTGGAATAGCCCGTGTGGTGCCTGGTGCATCGTTCACACTAGAGTAGCCCTTGTTCAATGGTTGTTTCAAAGAACAATAAGGCAAATAGCTTCTTCGTATTGAATCGTACCATGCCCAGCATAGCCTAGGCTTCCAATCCATCAAGCATGACACAGAATATATTTAGGTACGATAATTGGTTTTAGCCTGTCATGACTTCATCAGAAGAGCGGTATCAGTTCCCAACCAGTTTGTGCATAGGAGGCCAATCCCGCCTTCAGAGCTCCTAAGGGTATATTTGTTCCATTCTAGAATTCCTAGCACTAACTGTCCTGACACCACTTTCATGACCCAGTTGTATTTCATCTCTTTTGCATCCTCACTCTTCATCCGATAACCCTAAGCACCACTCACAAGAATACAGAAGTACGAGAGAATCACAGTTTGTGATAAAATCGTAACTAGGTGATGATAATGAATCTCCGCATTTAAGAACCTGACATAGAAAGTGTGGAATGTTTCTTGAACTTCCCTTTTGTCCTTGCAAATGAAGAATGCTGTGGGAATTGGGATAGATAGTAATACTTTTGAAAGAGAATTGGGTAAATGTTCCAAACGGTCCCTAAACTTTGATAAATGTGTAATGTAGTGCCTCAACTGTAGTCCCTGAATTTTAGTTTAATATGCAATATCATTTATGAACTTCTAATTTGACTAATGTGTTCCCTAAATTTTTGGTGAATGTTTGATTTTATCCCTGGACTTTATGAAAATGTTTAATATTGTCCCTGAACTTAAATTAATAGAAGGATAATATTGAATATTTTCATACTATCTAGGGACTAAATTAAACATCCATAAAAAAGTTTAGAGATCATATTGAACAAATTAAAAATTCAAAAACGACGTCACACATTAAGCTAAAATTCAAAAATCACACTGAATAAATATGAAATTCATGAATCACATTATACATTGAGCCAAAATTTAATTACTATTTATGTGAGATATTTATATAAGAGAATATATGGCTTGCCTGGCTGCGAGTCCCGTGAAATGGAACGGTCCAATCACTACAAGGACTACAAACATTTCAGGGCTTCGAGAAGCAGAACGAATACTTGACTAGAGTTGTTGGGTTCTGCCAGTAGAGGCAAGAACCCTCATAAAAATTGGAGTACACTGCGCCATGCGGCGAGCACACGGTATCCTTTAGTAAAAGGCGAAAGAATAGTTGGCTCTGCGCTCACTGCGCAGCTGCTTAGGATGCCTCGCTGCCGAAAGAATCGTAATGTGTTGACTTTTCTCATCTCCTGGTTCATCACTTGTCGATGTGGGACAGGTGGTGAACTCTGGGCTTTCTACTGTACGAAACGAGGCTCTTGTCCGAGTCTTGTTATCAAAGTGACTTTGGGCCACAAAGTTGTCGGCCGGTCCATGAGGACCCACGGGCTCAGCAGACCAAGATTCTTGCTTGAAGTCAAAATGTGGAATAAAATAAAAGCAGAAAAATCAAGTTTTCTACCGCTCTAATTAGTGAGCCTCTGCCAATAGTAAAGGAATTGGAGGGGTGGAGACGCTACTATCATAAGTACGGAGTTCGACTACTGAGCTCTATAAGGGCCCATTTGGCAACATGCAAAATAGTGAAAATTTCGGTTCTTTTGTTCCCAAAATCAGTTTGAGAACAGAAATCCGTTTGTTAAAATTTTTGTGCCCGGGCACAATTTAATAAAAAATTGATCCTAGTATCAGTTTTGGAACATAATCAAGAAACAAAAAAAAGTCGCTTCTTAATTCTGGAATAATTTTTTCCGGAACTGATTCTTCTTGGTTTTCTTTTTTATTTGTTCTTCATCTTTTTCCCAGCCCACTGCCAACCACTGTTGACCGTCCACCGGCCAAGGTCGGCGAGGGTGGCCCTCACTGCCCTCACTGACGGTGAGGTGGCCTTGCCCAAATTTGGCAAGGCCGACCTCGCCGTCGCAGGGGGTGGTGAAGGCGAGGTCGACCTCGCCAGATCTGGGCGAGGTCAAGCCTTGCCTGGCCATGGCAAGGCCGACCTTGTCGTCACGGGGGTGGCAACGGTGGGATTGGCCCCGCCTTGGCCAGGCGAGGCTCAACCTCGCCATGATTTTGCGAGGCCAACCTCGCCGTCTTCGAGGGTGGCGACGACGAGGTCGACCTCACCAGATTTGGGAGAGGTCAAGCCTCGCACGGCCATGGCGAGGCCGACCCCGCTGGCCCTGGCCTACTGCCGATTGCCGGTGCCATGGCCAAGGAAAAAAAAGAAAGAAATATTAGAAAACTCAAAATATTATTAATAAAAAGAGATTTTGTGTAGTTACTAAACACATTTCTGTTCTCTTTGTATTCTAAGAATAGAAATTTTGGGTGGTTACCAAACGCTTTCAAATACTTAGAAATTGTTCCCGGGCACAGAATCAAAAAGAATAACTTCTGACCAGAATCTGTTTCCGTGCACAGAAAAGTTGCCATTCGTAACCTAAGAGACAAAGCAAAAGTTAGAAAGTGAGGAAGGTTGGAGATAGGATAGACAAAAAAAAAATTATTGAACCTCTTGAAAACTAAAGAAAACATTAAGATAACTCATATTTAAAAAGGTTAATATCACGAAAAACCCCAAACTGGTACACTTGTGACAAATTTACCCTAAACTATTTTTTTAACCACAAAAAACCGTAAACTGGTACACCTGTGACAATTTTACCCCGAACTATTTTTTTGATTATAAAAAACCCCACATTGGTATACCTGTGACAATTTTACCCCTGAACTAATTTTTTGGTTACAAAAAACCCCAAATTGGTACACCTGTAACAAATTTACCCTCCGTTAGTTTCGGTTAAATTTTACTATCAAATTGCTAAGTTTGATAACACGTGGTAATCGACATGTATACCGATTTTGGATTTTACCCCTCTATTTGTCACAAGTTTACCAATTTGTGATTTTTTGTGATATTAATATAATTTAACGGACACTAACATAGGGTAAATTTGTCATAAATATCCAAACTTTGGATATCTACATACAATTTCACACCACCAAAGGAACAAAAACTCGATAATTTGGTTCTAATGCTAGTGAAATGAATTTGTTGACAACAACAAAAATGTTTTCCGGAAAACAAGAGCAAGTGATGGATTGACAAAAGGAAATAAACTAGGGGTGAGCAAGATGAATCGCCCAAACCGGGATCGAACTAGATCAGTTTGGTCCGATTCTTGGGAATATCATTTTAGTTTCCAGTTCTTAAAAGTGAAACCGGTTTCCGGATGGTCCTGTTCCCGGTTCTAGGGTGGGAACCGGACCGACCGGACCAAACTGATAAATACATATTTATTAACTTTTAATTTTTTTAAAAAAAATAGAAAGCCTAATCTAATTTTCCCAATTTCTTCTTGCCTTTATTAATAAGTGATTAGTTCCATTGGAATCGGATCAAACCAATCCGGACCGATGGTCCGGTCCACAGTCCCAAAACTAGCCGGTCTGGTCCCCGATGGTAGAATCTAGGAATCGGTCCTTTCGGTCCGATTCTCGATTCTTGGATTGGATCGAACTAGATCGGAAATCGCTTACCCCTAAAATAAACAACCGGAATGATTACTAAGAGGCTGTTGGAAATGACTGGAAATAAATTGCAAGTAACTTTAGGACATTGGCGGAGCTAAAAGTCTTGCCCTTCATGTGCTTGCACGTGTACATTCTCAGTTGGATCCTCCTTTTTATACTGATTATCAATTTCAACTGCTCTAAACATCAACTGACTAGCTCGACAACGGTCTTTGTGTTTATCCAATAATTTTACCTAGAGATGATTGGTCCTAGGTTTTAGGTTTGAATCCCAGTTTTTAGAATGAGGAATCAACCCCGTTGAACCTGAACCCGCCGAGGTTTTTTTTATTGTTTTTGCCGTTTCTGCAACAGCAGAGCCAACACAACAGCTTCACAACTTATCTTCTTCATCATCTCTCCTATCTACTACACTCTCGCTTTCTCAGTCTCAATCTCAGATGATGGTAATATCTGATCTTTTCTTTTACCTTGCTTTCGCTGGTAATGATAATGACGATGATGAGCAAAAGGGTCGGCTTTGACAACTCAAAGCTTGTAAGATCATCTCTCTTTCCGTGGAGAAAATTAATAATTTTTCCTTTCAACAACTAGTTTCTCTCCTCATCAATCTTAAAGATACCATTTTCAGGAAATTTGTCAAAAAAAAACTAAACTTATTGCACTTTTACCAATTCAGGCATAAACCTTTTAACTTTACCAATTGAATCATTTTCACTTCATATCAATTGAGTCTATTTGCCCAATTTTGATCGGAAATCGCTGACGTGGATACCGACCTGCCACGTGGCGCTAACGTGGATATTTTAAAATAATATTTTATGATTTTTTCTCTTTTTTTTTCTTTTCTCTATTTTATTTTTTAGTTTTCAAGTTAGTGCTGGCGACGCTCGCCGACTTTGGGTGAGGGTATTGCGACCCTCGCTAGCTCTAGGCGAGGGCTTGCACGCCCTTGCTTTAGTTGGCGAGTGCGTCACGGCCCTCGCCCAGATTCGGCGAGGGCCATGACGCCCTTGTCAAATTTGGCCAGGCGAGGGCTTGGCAGCCCTCGCTGGCCCTAAGCAAGGGTGTGGGAACGGCAAGGGGTGCCAAGCGCCTCACCTGGGGTGCCCTCACCTGGCCAGATCTGGAGAGGGCATTGTGGCCCTCGCCTGTGGCCGATGAGGGTTGCCAGGCCACCCTCACCGGGCCTAACTCCAAAACCCCCCCCAAAAAAAAAAACAAAGAAAAGGAAAGAAAGAAAAAAAAGCCCTAAATATTCAGAAAATTATTAAATCTATTATTCAAAAATATTCACGTTAGCGCCACGTGGCCGGTCAGTATCCACGTCAGCGATTTCTAGTCAAAATTAGCTGGATAGAATCAATTGTTAAGAAGTAAAAAGGTTTGGGACTCAATTGGTAAAGTTAAAAGGTTTAGAACTGAATTGACAAATATGTAATAAGTTTAGGACTTTTTGAACAATTTTCCCTACCATTTTCTAGAAGAATCTTTTTCTATGGAGTATCTCTTAGAGTGAGAAGGGCCCCATAAATGGTAAATCTATCAAAAATAAGTTTAAATAGTGAAATGGGACTTTCTCTTTTCCATTTGTGGCCTTGTTTCTTTAAAAGGAAGGCAGAAATCAAAGTTCTAGGGACCCTTATTCCCTCAATAATCTGATCCTCATTTAAAACCGGTTCGGTTGTATGTTCCATCCCGATGGCCGATTCCCTAGAAGAGCTGACGGTTCAAGATGGTCAGTAGCCTTCGGTTCCCAATCTTTGAATTTAAGAATCGGATTGGTCCCCGTGTAAAGTAGTTGGGTAACGCTGATTTGGGCCGATTCTTGGATTAATTTGGGATAATTGCTCACCCCTAATCTTATCCACTTGTGATATTGTGCGTTCGATGAGTGCTTTTTTCAACTCCTAGTAATTGGGAACGCATGCGACTGCTTTTTAGCTTGGACTGCTCGACCAATCATTGGTCTCCTTGTGTCCTCATTGACTCGGCTTGTTATGAAGAGTCTTCTTCGGCTCGGTCTATGGATATAGTTAATATTGGGTGCCAATAGAAGGAAAATCAAACTTTGATGGAGAAAATGAAAAAAAAAACACATTTGGATAGTAATAATAATTATAATAAGAACAACACATCAATAGCGGTCTTAATCTTCTAGACGCAATTTGTTGCCTTTCCCTCAAATGCACAAAGGGTAGGAAAAAAACAATTGAAAAGCTCCAACCTCAAATGCAAATAGGACAACATTATGAGAACATTTCTTTTTCTGTTAATTTTTTTTTCTATTGATAGCCTTACCCTATTTTAATGAGGCTGGATGTTAATCTAATAATTTCTATCACATGAGCACAGGTTTCTGTTATTGTAATTATGGGTTAATGGATCAACGTATGAAAGCAAAATAAAACATGATTTTTCAGTTCATATTTATCTGTTAAGTTCATAAATATCTTAAGTTCATGAATCCCTTAAGTTCATGTATCCGTTAAGGTCATGAATCTCTTGAGTTCTTAAATATCTTCAATTCATGTATCTCTTGAGTTTATTAATCTCTTCAGTACATGTATCTGTTAAGTTCATGTATCTCTTGGGCACACATATCTTTTCAATTCATGTTTATTCAAACTCTATAAATGGTATTGAGCTATTCTTCATTCCAAAAGAAGATGGAGTAAATGGAATATATAAAGTATAGAGAATAAAGTAAAAGTTCTCTTAAATTTCTTCTTTGAGTGTGCTGGTTTTGAAAGATGTTCAACAGAGTCATGTTTGCACAATGCAAATACAAATGGGTTCAAGATATTGTATTTTTGGGAGATATAGTTCAATTAACTACTTAACACCATTGGCAAAAACTAATCCCCTTGGCTAACGTACCTTGCATATTGTTTAATTTTGTTACAATTTTATAGCAATTTGGCCAGTCTATTTGGTTTATATTGGTATACTCTTCACTTGTTGAGAAAATTCATTCAACATATTTACACATTGACTTGGTTGTTTTTATTTTGTTATTGCTTTCTCAAAATTATTATTTATATATAATTTTTCTGATTACAAGGAATAATATTGCAATGTTATATTTACAATCTAACCATTGGACGGCGGAGATCGAATATCAAATCGACTCTCTTTCCAAGGAACTGTTGCCGGCAGCCCTAGATAAATGTCAACTGACGTTGTCACATTAGGTTTGGCTACAATGATTAGATGATGCCGAAGTTGCAGTCTGCAATATAAGAATATCGAATTTTGTTGGTTGCGATTGTTTGGGTATAATGTATGTATTTTATTGGCCATTTGAAAATTGTCATATGAGTTAGAATAATGAAACATATTTGTGTATATGTGTGTACGAGAGAGAGAGCTTTTTATGAGTTTATTGCTTTCCAATATGGTCGTATCGCGTGTGATAAAGTTCTTGGTCGGAATGACATTTCAAATTACGACCTTTTTCACTCATATTAGTAGTTAGAGTCACACTAGCCACCTGGTATGTAAAAGCCTTATTTAAATATATGTGTGGATAGGGGTGAATTTCATGCACTTTTGGGTATTAGTATATCCCTTGCTAACGTAGAAAGAACAATGTTAATGATATCAGGGATCATCGAATAAATTGCTTTACTAAGTAATGTTGTACTTTACAAGTGGTTATTTAAGCAAGTGAGCCCCGTTTAAGCATTCGATTCAGAATTTGCTACGGTAAGTAAAAAAAAGGGTAATGAGTTTGAGTATGTTTAACATTATTAAAAATAGATTTACATGTAAGCAATTCATTTAAATAGTATTTGTCCTATTTAGTATGGCGAAATTGTTTAAACCCTCATTTGTATGAAGATCTTCTAGCCCACAAAGTGCTCCTCTCGGTGTCTCTTACATACTTTAGTTGCTAACAATATTCCCATTAATAATTGACACTCATTGAGATATCAAGACTGTATTTGGTCATTTGGATTTCTAGTCAAAATAGGGCCGAATAGGATAAAATATGAAATCAAAGGATTTTGCTATATCATATTTACTGTTTGACGAATTGTAGTAATAAGGCTGGATATTTTCATATAATACTTTATTTATTGGTTGGTACAAACAACAAATTAGTGTAAAATGAACTTGAAAATGTACAAATGGAAATAGTAAGAATTTTTCATGATCTACTAATAAAGGAACTACAAATGCATAAATGGAGATAACCTCCAATCCATAAATCAATTTATGACTAATGTACAATTTAAATTTTAAATGGAAAATGAACTCAGTGAAGCATTCCAAACCCACAAGTTTAACTATGACAAGAAATGTAAACAAGCTACAACAATATCAATGAGGTAATCCAACGAATGCCAAATCTAATAAGAGAGAGAAAACATGATGATTCACCTTCGCGATTCCGAAAAATATATTGTTTCGACTCTCTCGCCACTTTTGTGAAATATTAATGTGAACCACACAAAGAACAAAGACTTTCAACTCTCTTGCTACTTTTATGGACTTTTGAAAATAATAAATGCTAAAGTTGGAACAAATTCTTTGTCTATTAATAGTAGAAAATACAAATTGCGACAAATTGTTTAGAGGAGCCCAATAATCTAAAACATAAATTAAACATAACACCAAAAGCAATTAGGGTGCACATGATAACCATTTTACTTTTATATTTTTCAATTTTTCTTTTCTCAGGAATAGGTTTGAAACAGAAATCCATTTAGTTACACAATTTTATTTTTCTATTTCTGGAACAATTTTTGATTTTCAAAATAGGTTTGGAACATAAATAAAAAGTATTGGGTTACCAAAAATAAATAAATAAATAAAAAGTAAAATTTTTTTACTTTTCTATTTTTGGAATAGAAATGAGAAATGAAAACTTTTCTTATCGCTCGTCCTTGCTATTAGCCGGTCAGCCACCCGCCGGCCGCCATTCGCCGCTAGCCGCCTCCCACGATCTCCGACCTTCGTCGCCGCCTGACACCAACCACTTCTTGCCGTTAGCCACCATCTGCCACCATCTGCCTCCTACAGGCTGCCCGGGAGGTAGAAATTTTGTATCGTTATCAAATGTGTATTTTGGCTCAAAAGCTCGTCCAAGGAATAGAAATTGATCTTTAGAACATAATGGTTATCATTCGCGTACTTAATATTATGAAAAATACAGTATCTATCTAATTATAAAATTGTATATCCTCTCATCATAGTGCAGTTCAGCAATGATAAAGCTTAACTAAAAAATATATCTACTTTTAACTTTAAAGAACAAAAAGAATGTCAATTTAAGTCCCTTGAAAAGTGCAAAAAGCGAAGCTAAGTTCTTTTATAAAATTGAAAATGATAATTCATAAATAAAAGATTAATAGAACAAAAAGTATGTCAATTTAAGTCCCTTGAGAATGCTTTCATTGAATTTTATCATTAAATTTGTTGATGTAGATGACACATGGCAATGTGGGATGGTAATGTGGCAAGTCCACGTGTAAATCCATAGGGTTAATACCACGAAAAACCCTAAACTAAGATTTCCATGTGGATTTGCCATGTTACTATACTACGTCACCAATGTTATTCATGTTAGCAAATTTAATGATAAAATTTGACGAAAGTTAACATAGGATAAATTTGTCACCGGTGTACTAGTTTATTATTATTTTTAATCAAAACATTAGTTAGGGGTAAATTTATTATAAGTGTATCAGTTTAGGGTTTTTTCTAGTCAATAAATTAATTTAAGGTAAATTTGTCAAATGTGTAACAATTTAGGGTTTTTCATGGTAAAAAAATTAGTTTTAACTAAATTTATCACATATGTACTAGCTTAGTGTTTTTAATGGTATTAATCCTATATTAAAAGAAATCATGAAGGATGATCTGTGGCTCCGATACTGTATTGAAAATCTAAGCTATCATAGCATACCGCGCAATGTATTTTATACCCTAGCAATTCGCATTTTCTTGCATCAAAAGTGTGGAAAGAGAGATCATCTAGAGAGAGGAGGAAAACACAAAGATGGGACGAAATGAGAGCAACGGCAGCTGTCACTGTACATCACCTCAAAATGAACGGAAAGGATTGCTATGCTTGTTATCGAAGATTCACACCTTGTTGATCTCCTCTTACCAAGGAGTGGCTCATTCAACACCAAGACAAATATGCTCGCAGGCCAGCCGTGGTGCCTTGTTGGTCAACGCAGCGGAAGCGAAATCTGATTTCCTATTTTTTTTAATCAGCTTCGGAGACTCCTGGTAATCATTGTACATCTCACATTGCCACGGTCTAGGCATCCGTGCCGATAGATAATTCTCATGCAACCATAAATTAAAACTGAAATATTTTAAAACCGACTGGGTGAAGGTGAGGCCCAATCTGAAGGGACCCAACCAGGCGACGTTAAACTTTTTTCTTATATGACAATTACCCATAAACAATGATGAACCAAAATCCACTTTTCGTTCATAAAATCAATTATCATATCGCAATAACTTCGCTAAGGCCAAATTCTTACACTCATAAGCCCTTGAACACTACAACAAACACCAACCACCAACCATATCCCCAAGTTATGAAAAGTGTGCTGGTCTTATGGAAATACCCACTTTCCATCTTTAGGGATCAAGACATGTTTTCCATGTTCTTTTCTTGAATTGGCTTCTGATTTGTCTGTGAGTCCTTATCACCTTAGTTGTTTGTCTCTCTTGTCTCTCTTTCAAATTCCATGTCCCACCCCTTATTTTTCCTTTCAACGCGAATTCATGTGCCGGCCCTTTGATCCTAAAGTTGTCTCGTTGTTTCTTATTGTTCTGTTACCATCACTCCAAACTACAGTTCAAGCTCAACTCTAATATATAAACTTCCCATCACTTTATTAGCTTAACCTATAGTGAAAAGAAAATTGGCACACAGAAGCTATGGATGAAGCAAAGAGAGTAGAAGAAGGACTAGCCCGGGAAGCCCAGACTCAGCTTATTAAGGAAGATTGCGAAGGTGACTTGTGCAAGAAATTAGACAGAAACGATGGCAGAGATCACGTCGACAACGTGCTGGACCAGCCTGTGGCCGAGAAAGCAGAGGAGCAGCCCCAGGTCACGCAGAAGAGCAAGAGGGTCGCGACTTTAGATGCATTTAGAGGCCTCACCATAGTGGTAATTTTAACTCCTAAAACCAATATATGTTACTAGTCATTAGCCCATTGGATTATGTGCCAATACTTATACTTATGACGCACTTGTTAATTCTTTGCTGATAGTAATTTTGACCTTATGTACAGTTGATGATTCTTGTGGATGATGCCGGGGAAGCGTATGCACGCATCGACCACTCGCCTTGGAACGGTTGCACATTGGCTGATTTTGTCATGCCTTTCTTTCTCTTCATTGTCGGGGTGGCAATCGCCCTTGCTCTCAAGGTACTAGAATGCCCGTTCCCATCATTGCTCGTTTCCGTTAATGAAATTAGTTACGTCATTAGTCTGGCTATAGCTAGAAATTCCGCTCCCCGCCGACAAGAAGATTTGTTCTTCATTCTGGCAAGTGACAACATAGTTGCACTTTCCAACTCTGAATTAAATGGCAGCATCGTATAGCTGTCAGTAAACTGTTCCAACATAAGAAGACTTTGAGAATTTTTGTGTTTCATCTAATGGGACATATTTGAGATAATGTCCGAAAGGTTTGGGTGGATTATTTGGAGTTGAAAGCTCACGTTAGTTCAATATCCTAAACTGCAAAGTATCAGCAATATATATATTTTCTGGTTCACCCTCTGCGGAAACAGGAGCATTTGAGCATGTAGTCTATCGGCACAATTTCTTGATATTGCAGAAAATTCCCAGAATCAAGGATGCAATAAAAAAGATTGTCATAAGGACATTGAAGCTTCTTTTCTGGGGCATTCTGTTGCAAGGTAACATCAATACTCCTCTTGGCTTTGTCTTTCCTTTTTGTCCGTCCTAAGAGCGGTAAGCTGCTTTTTCTTGGACCCTGCAGCATTGTACAAATGTTTTAAATTGATATTCAAGTGTGATTCTGCCGGCTAAGGATTTGAAGAAGCGTTTCATGCTTTCTCAGTCAATTATACAATGTTCTTTCGCAGAAGACAAATTAAAGCTTTTTGGCAACAGAATTCTATTTTAATTGATGACTTAACGAAAGATAATGCATAAAGATTGTGTGATCGGCAACTAAACGAGCTCTGCAGGAGGATATTCCCATGCACCTAATGATCTGTCCTATGGAGTAGACATGAAACACATCCGATGGTGCGGCATCCTCCAGGTTATTTTTTTGAAATTCAATAATTAGTACTTGGAAATTCTTCCATAAACTTTTGTATCAGATCTGTCAGGCCAGCTATCATGCTAACAACTATATGTGTCATGCATTTTTACAGCGAATAGCACTTGTTTACTTCATCATAGCCCTAATAGAGACTCTCACCACAAAGCACAGACCAACAGTACTTGAGCCTGGACATTTATCTATTTTCACAGCGTATCGTTGGCAATGGTGAGTTCAATTTTGTGCTTGGCTTACTGAGTGTCAACTCATACCTTGACTAATGATCTAAGTGATCTATGATCTATGTATGCATGATTAGGATGGGGGGATTCGTCGCTTTTGTAATTTACATGGTGACGACGTATGCTTTATATGTTCCTGATTGGAGTTTCGTTGTCCACGGCCAGGATGGACCCAAGAGATATACAGTATGTATAAATGCCATGACATCTTGGAGGCGCTATATTAGTCGGAGAAATGACTTCAAGTTAAAATTTTTTATTTCTTTTGCTCGACTTGTCACAGGTCAATTGTGGAATGAGAGGACACCTAGGTCCTGCATGCAATGCAGTCGGCTACATCGACCGACAGGTTTGGGGTGTCAACCATCTGTATTCACAGCCAGTCTGGCAACGGTTAAAGGTTACCTTTCAATTGTCAGCGAAAATTTTCTAATCTGACTTGTTCTGATCAAAAGTTAGTCACCAATTGATCTTGCTTGTAGGCTTGCACTCTTAGTTACCCAAGTTCCGGCCCTTTTCGCGAGGATGCTCCTACATGGTGCCGTGCTCCATTTGAGCCAGAAGGCTTATTGAGGTTTTGACAGTTTATCCTATGCGTGTTCTTATTTGGACATCTTGTTTGGACCTACTAGCTTTATGCTTGAAATGAGTTTTCAGTCTCCTGAAAAGAAAAAGAATGTCGTCATACCCACGAGGACCTAAAAGCGGGGCTTTGTTTGGATGATTGTCCTTGTTCTTTTTGCCTTTCTCAGTACAATTTCTGCCATTCTATCTGGCACCATCGGCATCCACTACGGGCATGTCCTGATTCACTTCAAGGTAAGACCACGACTTGCCCTTGGACAAATTCGCCTTTCCGATTGACCTTGAAGGCCCGTAAAGATAGTAATTGGTTTTGCAGGGTCACTCTGAGAGGCTCAAGCAGTGGGTCTCAATGGGGCTTTGCTTACTTATCGTTGCCATTATCCTGCATTTCACAGATGGTGATCTCCTTCAACTCTTCAATGTCGCCATTTTTTACAACTCTCACGTTATAGACAGCATGATTTACAATATTTTTTGCAATTTTTCTTCTGGTGGATGATTAAAAGAACCTACCCTGATTTTGCAGCCATTCCTATTAACAAGCAGCTATATAGCTTCAGCTATGTCTGCTTCACAGCCGGTGCAGCCGGAATTGTGTTTTCTGCCTTCTACATTGTGGTACAAAATTGTAACTTACTTTGTTTTTGCAAGATTAAACAAATAGCCGATGCAAATTGATAACCTGTTTTCCCTCCTACTTGTAATTTCACGAATGATCAACAGATCGATGTTTGGGGATTGAGAACGCCCTTCTTATTCTTGGAGTGGATTGGAATGAACGCAATGCTTGTGTTCGTGATGGCTGCACAGGGCATCTTCGCTGCATTCATAAATGGATGGTACTCCAAAGATCCAGACGACAATCTGGTAAGTAGTACAGAAAGCCCTATTCATGCAGAATTCACTTCTCATCAGATAAAACTTTCCGGCATTAGTTTGAATATAGAAAACTGTGCTGGATCATGCGAGCTGAGAAACCTTTCCGCTACTTGAGCAGGTGAATTGGATTCAGAAGCACATATTCATTAACGTTTGGCACTCTAAGCGGTTAGGGACGCTCTTGTATGTGATATTCGCGGAGATAGTTTTCTGGGGAATTGTCTCCGGCATCCTACACAAACTGGGCATATACTGGAAGCTATGAGAACCAACCATCTGCGGATGGCTAATCGTTGCTCCTCTCACATGTTCTGGATTCCCTTCCTTTCTTTTTTCCTAGCTTCTCTTGTACTTTTTGGAAGTTGCTCGGATTTTAACCTGCTCGGTTCTACTGTCAAAGTGATTTTGTTGTACATTAGCATATCTTGATTCAGGCAGTGTAATATGTTTTCCCAGTCTAATGCATCTTTTGAAAGACCAAATAGCATTGATCCTTTAAATTTGTTAGAAGTAGCAAAATTTGGATGTAGAAATAACATTAGCCATTGATCTTTGAATTTCAAGAAATCCATGTTGTGAGTAACACTCTAATTTGACTGAGCTGCTAGTAATAATTCATTCCATAAGTCCACTGCAATGCTTGTCTCGAGAACTCCAATCAGAAAGGAGAGTGACAGGAAAAAATTTAGTCAGACTCACCCTGTTTGTCTTACATAATGAACAGGGGCGAGCTATTACCAACTTGACCAGAGAAGAAGAATGATTAACCTCTATATGATGAGTATTAGGAGCAAAACTACCACAAAAAACTCTCAATAGTATCACACGTGGACACCCCAGAGGGGATACAACGGTGGGCTCCGAATACTTTCGCAAACCGACATGATTTAGTCTCTATTAGCAAGATGTCTGTGCGTCGCACAGAGTTTAAGACTATGTATAATCTTTGGTATTTTCTGTATTAAATGGATGATTAACCTAACACCACATAAAGGATTAAAATCTATATTAGAAACTAAGAAGTCTTTTTGAAAAGTGGATTAGATAGAAGGTCATCACCTTTTTCATATCTTCTTCTACAACTTTTGTCTTTTACTTCACAATTCAAATGAAAGTAAATAATTGATTAAGAAATATGTAATTAAGGTTAACTTAGCATAAGAATAGATAAAGAATTACGTATTGTGGCGTCGAGTAAGAAATCCCCATACTCCAACTTACAAATTATTAGGACTAACAATACAACTTAGAGGAAGGTGACTAGATTGTTTGAGAATTATGAAAAATATTTGCGGAATATAACAAGTTCAACTACAAACAATAGCAAAAACAAATTACAGAAATCATATGCGCGGGCTCCCGTTTAATAGATAGTGATGATAATGAACAGGTAATGCCAATAGTAAATACATAGAAGATATTGCAAGTAGATATATTATGATGGTTCATCTTTATCACCAAGCCTACGTCCACTCTCAATACTAACAGCCATACTCTCAATGCTAACAGCCACAACAAAACTAGAACCCACTAGTAATCTTCAAGACAAGCTACAATCAGCAACTACTGCATTTCCAAGAGATCACACATCATGACTCACGTACTGTCATCACCATTATACACTTAAGTCTTATAACCGATTACAAACGTTATCACCACCCAAACATTGACATCAGGAATACACAGTAGCTAACCACAAAAACAGAGCAAAGAAGAATACTCAAAGTACTAGACAAGTTTTGCTCATTTCCATCTAAGCCAACTACTTCTCTTGGACTCAATGTATAGCTATCCATGTTCAAATGACCATTGCCCATCGACATCCTCAAGTAGCTATTGGTTCCATCGTTGCGGGTAGCGTAACATCGCTCATAATAGTCAGAACGGCTCTCTAACATCGGTAGCGTCTCTATAATAGTGCGGCAGTTTTCCTGAATAGTATTAGTGTACTTTTGTTAGACTATCTCTTGTTCATTAATGCTAGAATTGCTCCTGGTCAACTCTTATGCTCTTTTCCATATTCCAAAACTATTAGACACCAGATTGAGGTTTGAAAGAGAATGTCGCCTGTCTTGCACCTCTTTGTTTTTGAAGCTGCTCCTGCCTACAATCCGTTGCTCCCAATAACGCTTTTGCTGATCTTTCTTCTAATCCTTCCATGCATATAGGCGATATCAACTCTATCAAGCTATTTATCTCCATGGTTCTTTCACGCTTTACTGAACATCCCCATTCTAGACTTGTTTACTAGGGGTGTGCAACCAGACCGGATTTATTCGGAAACTAGACTGGCCCACCTGAAAAATAGGTTTGGGAACCGATTCCCATTTGAACCGGTTCGGGAACAAGTTTCATTTTTTGGGAACCGGTTAGAACCGGTCTGATTTCCTGTTCCAAGTGAAAACCCACCTAGACCGGTTTTAGAAACGATTTTATATGGAGGTCCACTTGTAATTTTATATAGCCAGAATTCAAAGCATTATATCATAAAGGATGAGGGAGGTGATTATTATTTGTGGATAGTCTAACTCAAGGACTTGTAAGTATTATAGGGAGCAATTTCCCTTTTCTTAAAATTTTTGTTCAGTAACAAAGAAACTACGTATCCAATTGGAACGTATGTTGTTTTATCACGTCCATTAAATTATTGGGACTAAGATAATATGCTTTTGTATGAATACTTAAGATTGTTTGCATAGTTAAACTTATAAACTTTGATTTAAGCTATAAGTTTTCCTATTTGTTAGCCGGAAAAAATGAAACCAAAAAAAGGAACACAAAAAAGGGGTTCTCAGGTAGACCCTATAACAAGACTGAAAAAACAGGGTAGGTTCCAAAACAGGGTCCAGGGCAAACAAGGTAGATTTCAGATTCAAAAAACTAGGAACCGGTTATAACATGGTCGATTTCAGGTTCTAGGTCTAGAACTGATCACCCCTATTGTTTACCATCACCAGGTCTATCAAATTGTTCATCTCGTCTTGGTCCTTCCAAGCCATCATGAACATCCATATATTTCTCGGCTTGTTCACCCTTAATCAAGGTCTTTCTAGTTGTTCACCTTATCTAAAGATCCTTCTAGCTCATAGACATCCTGACACTCGATACCTTATAACAATTCCTCGATATCGGTAGAGCAATCCTTATATCAAAATCTTGTGGCACTGATTATGACATCATCTGCATTTTGGCTTGCATGTATTGTTGGATGTATGCCCTAAGCAACCATGTAATAATTACATGTTAGGGATTAAGTTGTACTATCAATTTCATTATTTATTTAATGGCAATGACATATTCATTCATTTGTCTAATTGTTTATATATATGAATAATCCAAAAGATCAGCTGTGACTGGACCTATTCTTGAGATATTAAGAATATGTTTGATGGGTTCATAGTTAGACTAAATCTTTAAATTGTTCCCGATTGATGGATCATTGAGTGGATATTAATGATCAAGTTGAGATTTGTGTGTTCTTAGCTTCACCATTAAGTATTGGATACTTAAGAGAATGATGAGTCATGAGTCATTGGACATTATGATGCTCGAGTTAGAGCACAGGTGCTTGTACCATATAAGCTCACTAAACGTGACACCCATAAAGGTCCATTTTAGGCCCTTTTCCTAGAAATAAGGGCAATTCAAACCCTTCTTTGAAATTTTCTCCCTAATTTATTTGTCCTGCTTTAATTATCGAGAAAATGGGACAAATTAGAATCCACAAAAAATCTCGATGGTTTGAATAAAATGGCAATTCTGCTAGAATTTCCCAAGTTGGGCCTAAAATTTCCATACAACGTCCCGAAGTTATGTCTTTTTCCTCTTGGCCCTATACAAACTTCCCTACTATTTCAATGCAAAAACAATATTCCTCTTGGTAGACACTCATCAATCGTCCGCAAGAATCTTTTGAATTGATAAGTTTGGGAGCTGAAGATGTAATTACTATGAGAATAGTGAGGAACAACATGGAAAAAGCGAAGGTTGAAATTTTATCATACAAATCGAGTATGGTTGTGACTAATGACGCTAGTGATGATAATGATAATGAGGTTTCTTTGTGCGATATTTCGATATTGTACCCCCTTCAAAGGAAAGAAAAGGAAACAAATCATAGAAGGCTTAAAAGCTCAACTGAGAAAAAGAAGAAAAACTCTAAGAAAGGAACAACCCAACACGAATAGAAAATTGAGGTGAGTGACATATTATTCTAGTTAATATGAATAGTTAAATTTTTTGCTTATGTTACATGATGCCAATTAACATATTTATTACTTTGCAATGTAGAGTTGATTGTCCAAGCAACATATAATGAAACTCATTTCCCAAATTATTCAAGTAATTCAGATCAGTTTCGAAATGCCTTTTATACTAGCATCATTGTTTTTTTTTTTGGTAAGGTAAGAGATAATATTAGCTTTTCAATCACAATGTACAACAAGGATCCGAACACAAAAACCCCGCACTTGTAGAGACAAAGAAAGATGTCCCAACTAGTGCAAGGGTGTACGGACAATCAAAAAACCAGCAACACAAGGGTTGCAAACCAAGGCTAAACAGTAGCCAATAACAAGACCAAGGCTACAACACCTCAAGAAGATAACACAAATAAAGAAGGCGATATGCCCCAATTAGATTGGATCCTCCTGTTACGAGGGGAATCACGAACTGTCTTGTAGGATAACCCTCTGTCTCTAACGAGCTTAGAAAGGTGCGCTTGAATAGCCAGTATAAACAGGATTTTATTCCTGAAGAGAACGTGGTTGCGCTCCGTCCAAATGATATGGCATAGTGCCCCGAAGGAGAAACGAGCAATGCGCTGATGGAAGCTATTACCACTTGCAGTTCTGATAACCCACTGTAAGTTTTCCTGCCATGATCTATTACGCCAAGAAAGATTGCAGTTTCCTGCCCAAAATAAGGCCAAGGAGCCGGTGATGGCACACCCAAAAAATAGGTGATCGATAGAATCTGGTCTACATCTACAAAAAGCACAAGTACCTTCCGAAATTCTACGATATTGCAACAAGACAACTTGAGTAGGTAGCCTGTTCAAAGTGATGAGCCAAAGTAAGAAACTATACCTTGGAGCAATATGATGATCCCATATGAAGGATCTCCAAGGAACAGTCGGGCTTTTGTTCCTGATCAAATCCCAAGTCGAGGCCGTCGAGAATATACCGGAGGGATGCCCTTGCCATAATAACTGATCCGGCTTGTCCCGTGTAGGATAGGGATATTATCTGTCCAAGAGTGAAAGGTTTGCAAAATGTTAGAAGACTGCCAGTCGGAAGATAGGAATTCCCGAACTGAGGCACTTCTGGGAATGCCAGAACAATAAATATCTCTATTAGAGAAGAGCTCGTAGAGGGGGTCTTTAGGATGCCAATAATCAAACCAGAAGAATGTAGACGATCCATCCCCAATCCGCCATTTAAACTGTAGACGGAACTCCTTCCTGAGATCAAGGATTTTCTTCCACGCCCAAGAACAAAAAGTCGGCTTGGGCGCAATCCAGAAATTCTTATTCTTGAGAAAGGTGGAATGGATCCACTTATGCCATAAAGATTCTTTATCCGTGAAAAGGATCCAGATATGCTTGAGCATTGCCGCCCTATTGCAATCAAGGAGCCTGCGAATACCCAAGCCGCCTTCTTTTTTTGGTCGGCACACATCAAACCACGGGACCTTAGCCCCGCCAACCCCCAAGTCCGGGCCCTTCCACAAGAATTGTCTAAGAATTAACTCGATCCTTGCTAAAACAGAAACGGGAATAGTGAACACACTAGTCCAAAAGACATGAATGGAGTGGAGGATCGATTTAATAAGCTGCAGTCGACCAGCAAATGAAAGAAATCGTTAAGACCAAGACCGAGCTCTCGCAGTTATGGAGTTAACTAGAGAGTTACAATCAGTCTTACTAAGCCTAGTCGCAGTGACAGGCACTCTCAAGTACCGAAACGGAAACGTACCTTCATTAAATCCAAAGAGAAACCGAATATGATCCCGAATCTCTACCGATCCACCAGAAATGAAGATCTCACTTTTGTTGGCATTTGGAGTAAGACCAGACCATTGAGAAAATAAGGTTAGGCCTTCCATCATGAGAGCAATTGAAGTCGCATTAGCCTCCATAAAGAGGAGGACGTCATCCGCAAAAAAGAGGTGAGTAAGGCAAATAGCTTTACATCGCCAATAACATTTGAATCCAGGGAGCCGAGCCTTTGAATTAAGAATCCCAGAGAGCACCTCCATTACCAAAGTAAATAGATAGGGCGATAACGAGTCCCCTTGTCAGATGCCTCTTTGACTAGAAAAGAAACCATGAAGTTCCCCATTAATAGCATCATTGTTAATCCTACAATAAATCTAAATTTTCATAATCAGGTTTGTCGCTCTTAATCCTCCAATTGTATTCCTCCATTTGTATTTACATTATACTAATTTGGTCATTTTTTTATATAGATGCAGCAGACACCATACATCATTCCGTCGGTAATTTATGAATGAATTTTGCCTATTCTCTAGTTAGGTATTTAATAGTCTGGTGTATTAGCTTATGTTTCATCCACATTGCTTTTATCGAGGTAAGGGGAGCTTAATTGATGAGCAATTGGTTTGCTTATATGTTCTTCAAGTTTTGTGCATCTTTACAATTACAGAAAACACATACTTCCCAAATGTTACAATCATTAGGATAATTTAGTTACATTATGATAATTGGATCATTTATTTAATGTAGATGCAATCACCATACATTATGTCGCCAGGAATTATAAATGGATTTTCCTCATTCACTAGTGAGGTGCTTATTATGAAATCATTTTAGATTATGGTGTTATTTCAACTTTTTATTACTATTATAATATTTATTATTAATGGTTTTTTCTGGATAAATGTTGGAGTACCATAATAGATCTCACGGAATCATTTCAAGTTAGGTACAACTTGCCTTTTGTTGACAGGGGATTACTTGAAACATATTTATCTAGGCATATTGTTTAGTAAAATGTAAATATATTTGTTATTTCCTTGTACAGGGGTCATCAAACTCTTTTCAGCATCCTGGAATGAATGAATCCGGAGCCCCCTTTCACATAGTATGAGTGAAGAACTACTTTTGAGTCAGCCATTCGATATCTTTACACGTGTAAATTAACTGAGGTAATGACTTTAAAACAGAGATAATTCATCAAAGTTCCCTCCGAATGAAATACAAAACAAAAATTTTTACAACACTATCACTCGCACTTGTACAAAGAATTAATTCTAGCACCAATACTCTTCCACTAAACATGGAAAATAATCTGGCTTCTTCATGTGAGATGTTTGTAGATGATATATTGGGACTTCAAGCACAACGCTGTTAAGAGCATTCGTAATGTTTTGTATGCTTAATGGATACTCCACCTGTCACATAAAATTTTCTAGTTTCAACTGACTAAGTAGACTGTAGGACCCGAATGCCCGTGTGCTAGAGTAGTCTTTAAGATGGATAAGTCTTTGTAATCTATTAACTGCAAAAAAAAAAAACAGCAAGTGCACTAACGTTATAGTTCTGCTGTGTATTTCTCAAAGGAAGCACCTGCAAGAGTTTCACGCTACCAACTCGCTCATTATCCTTTTCCCTAAACAGAATTTGCCCTACTAATAAATACCTACTATTGAAACTGCAAAGAGAAGGACATGGCGAAAGTGAGTTCATAGAGGATTATTCAAACCTATCACGCCAAGCCACTAATTTCTCACTCAGCTTGAAAACAAAAGCAACTGTACGGAAACCCAGCAAAGAATTGGAACTGCCAAAGTAACTCTACAAAACCCTAACCTAAGCTCTTCGGATGCAGAAGACGAATCGGAGCGCCAATGGTGCTTCGGGAGCAACGGCGGAGGCATGATTTGTCGGACGACAGAGAGCAGAGTGGAGTCGTTTCTTGGGACAGAGAGAGAGAGAGAGAGAGCGGCAGAGAACGAATCATAGCCACCAATGGAGCTTCGGGAGGCGATGCGGAGGCGGCAGAGTGTTCGGCATTGGAGCCACCGATGGGCTCTGGGAGGCGACGGCAGAGGCGTGGTTCACGAATAGAGACGCGCTTCGTGGAGGAAAGAAAGAGAGCAGAAGGAGAGATTTTAGTCTTGAGAGAGAGGTTTTCTCGGGAGGAGACGGCGGAGGCAACCAGTGGAGGCGGCGGCGTGGTTAACAACTAGAGACGCGCCTCCGCGGAGAAAAGATGGAGAGTAGAGCGGAGAGAATTTAGCCGCGAGGAGGGAGGGAGCGAGACACCATGAAGAGTGAAAGAGGGAGAGCACATGTTATCAGTAATGGAGCGTTACAAGAGTAGGGAGAGAGGTTGGGGGGACTCATTAAGTTTTGAAAAATCTGACTTGTTGTGGGCCCGTATTGCCACGTGTTGACCTCTGAATGGTTTTTCACAGGTCCTATGTGGAGTATTAAACACACCCGATATTTTCTCGCGCCGTTTCTAGCAAGTGATGAGACAGCATTCGTGACAGGGGGATGATCTGGTGGTTGACGGTCGATTCCTACTCCATCCCTTCAGGTCCAGGCAACGGTGGTCATCCCCTAATTCCGACTGGTAGCTTTTTTTTCCGATTAATTACGTTAGAATACGGCAGAGCAACATGCATCAGAATACATAGAAATTTATGAACGTCGGCATGAAATGGTTGATGGTGTAATGGAAGAATAATTTTGGAAATGATGGGAAACAAATGTCTCTTTTCCTTCAATAATTATGCCGAAATGGGTAATCATCGATTAGGGATGTAATGCATGGCCAATGTGTAATCGCTCATATAAAAATATTGTAACAGACTCTTCTCTATGGCTTGCTCTTAAAATTGCCACCTACCCGCCACCGAAGCAAAAACCTTACTTTCTATTTAATGGTTCGGTTGAAAGGTCAATTTTCTTTCTCTTATTTAAGTTGTCAACCAAAAGTCGATTGGCATTAAGAACTTTCCTTCTTACTTTTCAATTTTTCTTTTCGATTTCAGTCATCTTCAAGTTCCAATGAAGGCTATTAGAAAAGAGTTGCGATTGAGACGTGCATTATATGTCCGTACGTAGTTCGCTTATTATAGCATTTCATATATCGTGCAAAGATTATGATTTTTTTTTAGAGAATAAAGTTTGCTGATAATATAGATTAGGATTGACATATGTATAAGATTCTTAAAATATCTGCCCGCCCCTGCCACATTAGTAAGATATTTATGAATAAGAAAGAAAATTCGTAATTGAAAATATTATAAAAAAATTTTTGGCTGAACGGTCCAGGTCCAGCACATGTGGTTGGAAGAGAAGATGGAAAATAATCTTTATATGAAAATATAATGAAATTTTGATAAAATTATGTCCTGCCCATTAGGGGTGTCAACGGGTCGGGTCGGGTCGTGTTTTCATGATACCCGACCCGACCCGAAACAATGAATATATGTGCTTGGCCCGACCCGAAACAAGACCCGAACATGATATAGCCACACAATCGGGTTGGGTTCGGTTCGGGTCGGGTCGATTCCAAGTACACTGAAGCTACACAACATACCCATCATCGAATCAAACAAAATGGGGATAAGCAGATCTCACTCGACCAACACCCGGGGCCAACCAAGGAAACCGAACACATCTACATCGACATAAAGAGATCTACTTTGAGGGCGAGGGCGAAATCCGGAGAGAAACTGAACTTACCCAGATGACGAACTGGCCCCGCCTATTCAACGCAAGCAAATGGGACTTGAAAAGAAGAAAACCGGGGGGGCGACCAAACCGCGATCATCACTCAAGATCGCAGCGAACGACTTAGAAACAGAGCCGGAG
The DNA here is from genome assembly GCA_031216285.1 of Syzygium syzygioides. Taxonomy (NCBI): domain Eukaryota; kingdom Viridiplantae; phylum Streptophyta; class Magnoliopsida; order Myrtales; family Myrtaceae; genus Syzygium; species Syzygium syzygioides. The sequence goes on along the minus strand of CM062252.1, from coordinate 31,363,977 downwards.
ACTATTCCTCTTCCGAGAGAAGTCGATCGGGCATGGAACTGCGGGGGCGATGGCATCGGAAGGGAAGGAGGACTCACCCGGAAGGCTGGGACGGCGACGGCGACTGCTGCGACGGAGCCGGCGGAGCCATGGCGGCGGTTCCTCGAAGTCGGCGATCACGAGCTCCACCCAGGCACCGGCGAGAGATCCGGCAATTGAAGCGGGGAGAGGGATCTCCAGCGGGCGAACTCGAAGCTTGCAAGAGCCTCGGATATGGAGGTCGAAGTAAGGAGGGAAGGCGACGATGAAGTTCCCGTCGCGAGGAGGTTTCCGTCCTTCACTGGAGCTTTGGAAGAAATGATAGGGTTTCTGGCGCGCTTGGAACAAGAAGGACAAATGGGTGGGCTTGTTTCGGGCGGGCTTGGTAGATCCAAAACAAGTTTAAACCTTGTTTTTATTGTTACTCAAACAAGTTAAGGCCAACCCGACCCAATATGAAAATTCCTTGTTTGGATCGGGTCGGTTCGGGTTGGGTCATGTTTGAGCGGGTACTTTTGACACCCCTACTGCCCATTCATATGTATAAGACTAAAAATTGAGTTTGATAAATTGCCATCAATTTAAAGAAGCAAATACAAATTAGTCAATTTCCTCTTAATTTTATGCATGGTCTTATCAAACCCTAAGAAAAATACAAATTAGTGGACAATCCAAAGCCACATGAAAAAGGAAAATCAACGCAAAATTCCAACACACCGCCGGCATGAGAAATTTCAGGAGTTCCATCATCAAGGCAAGAAAGCATCGCGTTACCTGAAACTTCAAAAACGAAGGGGTCTCCCAAATTGAAATTTCCTTAAATTCAAAAAAAAAAAATCCATCTAAGTAAAGAAATAAATAAAAAAAATGTAAAAAAAAAGAAAAACAAAATCATCACGATCTAATTCAACTTTCCGATGACAACGAGAAATCATCTTCTGGTTTTCTCCGCCAGTGATAATAAGCCGCCCATAACCAATCCGGCGATACCAACTTCTTCCCTTCTCGCTTGGCCCACCTCGCGCTCTCTTCTTCCACGTCCAAAGCCACCACGTGCGTCACCGACGACCCGAGGCCCGCCTTGCACTTGGCCCCTAACTCCTCCGCCGCCGCCCGGAGCCGATCCGACTCCGATCCCGATGCGACAATCTTGCTAAGAGCCAGTACACAACCCTTCAGGACTCTAGACCGCACCCCGGCCAACACCTTCCTCACGTCCCGTTTGTCCCAATTGTTCGCCCCGTACTTGGGGTCGAAAAATTCCCCGTGCACCTCTTTCAGCACGCCGAGTATAGACGACAGCACGCCGCCGTCCTCGTCCTCGTCGATCCTCGTTCCCGCGTACGACTTCCAATCTATGCTGTCCTCGAGACTAGTCTCGAAATCGAAGAACTTGTAACCCGAGATCGGTATCAAGTTCCTCCTGTGATCTGGCCACACCTGTTCGGTATCGTCCAGGATGAGGACCGCGCTCTCCGGCGCCAGCACGAGGTCGAGGCTCTTGTAAGTGGCAGAGGTGCTGAACTCGCGCGAGATGACCCTGGAGCCGAAGTAGGCTCCCTCCGGATCGAGCAAATTGACGACCGCCGCCGCGTACTCCCTGTTGCCCATCGTGTACACGTACATCTCGAACATGTCGCCCGCTTGTCTCAGGAACTCGCGCACGAAGGGCCTCAATTTGGTCACTAGGGGCAAATCTTGCAGCACGAAGAGTGTACCGTTCAACGGAGCGTCCGCAGCATCCAACGAGCACTGCTCTTCCGGTGCCAAATGCGACAGCAAGACCGAATCCACCAGCGTGTTGTCCAAATCAAGAACCAAGCAGAGCTTCTTAGCATCCGCGAGACTCCTCGATTCGCGATACCCCGCGACCTCGGCCTCCGAGAGCCGCAGCCCTTCCACCAGGTACCCGAAATCCCGGCCGCAGTGGTTTCCGAGGGCCTCGCCGCAGTCGGTGCGCGACCCCTCGAGGACGGTGGCGTGACTGCACGCTGCGGACGATCCGGGTCTCGACCCTAGTCCCGACCCTGACCGCGCCGGTTCCTCGTCGAGCTTGTGACCGCCGCCCAGGTGGGAGTGGATGGAATGCAACTTCTGCTTGAGATACGTCGAAACGGAGTGGGTGATGGACGATGACGTGCCAGGATGATCGCCGGGATGACCCATCTTCATCAGTGGCCAAATGAAACTATTTTCATCGTTGATTTACGATTCTTGGAGCTTTTTGAAACCTCGAGATCATGTGCTGACAAGAACAAGAAAGATGGAAGCCAACGATATTCACGGGGGCAGCTATCAATCAAGATGAGAAAAGGCAACTTGGTCTCCGACGCCATCCAGAAGCCAGAGAAACTCCCCGTCGTCCACGATGTGCCCACCGATCCTGAAAAGTCTCGGTCGCCAAGTCGTACTTTTTTATTTGAAAAATTGGTGTGATTGATGGAAGATATCGATTGACTCGATTGCATGAAATTACATAAAGCTGCTGTGCCTTCAGCTACGAGCGTTTCTTAGGGGTTGAAAACGCGCACACCAGGACAAAACGTTAGAGATAACGACAGTGATTTACCTATAATTTGAAATCAAAAAGTAAGATTAAGAAGAAATGCTCGTGTTGAAGACGTTTGCGTTGTTCGATGTTAAAGAGGAAAATGAAGTAATTTGGCCAAAGGGAACTAAACTTTACTTTCAAATTAATTCATCATTTTGCCGATACTCTCTAGTTTGATAAAATGAACTTATTTGATAGAGAAATAGTCGATTGTGTAAAAAGAAAACAAATTCCACGAGAATGCGAGCTTTGTCTCAGTATTCAGGCAAAATAATAAAAGAATAGATGTGCACTTTTATGATCAGTGATGGTAAGAAAAATAGTATGTAGACAAGTAATAGCCCCTCCTAAACATAGCGTTAGTGGAATATAGATTAATTGGTATATGTAACTATAATATTGTGTTAAATTTGATTTATCACGTAATAAACGCTTAAAAAAATTGAAATGGTTTTTTTTTCATATTTGGATTCAATAACAAAATATTTTTAAAGGTCTATCAACCATGTGAAGGAGAAAAGTATAAAATCATAAAAGATACCCGAGTGGGTTGATTTAACTGTGACTGGATTAAAAAGATAAAGAGGAAAAAAAAATAAAGAAAAAACTTGTAGCAAATAATATTGTGGTAGTTGAGAGAAAAAAACAAGAAAATAAATAATTTTTTAAAGTGTAGCGTATACCGATACTGGTAGTCAAGATTCAGACCTAAACAAGTCCCACCCCTCTCATCGTTGAACTTCCCCGGCATCCACCCAAAAAGCCAATGTCCGACTCCAAGACAAGGCTGGAAGGCAAGGTGACCATCGTCACCGGCGGGGCGAGCGGCATCGGCGAGGCCACCGCCCGCCTCTTCGCCGCCCACGGCGCGCGCGCGGTCGTCGTCGCCGACGTCCAGGACGCCCTCGGCGAACAGGTCGCCGCCTCGATCGGGGCCGACATTTGCACCTTCGCGCGCTGCGACGTCACCGACGAAGACCAAGTCGAGGCCCTCGTCCGGTCGACGGTCCAGGCCCACGGACGCGTCGACGTCATGTTCTGCAACGCGGGGATGGTGAGCCCCTCCGACCAGAAGATCCTCGACCTCGAACTCTCCCAGTTCGATCGGCTGATGGCGGTCAACGTGCGGGGCGTGGCGGCGTGCGTGAAGCACGCGGCGCGGGCGATGGTCGAGGGGCGCGTGAGGGGCAGCATCTTGTGTACGGGCAGTGTCGCGGGGAGCTGCGGCGGGGTGCGGCGGACGGACTACCACGCGTCGAAGCACGCGGTGGTGGGGCTGGTGAGGTCGGCGAGCCTCCAGCTCGGGGCGCACGGGATCAGGGTGAACTGCGTCTCGCCGTACGCGGTGGCGACGCGGCTCCTGAGCGGCGCACACGGTGGGGCGAGCGCGGAGGAGGTGGAGAGGTTCTACGAGCCGTCCATGGTGTTGAAAGGCGGAGGGATGCTGAAGGCCGGAGACGTGGCGGAGGCCGTATTGTTTCTGGCGTCGGATGAGTCGAAGTTCATCACCGGGCATGATTTGGTCGTGGACGGCGGGTGCCTTCTCCGGCGTTAAGTTTTCTTTAATTATTTTTAGTTTCCCTCGATGGTTTAAGTTCTCGATCGATCAAGTTTATAGAAGCGTGAGTACGTGAATTCCTTAGCTGTTGGACATGATATTATTATATGGACACGATTGTCCATTAACTCTTAATCATTTCGAAACATTAATTATCTCGAATTGACCTTATGTTGTGATATAAAATTTGGATGCATTATCACTTAATCTGCATACATGAAGATTGGGAAGATGGAGCACACTGAAATTCCATGGCGAAGTTGGACTCCAAGGTCACGGCACTCGATTATCAAACCCAGGTGTGAGAAATTGCACTCTACTAGTATTTCATTTGTTTAGTGTAAAATAAATTATTTGGAAAATCATTACTCATAATGCTTGAAATAATTAGTTAATTAAAAATATTTTCATTACCGGTAACAATTTATGTCTAAATATTTTGGTAGTATAATTTTTGGGTCATTTAATTTTGTAAGCAATAGAATCAAATAATTGTAGGAAAATATTTTTCATATCTTCTATTTTTTTTTTCGAAATAAACGAATCATAAAGCTATCTTCGTTTTGCGGAAAATGAGACGTTTCTAGAAAATATTTTCTGAAAAGTAATTTTTCAGGAAAATGACACTATATTTCCGGTGTTTGGCTGATACCTGAAAATGAACCGAAAAATATTTTTTGCCATTTGGTATCCAATTTGATTTTGTAGGGAAAATTACCAAAAAAATCGAATTATTTAATTTTTTTAATTTTTTTTCCTTTTCTTTCCTTTTTTTTCCTCTTCCTTGGCCAATCCTCGGCCGCGGCAACGGCCGCACGACTGGCCACAGGTGAGCTCGAGCCTCGCAATAGGCCAGAGAGGCTCAAGCTTGCTAACTTCCGGCGAGGTCAAGCCTTACCCAGCTTGCCACATCCGACGGCGCTCAAAGTTGCTTGTGGCCGATGACCGACCGCCGCCGTGGCCAGCGGCTAACAAAGGAAGAAGCAAAAATAAAAAAAAAAAGTAAGAAAGAAAAGGAAAAAAGTACAAATAAAAAATAATTATAAACTCGATTTTAAAAAAAATAAATAAAAGGCGAATGTGTTATTTGAAAGGTAGTGAGGTGAAAGAAGCGGAAACAATTTCCTCACTTTTGAAGATGGTTTTTTGTTCATTGGTTCATATACTAATTTATTTTTTTATGAAATGAACGCTGGAAAATTCAAAAAATATTTTTTTAGAAGTTATTTTTTATAAAACAAACCGAGCTTAATAGGTTTTGCAATCAATAGTTTTTTTTTTAAGGTGAAATTGCCCTTTCTCTATCTAGGAGAAAGGAGCAGGGTGATAATGAACAAAAAAAATATAGTTCACATGCATCGTGGATGATATCGTTTGCTGGCAATCATAGCTCAATAAGCAGATCACCGGTGATCCTCGCAATAACAATGGAATGCCGCCAATCACCATCCGCCGAGAGCATGTTAAACCGCGATCCAACTTGTGCAGGATTTGTGCGATCAGCGGATGGGACGGACCCAATTCACAATTCACAAGAGACCCGTTCATCGTTCAGAGAGGTGGGGCAGGCACGCGTGGAAGAATGGGCCAAAAAGGCGCAACCACCGCGGAAACGTCGCCGTCGGGGGACCCACCGGCCCGGTCCACGTCCTGCCCCATCCCATTCTTATCTGCTTCGAAAGAAGAGAACAACTTAGTGGTGGGTCCGGTCCGAAGCGCCGCCCCGCGCCCCGCGCCCCCACCCCCCACCATTGTCTTTTCGTCTGACCCGTTGATCAGCCAATCAGGTTCGGGCTCGCCCGCGACGTGCGCGGAAGACCAGCCCCCCGCCGGTCGTTGGGGGGGGCCCCACCGAGTTGCAGATTCCGCGGTAATCGTTTCTTGGAAACAATGCCCGTGATTGCGAGCTGTCCGATGCGGACATCCCCATCGCTACGCCGTCGTTTTAGGCTAGGCTCGCTTCCCCCGCCCGCCCGGCCCACCTCTTAAGGCCACGTGGCGTGTGCCCATTTGGCACAGCGTGGATTTCCGCGTTTCTTGACGAAGCCTCTTTTGTAAAGTTCCTAACATGTTCCGCTGAAAATCATTCGCTTGGAATGTGTTACGGAGGACCTAAGTAAGCTCTCAAATCTGCTTCGTCGAATAGAATTAGGGATGCCAGGTATAAGCAAGTTCTGTTGAAAACCAATCGATAGGATTATGTTTTGAAATTCCTCCCGATATGTTACACAACATGTGATTTGTATGCTTGATCGTTGATTATGATTCGTCGCATGATGCTGCCGAAAGACATGACAAAAGCGAGCAATAAGCTCATTTACAACATTTTCGATCAGTGAAATTTAATATAAAAGTGAATTTTTACGTGGTCTATGCGCACTCGAGATTTAAATAAACTTCGTTTATATATAAGAAACCCTTCTTTTGTCGGGGATCGCCCATCGCATCTTACGATAAAAGCGACACGTGATTACAATCTTATAATATTCGCCTATCGAGATTCCTAACAAGCTCGCCAATATGATCGCCTGGCTGCCGTGCGGGCACGTACGCCTTCGATCACGACAAAGGCTTAAACGGAACCTATTCACGACCATGTACGAAGCCGGGGGGGGGGGGAGGGGGAAGAATCATCTCAGGTGCCTAAATGCGCAACTCTCCAAAGGCAAAAAGAAAAGAAAAGTTAATCGACACGATTAAGACCTTTACAGGTCTAAAACCCACTAACCCCCCGTTAAATTAATCCTTTTCCCTTCTAGAAAACGCTGACGTCTAAAAGCGACCTCTATAGTCTTAGCCTCAAGAGCCCCCTCGACCCCACAACAGTAAAGGAGAGGGCAACAGCAAATCATGCTTTAATCATCTGCACTAATCCTTTACTAATCTCAATTAAGATCTCCCAACTTCCACGTGATTATATACTCCCTTCAGAAGAAGCTCCCAGCAGTGGCATGGAAAGTGAAGAGAACCACCTAAAGACTCGGACCTTTTCTTCTAAGGTTTGAGAAATGGAACTGTCTGAAAAGGACATACCTTCACCTCAACAGATCTAAGGAAGAGTTCTCTGATTTACAAACTCTCGGGGAATTTCGGGCATTCCCCGATCTAAGCGTTTGCAAAGTTTTTAAGCGCGTCACGGCCGGACCATCAAAGTGCCGATGGTTCCCTTGTACACGAATATGTCAGGTCAAGTAGGATTTGTG